>CALSFV010000341.1:0-319780 GCA_943737045.1 Parapristionchus giblindavisi
GATAGCGAGAGAGTGAGAGATAGCGAGATAGAAAGAGAGAGAGAGAGGGAGGGAGAGAAGGAGAAAGTCAGAGAGAGCGAGAGAGATAGAGCGCGAGCGAGAGTGATTTGAGAAGGAGAGGGAGAGATAGCGAGATAGAAAGAGAGAGAGAGAGGGAGGGAGAGAAGGAGAAAGTCAGAGAGAGCGAGAGAGATAGAGCGCGAGCGAAAGTGATTTGGGAAGGAGAGGGAGAGATAGTGAGAGAGAGAAAGAGAGAGGGAGGGAGAGAAGGTGAGAGAGGAGAAAGTCAGAGAGAGCGAGAGAGATAGAGCGCGAGCGAGAGTGATTTGGGAAGGAGAGGGAGAGATAGTGAGAGAGAGAAAGAGAGAGGGAGGGAGAGAAGGTGAGAGAGGAGAAAGTCAGACAGAGCGAGAGAGATAGAGCGCGAGCGAAAGTGATTTGGGAAGGAGAGGGAGAGATAGTGAGAGAGAGAAAGAGAGAGGGAGGGAGAGAAGGTGAGAGAGGAGAAAGTCAGACAGAGCGAGAGAGATAGAGCGCGAGCGAGAGTGATTTGGGAAGGAGAGAAGGTGAGAGAAAAGGAGAAAGTCAGCGAGAGCGAGAGAGATAGAGCGCGAGCGAGAGTGATTTGGGAAGGAGAGAAGGTGAGAGAAAAGGAGAAAGTCAGCGAGAGCGAGAGAGATAGAGCGCGAGCGAGAGTGATTTGGGAAGGAGAGAAGGTGAGAGAAAAGGAGAAAGTCAGCGAGAGCGAGAGAGATAGAGCGCGAGCGAGAATGATTTGGGAAGGAGAGAAGGTGAGAGAAAAGGAGAAAGTCAGCGAGAGCGAGAGAGATAGAGCGCGAGCGAGAGTGATTTGGGAAGGAGAGAAGGTGAGAGAAAAGGAGAAAGTCAGCGAGAGCGAGAGAGATAGAGCGCGAGCGAGAGTGATTTGGGAAGGAGAGAAGGTGAGAGAAAAGGAGAAAGTCAGCGAGAGCGAGAGAGATAGAGCGCGAGCGAGAATGATTTGGGAAGGAGAGAAGGTGAGAGAAAAGGAGAAAGTCAGCGAGAGCGAGAGAGATAGAGCGCGAGCGAGAGTGATTTGGGAAGGAGAGAAGGTGAGAGAAAAGGAGAAAGTCAGCGAGAGCGAGAGAGATAGAGCGCGAGCGAGAGTGATTTGGGAAGGAGAGAAGGTGAGAGAAAAGGAGAAAGTCAGCGAGAGCGAGAGAGATAGAGCGCGAGCGAGAGTGATTTGGGAAGGAGAGAAGGTGAGAGAAAAGGAGAAAGTCAGCGAGAGCGAGAGAGATAGAGCGCGAGCGAGAGTGATTTGGGAAGGAGAGAAGGTGAGAGAAAAGGAGAAAGTCAGCGAGAGCGAGAGAGATAGAGCGCGAGCGAGAATGATTTGGGAAGGAGAGAAGGTGAGAGAAAAGGAGAAAGTCAGCGAGAGCGAGAGAGATAGAGCGCGAGCGAGAGTGATTTGGGAAGGAGAGAAGGTGAGAGAAAAGGAGAAAGTCAGCGAGAGCGAGAGAGATAGAGCGCGAGCGAGAATGATTTGGGAAGGAGAGAAGGTGAGAGAAAAGGAGAAAGTCAGCGAGAGCGAGAGAGATAGAGCGCGAGCGAGAGTGATTTGGGAAGGAGAGAAGGTGAGAGAAAAGGAGAAAGTCAGCGAGAGCGAGAGAGATAGAGCGCGAGCGAGAGTGATTTGGGAAGGAGAGAAGGTGAGAGAAAAGGAGAAAGTCAGCGAGAGCGAGAGAGATAGAGCGCGAGCGAGAGTGATTTGGGAAGGAGAGAAGGTGAGAGAAAAGGAGAAAGTCAGCGAGAGCGAGAGAGATAGAGCGCGAGCGAGAATGATTTGGGAAGGAGAGAAGGTGAGAGAAAAGGAGAAAGTCAGCGAGAGCGAGAGAGATAGAGCGCGAGCGAGAGTGATTTGGGAAGGAGAGGGAGAGATAGTGATAGAGAGAAAGAGAGAGAGGGAGGGAGAGAAGGTGGGAGAAAATGAGAAAGTCAGAGAGAGCGAGAGAGATAGAGCGCGAGCGAGAGTGATTTGGGAGAGAGAGGGAGAGATAGCGAGAGAGAAGGAGTACCCAAAACGTTTCTTCGCCTTATCTTATCTAGCCCTGCTACAATTTAGGAATTACTATTTCCCCATTTCCGCAATAAACATTGATCTATTATCTATATTCAATCATGGTGGAACAAAGGCTTAATGGCCAACTCTCACAATTCACACACATCTCTGATGTGGTGTTAAAATCGTGGAAAAGTAGATGGAAAAGTGAAAGTAGTGTTAATTTTAAGATCGTAATCTTCACACTGTACAGTATCACTTCAGGGAATTGATGAGGAGGGAGCTTAAGAATGTCGTCGATACACGGTCGACCGTAAGCCTTAGAGGCTACAAGGATCGGTGTGAGGACTAGGTTGTCCACGATGACCGATCGCTAATCGGATTGGTCACATCACGCGGGAAGACCATCGTATGTTTATTTATTTATTTATTTATTTATTTATTTATTTATTTATTTATTTATTTATTTATTTATTTATTTATTTATTTATTTATTTATTTATTTATTTATTTATTTATTTATTTATTTATTTATTTATTTATTTATTTATTTATTTATTTATTTATTTATTTATTTATTTATTTATTTATTTATTTATTTATTTATTCTAAGAAAAAAATGAAGAATAGGGATAGATTTACATCAACACTGTCCACATATTTCGTCTATTTCCAGTCATGTTATTAGCCTGATCATAGCTCTATCCCCTCTACCTTTAGGTCATCGCCCGTAGAATCGTCTCGCTTCTCTGCTTTAACCCAATGGTCAGCAAGAGCGAGTATCGTCGAATGGTGGAGCAGATGAATGCGCAGATTGGCCAATTTGAAGAGATGGTTCGATTGGCCACGCGATACCGTCAGGTAGATCATTATTCAATATGACAGACCACATAAACACAGTAAGATCGTAAGAAGAAATGAAATCGAGAAATAAGTAAATCCAGACCGAATTTTGCAAATATTGTAACGTAGCTATTCGACCTATGATAAGAGTATATACCTTATTATATCATATTTAGATGATTAAAAGAAGGATGATGGCTGTGGTGAACGGAGGTCTAGTGCAGATGGACCGTAGACTTGCGCGAAGATACCGTCAGGTCAAGTAAGTATGAGATACTTCATTTATTCTATCCCTCTCCCTCTGCCTATGTACATTTTTTTGTTCGAGTGAAAGTGTAATTACTGATTGAAATTTAACTATTTTAAATGTCATATTTCTTGAAAATTTAGAAAAATTGAAATACGAAATACGAAAAATGCACACACCCCTCTCTCTTTCCCTCTCTCAATCCCCCCTTTTCCACCTTTCAGTCAATCAATAATCTTGGATTTTAGATTGCTCAACGCTGAAATAGTGGAAGGAATGGAGGAAAATGAGCGCTTCGCTGGCTCTATATTAATGGATCTCCATCTCCATCATATCTCTATATCTCCATCATCTCCTCTTCATCATGATCATCTATTTCATCATCAACTTAATCTATCCATGAATCTGATCAATCAATAATTAGGTTAGTAAATTGCCAAACATTATGTATTCACTAATTACCCCATCTTCTCCCATCTTCTCCCATCTCCCATCTCCCACACCACCGTCTTTTCTTCTTTAGTTTCTGTATTTTTTGCATACTGATTTATATTGATTATTTTATTTTGTTTTCGGAAATGTACTATTATTATACAACTCCTAATATTGTGTGATGAAAATGGTAAAATGTCGAAATAGTCGATTTCCACAATTTCTTTGGTTATTTAACGGATTTAACGGGTTTAACGGAATTTAACGTAATTTGAAACCGTTAATTTAACGATTTAACGGATCCGTTAAATGTTGATTTAACGCCCAACCCTGCTCTCCAGAACAGTACCGGGAATAAGCGCGGGAAGTAGAGGATCAATTTCCATGCTAAACATCGATTGATGACCTGTCGATGCATGGGTCGATGGCTCCGTGCCCTTTCTGCTCCTCTCGCGGTTGCAGCATCTGTCACCGATGCGAGAAGCCGTTCTGCTTCAACTGCTTCTGGGTACTTCTCCATCGTTGTTGATTTATGGTTGTTGTTATTGCTGTTGTTTAAGATGAAGTTTGACTTTGAAACTGTCTGTTGGAAAGCAATGAAAAAAGTACAGCAAAATAAGTTGTAGTAGGGGGATTCGAACCCACGACATTCTAAAAGCTAATCCGACACTCTAACCATTTGGCTACGGAGGACATAAGATCTTTGAATGTTTGACACTATTCCACGGGGCTCGCGACCAAATTTCCATCACATTTTTAAAATCGATTTTCGGTACCAAGGAAGCAGATAGGACTAGGGAATATATCCCTTGTTCATACTTCCCTTACACATAAGGGAAATCAATGAAAGTAGGGAAATAAATCCCTTAGGGATATCCACATGCCAGATATCCCTAAGGGAATTTTCTGTGAGTGAAGGGACAGGGAGATTGATAGGGATAGGCAGTTTCGGCCTTTTGGTACTAGACGAATCTCTACGTTAATATTAGAAAGACGGGAGTGATCTACAATAATGACTTTCATCAATCAAAATTCGAGGAATCTAGCACGAATTGATAGGCTCAGAGAAACAGAGATCAAAGATCACTCACGATACATTTCAGGATGCTCCATCCACACCACCTGCACAATCTCCACGTCGGCTGATGAGAAGGAGCACACCAATGGAGGACGCGCTCACCACCTCCACTCCACCTCCGCGAGTCTGCAGGAAAAGGAAGAGCTCGCCAGAAGATGAGGCCACTGTGCCTAAGCGGTACGATGTTATATTGTAACTCATAATATGCAACATAATTGAAGAGAAAACAAAGGCGGAAAGAGGGAAAAGGAGAGGGAGAGAGGGAGAGGGAGAGGAATGAAGAACATGGTCAGAGGATTCGATTTTTTTCGAATTTCGAACTTTCATATTTATCATGCAACTACAAATCGAGTCAATAGATACCGGAATCTACGGAAGAATATGAGAGTGGAACAAAGATATGATCAAAATGAATCAAATTGTTTTTGAACTATCATAAAAGAATGTGTAGCAGTGAATACTATGGATGAATATATACAGTACGCATAATACAGTAATTAGTGAGATGGACCAAAGTACCACCCTGGATTAGTGAATTCCAGATAAGTGAGTAATCAGTGGGTTACTGTAGATGACGAGAGAGTAATCAATAGCCAGTGGGTTACTGTAGATGAAGTCAGAGTAATCGATAGCCAGTGGGCTACTGTAGATCGTGTGAAACACGAATGGGCCTCTAGAATGACGAAGATTCGTCATTCCTTTTGTATGTCAGTCTTATCATATCATTATCATCATTTAATATCCAGGGGTCGAATCGACGTACCTCCACCACCTCCATCTCCTTCTCCAATGCCATCTCCACCATCATCATCATCATCATCATCATCATCATCATCATATCCGTTCGAGGATGATGATAATGGCCTACAGTAAGTCCATTTGGCACACTTGACCGCGACGTGACCGCAACGCGGCTGAACTTTTCACAGTAGGATATAGCGAGAAGGAGAGGGTTTGAGAGGGAGACATAAGTCGAATAGCTAGGTTATGGGTTATCAAAATACGGTCAGGTTTTTCGATTTCTGGCAAACTTGGCTCAAAATCCGGTCAGAGTTTTCGATTTTTGTGAAATTTTGGCTCAAAATCCGGTCAGGTTTTTCGATTTTCGTGAAATTTTTTCTCAAAAGCCGGTCAGGCTTGGTACTTTGTAACATACTTTTCGACCTATGGAGGGAGAGAGAGAAGCTGGAAGGAAGGACCTTTGAGTCAGCTTTGGGTCAAAAACGATCTTTGATCTTTGATCGCAGGATGAGTTAGCCACCATTACAGTATTCATACATATGTTGTATCATTGCAGTCTGCTCTACGAGATGTTAAAGATAGAAGATGAAGAGGAGGAGGAGGCCGTGGAGCGACCACGGTATGATTTTACATAATTATACTTGGAATATAAATAACAAAGAGAGAGAGGATAAATTGAATGTGAGAGCGAGGGAGGCGGTTTTTAAAATCCGATCAGGTTATCGATTTTTGTGCAAATTTGGCAAAAAAACGGGCCAGGCTTGGTACTTTGCAACATACTTTTCCACCTATGGGGTGGGACTAACCGTGGGCAACGTTTGTGAAAGTTGGAGACATTGCGAAGAAGAGGGATTTATACTTTTTGTACCAAAATACCTGTCTTCATTAGTGTCGCGTGGTGCGTATCCTTGATGCTGTACTGATCTGTCGACGAACGAGTTGCACGCGTCTGCAGAGATCAAAGATCAAATTCAAAGATTAGACAATTAGAGATCAAAGATCAAATTCAAAGATTAGACAATTAGAGATCAAAGATCAAATTCAAAGATTAGACTATTAGAGATCAAAGATCAAATTCAAAGATCAAATTCAAAGAGATCAAAGATCAAATTCAAAGATTAGACAATTAGAGATCAAAGATCAAATTCAAAGATTAGACAATTAGAGATCAAAGATCAAATTCAAAGATCAAATTCAAAGAGATCAAAGATCAAATTCAAAGATTAGACAATTAGAGATCAAAGATCAAATTCAAAGATTAGGCAATTAGAGATCAAAGATCAAATTCAAAGATTAGACAATTAGAGATCAAAGATCAAATTCAAAGATCAAATTCAAAGAGATCAAAAATCAAATTCAAAGATTAGACAATTAGAGATCAAAGATCAAATTCAAAGATTAGACAATTAGAGATCAAAGATCAAATTCAAAGATTAGACAATTAGAGATCAAAGATCAAATTCAAAGATCAAATTCAAAGAGATCAAAGATCAAATTCAAAGATTAGACAATTAGAGATCAAAGATCAAATTCAAAGAGATCAAAGATCAAACTGGAAATCAGAACTATCGACGGATATGGCGATAGATGGAACTAGGAGTTCCTACTAGTAACAAAGAAAAAGATTTAAACAATCAAAGATGAAAGAGAGATCAAAGAGATACATATGTTGTATGATTGCAGTGTGCTCCTCGCTAGGCTGAGCATGGGTCGAGACCATGTTAGCGAAAGACATTTGCGCAGAATGTATCAATTGCGCAGATCCCATATGCGCCGAGGGACATTGGCGCCAGTACCAAATGCGCCGAGGGACATTTGCGCCAGTACCAAAAGCGCCGAGGGACATTTGCGCCAGTACCAAATGCGCCGAGGGACATTTGCGCCAGTCCCAAAAGCGCCGAGGGACATTTGCGCCAGTGCCAAATGCGCCGAAGGACATTTGCGCCGAGATACATTTGCGCCAGTACCAAAAGCGCCGAGGGACATTTGCGCCAGTATCAAATGCGCCGAGGGAGATTTGCGCCAGTACCAAATGCGCCGCGTTACATTTGTGCCGAATATATCTTAGTTCATTGTCTCATTTTTTAAGGTGTGATATACAGTACAGCCCGATCTCCTTTTGTACACGAGTAACACTGCGGCGCGCAGAGGCGCTCATTTGCGCTCATCATTTATTTCTGCGGGTACTGAATACTGTTCGATTCTCAAAGTCTTAATCATGAGTTTCCGTTATGAAAAGTTGTTTTAATGACTAAAGAAACTGAAACAAAATTTCTATTAATGAGAAAAAACAATTAAAAGGCAAATCACACTGGTCCGAAAATGTTTGGGTAGAGAAATTTTTGAACGACGCAAATCATACTGTATGTTTAGCGGGAATTTTAAATTTTTAATGTTTTTCGTTTTTACTCACATTTCTTCGTTTTTTTCCTGTTTGGACGTTAGAGTAGTCTTAGTCAAAATCTGCCAATAGCAAAATAGCGTTTAAGTTTTCCGTGTCATCCAGCCACGACAGTGTAGCACAGACCTTCATTTGGCATTTTGCCAAGTAATTCAATTCGCGATAACAATAGAGTTTTCACTTCGTTTTGAACTTATTATTCGGTGTTGTTCGATTGATTCTGTATTAAATCGGTGCTCTTGCTGTTCTACTAGGTATTGGTAGTTGAGCCAAGCCCATAATCCACTTAAAGTAGTAGTTAACTTAGTGTTGGCGCAGTTCGATGTAGTATTTCGCCTTTACTCTTTCAATTTCCTATATTTCCTCGATGTACTATTTGATCGTGCGAATGTATTACTTCCTATTCTACTTAATGATTATATTTTCACATTTCCATTGCAGTCATAGATGATGGAGGGAGTCGTTGTCACGGCGATCGCGTCTGCGATTGCCTCCTCCCGCTAGACCTCGTCGACAGCATCAATGTGCAAACAGCAGCGCCTGCTCGAGTAGCGCCGTGTGGCTGTCTTCTTCCTCATTAGGACGGCACAAAAGTTCGTGAACAGCGAATATTTTCAATTTATTGATTTTAATTTTAAATCAATCCAGGGGTCTCGCTTCGCTCGCTAATCCGACATCAGCACAACACGTTAGAGTGACCGGTACGGATTATGTAATTGATTATTGACTCATATTAAGTGATTTTGATTCTGACACTAGTGTGAGGGAGAGATCTGGGTTAAAGGCACACCCCAAGCTAATTCGACTCTCCGCTTTGGCAACATTATCCCGCAGACAAAGAAAAAAGTGTGACCAGAGCGGAGGGTCAAATTAGCTAGGGGTGCGCTTTTATAGAAAACGAATTTAACTGAATAAATGAAGAACAGCTTTGATATATCGACCCTACAGTATCCTCACTCTACCACATCACTACAATTATCGATTGTTGTAGATGATTACAATCCGGTCGTGTCTTTCGTCAAATTCTCACCCAATTGAAAGTACATACTGGCGGCCTCTCTGGACATTCCACTCAAGAAATTGGACTTCAATAAGGTACATTCTCTACTCGCTAACGAGTTCTTTGACGTTTATCAATATTTTATTTATAAAAGTCACATATTTATCCCAAACTGTTTTCTCTACAAACCTGACTGTTGATATTGCTTACAACGAATCAAATTTTTATCGAATATTTATTGATTATCGCTGTGTTCATCTATTGAACGGTGATTATCAGGGCCTGAAAATTTACACTGGTAACACGAATACAAAGTGTACTACATATTCGTCAACCTATCTGTTTACTGTAGGTATAGGGATTTCTGTAGATATAGGGATTACTGTAGGTATAGAGATTAATGTAGGTATATAGATTACTGTAGGCATAGACATTACTGTAGGTATAAGGATTACTGTAGGTATAGGGATTTCTGTAGATATAGGGATTACTGTAGGTATAGAGATTACGGTAGGTATAGAGATTACTGTAGGTATATAGATTACTGTAGGTATATATAGATTACTGTAGGTATAGGGATTTCTGTAGATATAGGGATTACTGTGGGTATAGAGATTAATGTAGGTATATAGATTACTGTAGGCATAGACATTACTGTAGGTATAAGGATTACTGTAGGTATAGGGATTTCTGTAGATATAGGGATTACTGTAGGTATAGAGATTACGGTAGGTATAGAGATTACTGTAGGTATATAGATTACTGTAGGTATATAGATTACTGTAGGTATAGATATTACTGTAGGTATATAGATTACTGTCGGCAAAGAGAGTGGAAGGCCAATTTATCAAATTTAAGGGATTCTTTACGTTGTTAATGTATAAGTCTGCATAGTATTTAATTTAATATTGCTTATTATATTTGTCGATAATATCTCTGAAATTCACTACTTCCAGATCGATCTGTTGGCTGCGATTCACGAGGCGACTCCCGAAGCGATTGTAGAGAAGATAAACAGCTGGAATGCGGTGAAGGTTGGTACAGAATTATGAATTATGGTAACGAATTATGACCATACGTGGGTAGCATTGCCGCCCACCCAATGATAGTAACCAAGAGGCTCCTGTCGGAGAAAAAGTATCGCAAACTGAGTGATGATAAGCACTAAAACGTCTAGTTTCTCCCAGCGCGAAAGTTGGCTACGGTATATCTGGGCGCTCGCCATACAAACGCTTCTGACGAGACCTATCATCGAGTTTTACGAGTTCAGATACATGCCGAGATGGCTTAGTGGTTAGAAGTTTTGTTTAACTATCCGAACGTCGTATGTTCGAATCCCGCCCGGTGCAGATCAACTTTGCCGATTTTTTGTAGTGTGGGAGGCTTCAAGCCAAAGTTAAATGTAGGGATTTCTCTCCATTGAACCGCCGTGTCTCCATTTCGGCCTTTTCATCACCACATAAATGATAGAGTTCTGTATCGAGGATTTCTTTTAGGGTCCTATAGCGAGGATATCTTATTAATTGGTTGTCGATGTGATTATGGATACGGTAATTTCAGATGTACGAGATCTTGGGTGCGGACGAGGAGTACGTTCAATCGATAGTGAGAGCGACGATAGATGATGTGGTGCGAGCAGTAGTATTCATGTGAGGGTTACGGTAGCCCAAGGTCCTTGTAGACTTTTCAGCTTTTTTATACCGTAGAAGTCGATTCTTATTGATAGATTGTTTGTCTTTGCATTTTACATTGGATAAACATTTGATAATTATCATCGTTAACTGATAAGCAATAAGTACAGTTCGAAAATTAAGTTAAGTGAAGATTAAACAAGGTAAGTTTACATTACACTCGAACATTTTAAATAGATGAATCACCCTTGTGATGTACGATACATTAATTTATTTATTTATAAATCAATAAACATTAGTTACATACCTCATGCTACAGATTACTGTAACACAACATAGCACATTACGGTAGCACCACACAACATACATCACCGAGTGTGGTACGACCGATAAAGGTAACATCACAAAATGTTTACCAAGGATAAGAAATATGATTGTGAATTACTGTAACCTACCGCAACCCGGTCTTGTCAGACTAATCTGTCAGTAACTTGTAATCAGTGTAGTAATCAGTAACTTGTCAGAAAAAATCGATATATACGAGATTTAAGTATACGTTGTCGGAATAAGCACAGTGTGCGGGAAGATTATTGTGTGATATCGTAAAACTATCGTAATCCACCGTAAACCATCATGACAAACACACAACCCCGCGCGTGCTAGCCAGAATAATTGCTCCTAAGGTAATTAAATTATAATAACCAAATTATTGAAATCATATCAACCAAACTTTTTTTGGTTGTCGTGCCAACAATGATAATTATCAAATGTTTATCCAATGTAAAATGCAAAGACAAACAATCAATCAATAAGAATCGACTTCTACGGTATAAAAAAGCTGAAAAGTCTACAAGGACCTTGGGCTACCGTAACCCTCACATGAATACTACTGCTCGCACCACATCATCCATCGTCGCTCTCACTATCGATTGAACGTACTCCTCGTCCGCACCCAAGATCTCGTACATCTGAAATTACCGTATCCATAATCACATCGACAACCAATTAATAAGATATCCTCGCTATAGGACCCTAAAAGAAATCCTCGATACAGAACTCTATCATTTATGTGGTGATGAAAAGGCCGAAATGGAGACACGGCGGTTCAATGGAGAGAAATCCCTACATTTAACTTTGGCTTGAAGCCTCCCACACTACAAAAAATCGGCAAAGTTGATCTGCACCGGGCGGGATTCGAACATACGACGTTCGGATAGTTAAACAAAACTTCTAACCACTAAGCCATCTCGGCATGTATCTGAACTCGTAAAACTCGATGATAGGTCTCGTCAGAAGCGTTTGTATGGCGAGCGCCCAGATATACCGTAGCCAACTTTCGCGCTGGGAGAAACTAGACGTTTTAGTGCTTATCATCACTCAGTTTGCGATACTTTTTCTCCGGCAGGAGCCTCTTGGTTACTATCATTGGGTGGGCGGCAATGCTACCCACGTATGGTCATAATTCGTTACCATAATTCATAATTCTGTACCAACCTTCACCGCATTCCAGCTGTTTATCTTCTCTACAATCGCTTCGGGAGTCGCCTCGTGAATCGCAGCCAACAGATCGATCTGGAAGTAGTGAATTTCAGAGATATTATCGACAAATATAATAAGCAATATTAAATTAAATACTATGCAGACTTATACATTAACAACGTAAAGAATCCCTTAAATTTGATAAATTGGCCTTCCACTCTCTTTGCCGACAGTAATCTATATACCTACAGTAATATCTATACCTACAGTAATCTATATACCTACAGTAATCTATATACCTACAGTAATCTATATACCTACAGTAATCTCTATACCTACCGTAATCTCTATACCTACAGTAATCCCTATATCTACAGAAATCCCTATACCTACAGTAATCCTTATACCTACAGTAATGTCTATGCCTACAGTAATCTATATACCTACATTAATCTCTATACCCACAGTAATCCCTATATCTACAGAAATCCCTATACCTACAGTAATCTATATATACCTACAGTAATCTATATACCTACAGTAATCTCTATACCTACCGTAATCTCTATACCTACAGTAATCCCTATATCTACAGAAATCCCTATACCTACAGTAATCCTTATACCTACAGTAATGTCTATGCCTACAGTAATCTATATACCTACATTAATCTCTATACCTACAGTAATCCCTATATCTACAGAAATCCCTATACCTACAATAAACAGATAGGTTGACGAATATGTAGTACACTTTGTATTCGTGTTATCAGTGTAAATTTTCAGGCCCTGATTCACCGTTCAATAGATGAACACAGCGATAATCAATAAATATTCGATAAAAATTTGATTCGTTGTAAGCAATATCAACAGTCAGGTTTGTAGAGAAAACAGTTTGGGATAAATATGTGACTTTTATAAATAAAATATTGATAAACGTCAAAGAACTCGTTAGCGAGTAGAGAATGTACCTTATTGAAGTCCAATTTCTTGAGTGGAATGTCCAGAGAGGCCGCCAGTATGTACTTTCAATTGGGTGAGAATTTGACGAAAGACACGACCGGATTGTAATCATCTACAACAATCGATAATTGTAGTGATGTGGTAGAGTGAGGATACTGTAGGGTCGATATATCAAAGCTGTTCTTCATTTATTCAGTTAAATTCGTTTTCTATAAAAGCGCACCCCTAGCTAATTTGACCCTCCGCTCTGGTCACACTTTTTTCTTTGTCTGCGGGATAATGTTGCCAAAGCGGAGAGTCGAATTAGCTTGGGGTGTGCCTTTAACCCAGATCTCTCCCTCACACTAGTGTCAGAATCAAAATCACTTAATATGAGTCAATAATCAATTACATAATCCGTACCGGTCACTCTAACGTGTTGTGCTGATGTCGGATTAGCGAGCGAAGCGAGACCCCTGGATTGATTTAAAATTAAAATCAATAAATTGAAAATATTCGCTGTTCACGAACTTTTGTGCCGTCCTAATGAGGAAGAAGACGGCCACACGGCGCTACTCGAGCAGGCGCTGCTGTTTGCACATTGATGCTGTCGACGAGGTCTAGCGGGAGGAGGCAATCGCAGACGCGATCGCCGTGACAACGACTCCCTCCATCATCTATGACTGCAATGGAAATGTGAAAATATAATCATTAAGTAGAATAGGAAGTAATACATTCGCACGATCAAATAGTACATCGAGAAAATATAGGAAATTGAAAGAGTAAACACGGCCTCCCAGACAAGCCAAAAATTTTGATTGGAAATGCACTAAGCGATGGGCAGCCGGAAAATCCTGAAGCCGGGATTTAGTTTCAGGCAACGTGGCGCGAATTTCAAATTCTTTTCATACCTTTAGTTTTTTTAATGGTATTTTGCTTTTTTATATTTTTTTTGCCTTTTTAACATGTTTTACATATATTTTCCGAAGCTAGATGCTCATAAAATCAGGAGGAACTAAATTAAAATATGTTAAATAAATTTTTACATCGCAGTTTCTTTTTGTTAGTATATTCTTTCAATCGTTTATTTGATGATGCGTGCTTACATTTAAAAAAAACAGTTGACGAGATATCATGGTATTTATCGTTGAAATGTTTATAATGTGGTAACGTTAGACATACATTACAAAACAATTTACATTTCACAGAATACAAATAAAATATCAAGATGAAACGAAGCATACAAGGGGACCTAACCCAGTAATAAGATTACGGTTAGGTCATATGAAAAAGGCACGGTTCTTGCTGACCATGAAGAGAGAATGAGTACGGAACAGAGAACAGGCTATAAAGAACCACCTGAAGAGTCGGATCTGGATCTATCCAGGGGTACCTTTTCGTGAATGATTAGGCAAATGCCAGAACGCTAATCAATAACGGTAATAAGCCTGTCCATCAAATTTGTCATCACATCACTCAGATTAGAAGCACTGAACGCTGACCTGAAAGCAAAGAAAGGTGTGAATACAGAAAAGAAAATCGCGCTTACCAAAATTGAGTTGGGACAACGGAAATCCCTCTCTCTGACAATGAAGTTTAAAAAAACATGGGTAGATCTACCGGCAGTCATAATTCGACCTTCTGAAATGGTTGTCAATTAGTAAAGAGAAATGTACAAGTCGTACGTTGCTACTGCTACTAGTGGTTTCCAAGGAACCGATATAGTATTATCTACTGTACTCGTGAAATCTTTCCAACGATATCTTATAATTAGAGATGGGTGTCGTGCTCCACTATTGTATATACTAAGACGACAATCGATTGGATTCGAGTTTGAGCGATTAAAAGACTAAATAGAAACATACGGTTACTATATTTTAACAATGGAAAAACAATCAATAAACGGCGTACCCATCATAAGATTTCATCGATCCTTAGTTCTATCAATATTCTTCAGTCCTTCACCATCCTTTATACATGAAGCTCACCAAATGTAGCTATCTATAAACCAATCAATAAATCGAATATCACATGTTCAAATCAATATAACTCACTTCATTCATTGCTTTCTCTCCGTCGAACACAAACGATAAACAATATGGAGTTTCATTCATTTGAATCGATTCATTTATATTATACTACAATGGATTCAAATAAGCATAGGTAGATCCACCAGTAGTCATAATTTGACCTTCTGAAATGGAGGAGTCAATTAATACAGAGAAAAGTACACGCAGTAGGCCGCAACTGATAAATAGTAGTTTTAAAAGTGCAAAATTAAATGTCATGAAACGATAAACTAGTAAAATATGCAAAAACAACTCAATATTCAAGAGCAAAACAGAAATTGTAATCCAAGATCAAAACATGTTATAACAGGAAAGAATTAAGACTCTTACAACGGAGGCCCTGATTTTGCCTGAATAGCAGGGAAATGCCTGATTTTTAAACGTACAAAAGTGACCCTGCCAATAATACAACGAAAGTGCAGAAAAAATCAAAGTATACTGTACCACGACACGGGCAATGTACGGCAGGCAATTCAAACACCTTTTCGCGCCATTCCTTATCTACTGTAGAAAAAAGTTTGACGCTGCTGCCCATTTTCCAGTCAAACCTTTGGGAGGCCGTGAGTAAAGGCGAAATACTACATCGAACTGCGCCAACACTAAGTTAACTACTACTTTAAGTGGATTATGGGCTTGGCTCAACTACCAATACCTAGTAGAACAGCAAGAGCACCGATTTAATACAGAATCAATCGAACAACACCGAATAATAAGTTCAAAACGAAGTGAAAACTCTATTGTTATCGCGAATTGAATTACTTGGCAAAATGCCAAATGAAGGTCTGTGCTACACTGTCGTGGCTGGATGACACTAAAAACTTAAACGCTATTTTGCTATTGGCAGATTTTGACTAAGACTACTCTAACGTCCAAACAGGAAAAAAACGAAGAAATGTGAGTAAAAACGAAAAACATTAAAAATTTAAAATTCCCGCTAAACATACAGTATGATTTGCGTCGTTCAAAAATTTCTCTACCCAAACATTTTCGGACCAGTGTGATTTGCCTTTTAATTGTTTTTTCTCATTAATAGAAATTTTGTTTCAGTTTCTTTAGTCATTAAAACAACTTTTCATAACGGAAACTCATGATTAAGACTTTGAGAATCGAACAGTATTCAGTACCCGCAGAAATAAATGATGAGCGCAAATGAGCGCCTCTGCGCGCCGCAGTGTTACTCGTGTACAAAAGGAGATCGGGCTGTACTGTATATTACAATATTACAGTATTTCCATTTATTTTGTTGTCCTTCTTTTATTGTTGTTTTTCTGTTCTGTTCTGCAGAAAACAATAACAAAATAACAATACTGTGGTAGGAATAAGTAGAGACGCTTAACAGAGTCATCTACTCATCTTCAACCTCTATAGTATACATAGGTGGGCACGTTGGGGGAAAGGCTGTACGCAAACCGAGGAGTTAGGAGGCAAGGCTGTGCGCATGACATTTTTTTGACAAATTCGGCTGGAAATTTCTCAATTTTTTCGAGGCAAGGCTATGCGCAAGGCCCCGATGGGAAGGCAAGGCTGAACGCAAAAATTTTTCGCTTTCACACGCCCACCTATGCTCTATACCATTGCGAATACGATTATTTTTCTTTGGCTTGTTTGATTCCTCGTCTGTTATGTCTCTAATCGATATGATATTGTATGAACAAAAAGAAAAAAAAGAATACCATTGATTTTCTTTTTTTCAAAATATTAGAAAATCTCAAAAGTGGTACATTTTCTGCGGTTTTATACTTTATGAGTGCATTGTTTGTTGTCAAATTTACATAGGTGAAATGATCACTGGGTTAGATCTACGATCAATCCATCAAACGATAACAACACAGGGCGACCCTTCGTCATGTTCTTTGCGATTGGTACGTAAATGCTAATACTACTACTACTACTACTACTAGCAATAATTAGAACAATAATAATAGTAATAATAATAAATATAATTATAGTTATAAAAATTTTACTTTATTATAAAATTAAGAAAGAAAACTAAAAAGTATACGTTCAAGTTCAATTGTGAACTACCGTAGTTGAGGGGGTATATGTCGCCCGGTAAAATTTCAAACGTATTTCTTACGTAAAATTCAAACGTAAAGGGAAAAACGATGGAAATACTGTAAAAGTTAGATCACACCTTTGAAACAATTACAACAAAAAATGAGACAATAAAATAAAATAAATGGCATATTCGGCGCAAATGTCCCACGGCGCATTTGGCACTGGCGCAAATGTCCTTCGGCGCATTTGGTTCCGGCGCAAATGTCCCTCGGCGCATTTGGTTCCGGCGCAAATGTCCCTCGGCGCATTTGGTTCCGGCGCAAATGTCCCTCGGCGCATTTGGTTCCGGCGCAAATGTCCTTCGGCGCATTTGGTTCCGGCGCAAATGTCCCTCGGCGCATTTGGTTCCGGCGCAAATGTCCTTCGGCTCATTTGGTTCCGGCGCAAATGTCCCTCGGCGCATTTGGTTCCGGCGCTAATGTCCCTCGGCGCATTTGGTTCCGGCGCAAATGTCCTTCGGCGCATTTGGTTCCGGCGCAAATGTCCCTCGGCGCATTTGGTTCCGGCGCAAATGTCCTTCGGCTCATTTGGTTCCGGCGCATTTGGTCCCGGCGCAAATGTAATTCGGTGCAATTGGGAACTGGCGCAAATGTCTATTATCTTCGTGTGGCGCAAATGTCTTTCGCTAACATGGTCTCGACCCTTCTTACT
This sequence comes from Parapristionchus giblindavisi, assembly GCA_943737045.1. Lineage (NCBI taxonomy): Eukaryota > Metazoa > Nematoda > Chromadorea > Rhabditida > Diplogasteridae > Parapristionchus > Parapristionchus giblindavisi. Next base: position 17,613 of record CALSFV010000341.1, read on the forward strand.
CACGTCGCTCACTCTCCCTCCCTAATCACTCTCGCGCGCGCTCCATCTCTCTCACTCTCTCTGACTTCCTCAGTCTCTCGCTCTACCTCTCTCTCTCTTTCTTTCTCGCTCTGGCTCTCTCTCTCTCTCTCTCTCTCTCTCTCTCTCGATATCTTTCGGTCTCTGTTTCTCACGTCGTTCGCTCTCTCTCCCAAATCGCTCTCGCACGCTCTCGCTCTACCTCTCTCTCTCTCTCTCTCTCTCTCTCTCTCTCTCTCTCTCTCTCTCTCTCTCTCTCTCTCTCTCTCTCTCTCGATATCTTTCGGTCTCTGTTTCTCACGTCGTTCGCTCTCTCTCCCAAATCGCTCTCGCACGCTCTCGCTCTACCTCTCTCTCGCTCGATCTGACTTCCTCATCCTCTCGCTCTATCTCTCTTTCGCTCTCTATCTTTCTCTCTCGCTCTCTCTCTTTTTCTTTCTCGCTCTCCCTCTATCTCACGTCGCTCGCTCTCTCTCCCTAATCACACTCTCGCTCTCATCCCTCTGTGTCCCCTAAAGGGACCGAAACCTTTGTCAATGGCCTCTTCAATGGTCTACGCTATCTCGTTGTTAGAGAACAGAGAAATAGTGTGTGCGATGAAGAGACCACTGAGAGAGGTCACTCTCCCTTTACCCTCCTCTCACCTCAATCAGTTCTACTCTATTTTTGACTAGAATATTCGTGATACGCGCTACCGTAATGTACTATCACATGTGCTACAGTAACCCTCGCTACCGTAATGTACTATCACATGTGCTACAGTAACCCTCGCTACCGTAATGTACTATCACATGTGCTACAGTAACCCTCACCAATTCTCGCAATTCACACATATCTCTGATGTGGTGTAAAAATCTTGGAAAAGTGGATGGAAAAGTGATCAGCAGTGTTATTTTTTTTATTGCAAAAGTAGTAATCCAACTCTCGCGTATACGGTTTTTGTAGTATGATTTTGACAATTTCGAAGCTATGCTACTTTACCAACTACTTTTACAATCAGAAAATTAACACTACTTTTCACGTTTTCATCAGCTTTTCCATGAATTTATCACCACAACAGAGATGTGTGTGAATTGCGAGTGTTGGCCATTAAGCCTTTGTACCCCCATGATTGAATATAGATCATAGATCAATGTTTATTGCGGAAATGGGGAAATAATGATTCATAAATTGTAGCAGGGCAAGATAAGATAAGATGAAGAAACGTTTGGGTACGTTAAGAGGCCTGTTCCCTAAGACTCGATCATATTCGACCACCCCCGGACACGTGAGCTAGCAATGAGAACTGGGAGTCCATACTTGGGTGTTAGGAGTGTCATCAGCCCTTATTACATAAAACAGCTGAAATTTCCTGTTTGTGCCCTCAGGCTATTAGAAAAATTAATTTCAAAAATAAACTTCATTTCTTCTTACGATCTTACTGTGTTTATGTGGTCTGTCATAATGAATAATGATCTACCTGACGGTATCGCGTGGCCAATCGAACCATCTCTTCAAATTGACCAATCTGCGCATTCATCTGCTCCACCATTCGACGATACTCGCTCTTGCTGACCATTGGATTAAAGCAGAGAAGCGAGACGATTCTACGGGCGATGACCTAAAGGTAGAGGGGATAGAGCTATGATCAGGCTAATAACATGGCTGGAAATAGACGAAATATGTGGACAGTGTTGATGTAAATCTATCCCTATTCTTCATTTTTTTCTTAGAAAAAAAAATAATAAATAAACATACGATGGTCTTCCCGCGTGATGTGACCAACCCGATTAGCGATCGGTCATCGTGGACGACCTAGTCCTCACACCGATCCTTGTAGCCTCTAAGGCTTACGGTCGACCGTGTATCGACGACATTCTTAAGCTCCCTCCTCATCAATTCCCTGAAGTGATACTGTACAGTGTGAAGATTACGATCTTAAAATTAACACTACTTTCACTTTCCCATCTACTTTTACATGATTTTATCACCACATCAGATGTGTGTGTGAATTGTGAGAGTTGGCCAGCCTTTGTTCCACCATGATTGAATATAGATAATAGATCAATGTGTATTGCGAAAATGGGGAAATAGTAATTCCTAAATTGTAGCAGGGCAAGATAAGATAAGGCGAAGAAACGTTTTGGGTACTCCTTCTCTCTCGCTATCTCTCCCTCTCTCTCCCAAATCACTCTCGCTCGCGCTCTATCTCTCTCGCTCTCTCTGACTTTCTCCTTTTCTCCCACCTTCTCTCCCTCCCTCTCTCTCTTTCTCTCTCTCGCTATCTCTCCCTCTAATTCCCAAATCACTCTCGCTCGCGCTCTATCTCTCTCGCTCTCTCTGACTTTCTCCTTCTCACTCACCTTCTCTCCCTCCCTCTCTCTCTCTCTCTCTCTCTCTCTCTCTCTCGCTATCTCTCCCAAATTCCCTCCCCCTCTCTCTTTCTTCCCCTCTCTCTTTCTCTTTCTCTCTCTTCTTATGGCCGTTAAGACTCGACCACCCCCCGGACACGTGCGCTAGCAATGAGAACTGGGAGTCCATACTTGGGTGTTAGGAGTGTCATCGGCCCTTATTACATAAAACAGCTGAAATTTCCTGTTTGTGCCCTCAGGCTATTAGAAAAATTAATTTCAAAAATAAACTTTTAAAAATCATAATTTCTCAAATTGTTGAGATGAAGTCTAAATACCATTTGCGATGCGTTTAGGGTGCACAGTGCTTGCTTATTCACTATTAGCATCGAATGTGCGTTGATTCCTAAACCACTTTTTTTACTCAAAATTGTGTTTTTTTTCCGGACAAATCATCGATTGTTGTAGCCGCTGACAAACATTTCCGACCAGGTATTGTAGCCTAAGCAATTCTGCATCTATTTCACTTAAAACTAGGTTCTTCCCGTTAGACCATTTTGGCGAATTTTTCGCTCGAAGTTCCGTCATCGATGGTTTTCCCGAACAAATGCAGTATTTTCCAAACGATTGGTGCGGAATTGTAGTCTACTAAAAGTTTAGAGGTGAGACGAGTAAAATGACACAAGAAGCCCATCACTTGGATCAATTTGAAAATTTCGATTTTCTTGACCCGGGGGTCATGGTCTGAAAATTTCAAAATTTCTCAAGTTTGAAATGTTTTCATTTATGTGGCTTGTTGTGAAGTACTAATGATTCCAAATTGCTTTCTGTAACATTCTGTCATAGTACTTTACAATGTACACGATCAATATGAAAATCGTTGATTTTAGAAAATTCATATTTTTTTACCATGACCATCGGGGTCATGGAAATCGATTTTTCAAAAGTGACCCGAACGCCAGCATTTCAGTTCTACTATGTTTACTCATCATGAAACTTCACATTGTCATTGTCATTTGCTCATTGTCGCAGCATTTGAGTCGAAAAACTGCAATATTTTAGAAATTTTCCGTGAAAGTAGACACTCAAATTGAATTTTTTTAAATTTTCGAAAATAAACGATTTTCATATTGAATATGTACATTGTAAAGTACTATGACAGAATGTTACAGAAAGCAATTTGGAAACTGATTCAAACACAATTCTGATTTTTTGCACACAATCAGAATGAAAATTTTCGAAAAAATGGTTGAAAGGAGAGATCAGCTATTGAGCATTGGCTGAATATTATTCACATCATTAGTACTTCAAAATAAGCCACATAAATGAAAACATTTCAAACTTGAGAAATTTTGAAATTTTCAGACCATGACCCCCGGGTCGTGAAAATCGAAATTTTCAAATTGATCCAAGTGATCCATTATTTTGTATTTGTAGTATTTATTTGTTTAAAAAGAATTTTGTTTAAAACCGCTTGTCGCTCTATTTTAACTATTATGATTCTTATAGTTTCGTGCAATGTAATTAATATTAATAATTATCACTATGTATTTTAATATATTATATCGTGTCTACTGGATATAAATGTTTTTTGTTCATTGCTGCTTTTCAACAAATCGAGAGTAAAGTTGCAAAGAACCCGAGATACGGTGGGACGAATTCTTAACATTAACAATTTATTAAATGAGAAGTATATTATTACAGAGCAAGCAAATGTACTCTATTAAAGGGAGATTAACCTCACTCAATGGTGTCTTCGATGCGCAATGCTCTCGCGTTGTTAGAGAACAGAGAAAGAGTGTGCGCAATGAAGAGACCATTGAGTGTGGTAACGCTTTTTTGGAAGGCAATATAATCTATGGCTATTGTTCGCTATATCATATTGTTTTAGTAAAGGGGCGGGATAGCGTAGTGGTTGTGAGCGCTGCCTATAATCAGAGGATGACGAGTTCGATCCCCCGCCCTGCAAGATCCACCCAATACCGAGGGGGTTAAGAAATGTCGGAAGTGGTGTCAAAACCACGATCTAAATCCTCCACTGTGAGCTCCAAACACAGTTTGATCATAGGCCATGGCCACTGGTCCTTCAGACCAGGATAGGCCCTCTCAGCCAATAGATTGGAGGCGCTAACACTGCGACTCAGCGGTATAGTGTAATTCCAAAAAAAAAAAAAAAAAAAAAAAAAGTACTATGACAGAATGTTACATAAAGCAATTTGGAAACTGATTCAAACACAATTCTGATTTTTTGCACACAATCAGAATGAAAATTTTCGAAAAAAAGGTTGAAAGGAGAGATCAGCCATTGAGCATTGGCTGAATATTATTCACATCATTAGTGCTTCAAAATAAGTCACATAAATGAAAACATTTCAAACTTGAGAAATTTTGAAATTTTCAGACCATGATTTTCAGGTCGTGAAAATCGAAATTTTCAAATTGATCCAAGTGATGGGCTTCTTGTGTCATTTTACTCGTCTCACCTCTAAACTTTGAGTAGACTACAATTCCGCACCAATCGTTTGGAAAATACTGCATTTGTTCGGGAAAACCATCGATGACGGAACTTCGAGCGAAAAATTCGCCAAAATGGTCTAACGGGAAGAACCTAGTTTTAAGTGAAATAGATGCAGAATTGCTTAGGCTACAATACCTGGTCGGAAATGTTTGTCAGCGGCTACAACAATCGATGATTTGTCCGGAAAAAAAACACAATTTTGAGTAAAAAAAGTGGTTTAGGAATCAACGCACATTCGATGCTAATAGTGAATAAGCAAGCACTGTGCACCCTAAACGCATCGCAAATGGTATTTAGACTTCATCTCAACAATTTGAGAAATTATGATTTTTAAAAGTTTATTTTTGAAATTAATTTTTCTAATAGCCTGAGGGCACAAACAGGAAATTTCAGCTGTTTTATGTAATAAGGGCCGATGACACTCCTAACACCCAAGTATGGACTCCCAGTTCTCATTGCTAGCGCACGTGTCCGGGGGGTGGTCGAGTCTTAACGGCCATAAGAAGAGAGAGAAAGAGAAAGAGAGAGGGGAAGAAAGAGAGAGGGGGAGGGAATTTGGGAGAGATAGCGAGAGAGAGAGAGAGAGAGAGAGAGAGAGAGAGGGAGGGAGAGAAGGTGAGTGAGAAGGAGAAAGTCAGAGAGAGCGAGAGAGATAGAGCGCGAGCGAGAGTGATTTGGGAATTAGAGGGAGAGATAGCGAGAGAGAGAAAGAGAGAGAGGGAGGGAGAGAAGGTGGGAGAAAAGGAGAAAGTCAGAGAGAGCGAGAGAGATAGAGCGCGAGCGAGAGTGATTTGGGAGAGAGAGGGAGAGATAGCGAGAGAGAAGGAGTACCCAAAACGTTTCTTCGCCTTATCTTATCTTGCCCTGCTACAATTTAGGAATTACTATTTCCCCATTTTCGCAATACACATTGATCTATTATCTATATTCAATCATGGTGGAACAAAGGCTGGCCAACTCTCACAATTCACACACACATCTGATGTGGTGATAAAATCATGTAAAAGTAGATGGGAAAGTGAAAGTAGTGTTAATTTTAAGATCGTAATCTTCACACTGTACAGTATCACTTCAGGGAATTGATGAGGAGGGAGCTTAAGAATGTCGTCGATACACGGTCGACCGTAAGCCTTAGAGGCTACAAGGATCGGTGTGAGGACTAGGTCGTCCACGATGACCGATCGCTAATCGGGTTGGTCACATCACGCGGGAAGACCATCGTATGTTTATTTATTATTTTTTTTTCTAAGAAAAAAATGAAGAATAGGGATAGATTTACATCAACACTGTCCACATATTTCGTCTATTTCCAGCCATGTTATTAGCCTGATCATAGCTCTATCCCCTCTACCTTTAGGTCATCGCCCGTAGAATCGTCTCGCTTCTCTGCTTTAATCCAATGGTCAGCAAGAGCGAGTATCGTCGAATGGTGGAGCAGATGAATGCGCAGATTGGTCAATTTGAAGAGATGGTTCGATTGGCCACGCGATACCGTCAGGTAGATCATTATTCATTATGACAGACCACATAAACACAGTAAGATCGTAAGAAGAAATGAAATCGTGAAATAAGTAAATCCAGACCGAATTTTGCAAATATTGTAACGTAGCTATTCGACTAATGATAAGAGTATATACCTTATTATATCATATTTAGATGATTAAAAGAAGGATGATGGCTGTGGGGAACGGAGGTCTAGTGCAGATGGACCGTAGACTTGCGCGAAGATACCGTCAGGTCAAGTAAGTATGAGATACTTCATTTATTCTCTCCCTCTCCCTCTGCCTTACATTTTTTTGTTCGAGTGAAAGTGTAATTACTGATTGAAATTTATCTATTTTAAATGTCATATTTCTTGAAAATTTAGAAAAAATTGAAATACGAAATACGAAAAATGTACACACCCCTCTCTCTTTCCCTCTCTCAATCCCCCCTTTTCCACCTTTCAGTCAATCAATAATCTTGGATTTTAGATTGCTCAACGCTGAAATAGTGGAAGGAATAGGAGAGCTAAGCGCAACGCTGGCTCTTTATTAACTCTCTCGTGAGTTATTCTTCTCTCTTATCTCTCAAAGCATGCATGATCATCCATGAAAATCACCATCATTCTGCCATTTTTTTCTACAATAATCTATCATCATCAATACAATCACTACAGTAATCCAGTGTAGAGATCAAAGATCAAATTCAGAGATCAAATTCAAAGAGATCAAAGATCAAACTGGAAATCAGAACTATCGACGGATATGGCGATAGATGGAACTAGGAGTTCCTACTAGTAACAAAGAAAAAGATTTAAACAATCAAAGATGAAAGAGAGATCAAAGAGATACATATGTTGTATGATTGCAGTGTGCTCCTCGCTAGGCTGAGCATAGCAGAGGAAGTGGAAGATGTTGATATGGAAGAGGAGGAGTTGAATGTCGAGAAGGATGAGGACCTAGAGGAGGATGAATTGATGTTGGAGGAAGAACGGTATGATTTTACATAATTATACTTGGAATATGAATGAAAAGACTGAGAGAGGATATATGGAATGTGTGAGAGAGAGAGAGAGAGAGAGTGAGGGAGGAAGAGAGAGAATAATAGGGGTGGAAGAGGAAGAGGAAAGGGGTGGCAACGTGTATTGAAGTTAAAATCATGAAAGACATTGCGAAGAAGAGGGAGTCATACTCTCTTTGGCGCCAACATATGATCTGGACCCAGAATGGTGAACAATCACGAAGCACAAGAACAAAACCGCTTATGTAAAAGAGCAGTTTTTGATTTAAAAAACGATTAAACAAAGTATTTTGTCCCAAAATATTTACTTGCCTTCGTTAGTAGGACGAATGCACCTACACAACCAGAGGTGTAGTCTCTCGTCAATTGTGTGGCTACAGTAATCTGAATCAATAAATCAATAGCTCATCAAAGTAGATGTTTGTAGACGGAAAAGATCGATAGGAAAGCTTCAGTGGGCACGCTTTAGGAAAGACTGGGAGAGGCATGACAATTTGTTGCGCACATTCGACTGGAAAACTGGCAGTGTACGTGAAAGGACAGGGAAAATGAGCAACTGAACATGCTTTAAATCAATCGATATTCCTTTTTTCAGATCATCTACCAATACTACTGTATTTGGTGATAATGAAGGCCCGGTTGGAGCAGATATGAGATCGAGAGCTATTCCATCATCGTCATATGAAAGAACTGCTCAAGCCAACACGTAAGATAATACGTCTACGGTAGATCAATCAATAATCCGTTTTTCAGTTCATCTACTAATACTGCTGTATTTGGTGGTAAGGAAGGCCCGGATGGAGAAGATATGAGTTCGATAGCTACTCCATCAATGTCATATGAAAGAACTGCTCAAGCCAACACGTTAGATAATACGTCTACGGTAGATCAATCAATAATCCGTTTTTCAGTTCATCTACAAATACTGCTGTAGTTGGTGATAAGGAAGGCCCGGATGGAGCAGATATGAGATCGAGAGCTATTCCATCATCGTCATATGAAAGAACTGCTCAAGCCAACACGTAAGATAATACGTCTACGGTAGATCAATCGATAATCCGTTTTTCAGTTCATCTACTAATACTGCTGTAGTTGGTGATAAGGAAGGCCCGGATGGAGAAGATATGAGTTCGATAGCTACTCCATCAATGTCATATGAAAGAACTGCTCAAGCCAACACGTTAGATAATACGTCTACGGTAGATCAATCAATAATCCGTTTTTCAGTTCATCTACAAATACTGCTGTAGTTGGTGATAAGGAAGGCCCGGATGGAGCAGATATGAGATCGAGAGCTATTCCATCATCGTCATATGAAAGAACTGCTCAAGCCAACACGTAAGATAATACGTCTACGGTAGATCAATCAATAATCCGTTTTTCAGTTCATCTACTAATACTGCTGTAGTTGGTGATAAGGAAGGCCCGGATGGACCAGATATGAGATCGACAGCTGTTCCATCATCGTCAGATGAAATAACTGCTCAACCCAACACGTAAGTTAATACGTCTACGGTAGATCAATCGATAATCCGTTTTTCAGTTCATCTACTAATACTGCTGTAGTTGGTGATAAGGAAGGCCCGGATGGAACCGATATGAGTTCGATAGCTACTCCATTAATGTCATATGAAAGAACTGCTCAAGCCAACACGTAAGATATTACGTCTATGGTAGATCAATCAATAATCCGTTTTTCAGTTCATCTACAAATACTGCTGCAGTTGGTGATAAGGAAGGCCCGGATGGAGCAGATATGAGATCGATAGCTACTCCATCAATGTCATATGAAAGAACTGCTCAGGCAAACACGTAAGTTCTACTACTACTTAAAACTCATTTTAAAGCAATATTTCTCATTCTAAAAAATTTTTTACAAGGCCCGAGGGAGTGCACAAACAATATATCATTTTCACCTATGAATAAAAGAAAAAAAGATTAATTAGGATAGGTTAAATATATAATATCGATTAATGACTTGAAAGGCTAATCAATAATGCGATATACCGTAATGATTGATTTTCTTCTCAGGAGATCTCCAATGCAGGCGAGACCTGGAGATGATTGGTAAGTAATAATAATAATACTTTATGATGAAAGTGATTTAGTTGAAAACTTAGTATTGATTCCATATATTGATTCCATCATTATGCATAACCTAGACTCTCTCATTTTCAATGATCTCTCTATTTTTTGTCTATCTGGCTTTCGGCATAAATGGAACATAATGAGAGATTACTCTTTAGCTCTAGCTCTAGCTCTAGGCTCTAGAGCTCTATACGTCTATAGCTATCATATCAATCAATAATGTGACATTTCAGGATGGATTATGGAGATGATCAACCGATGGCTGGAGGAGATGAAGAAGGGTATGTTTATAAAAGTCAATCAATAATATATATTACGGTCTCAAGACTATTCAATCAATCAATCAATCAATTTTTTTTTATTTATTATTCATGAAAAGTATAGCTTTTGCTAACGGTCTATACACATTCCACACTAATTCTTTTTACTTGAATGACGGGAGAATTAATCAACGATTGGTTGGGACTTTTGATTGGGAGGCATACATTAATAAATTTAAATATGTATAAAAATAATCAATATGATCATTACAGAATGGGAGCTGAAGTATATGATGGAGAGGAAAGACATGATAGTGATAATGAGGATGAAGAAGAAGAGGAAGGAGAAGGAGAGAATGAAGAGGAAAATGAAGAAGATAATGAAGATGAAGGAGAACATGATGATGAGTATGTTATTTTCAATCAATCCATATTTCTATGCCTTTTGCAAAAGCCACACGGATCATACAGTACGCAAAATCAGTCACTGATGCAAGCTTAGCATAGTCTAACTGCCTGAGATAGTGAATAATAATAATAAAATAATAATAATAAAAATAAGAATAAATGCAAATTCAGTCGCTAATATTAGTCTAATTACCCATTTATTCGACACTAAAATGTGAAAATTATTTTGAAATTATTTTTAGTCTGGAAAAAGTTTAGTCCATCTAACAACAGTACTAAATATAGTATGACTAGAGACGATTGCAATGAAGAAATAGTACAGCAATACTAGTAATCAATAATGTTCATTATAGTATTGATGAAGATGATGAAGGAGAAGAAGATAATGAAGATGGTGAAGGAGAGGATGAATATAATAATGAAGGAGATGAAGAAGTTGATGATGAAGATGAAGCTAATCTTCCACCTAAGTAAGATACTTTTGCTTTTTTGTAGAATGGACACCTACCGTAACCCACATCCCTTCACACCGTATCAGTCACCTACCGTAATCCAAGTCCCTTCACACCGTATCATTCACCTACCGTAATCCCCATCCATTCACCTACCGTAATCCCCATCCATTCACCTACCGTAATCCTCATCCATTCACCTACCGTAATCCCCATCCATATACCTACCGTAATCCCCATCCATATACCTACCGTAATCCCCATCCATTCACCTACCGTAATCCCCATCCATTCACCTACCGTAATCCCCATCCATATACTTACCGTAATCCCCATCCATATACCTACCGTAATCCCATCCATTCACCTACCGTAATCCCCATCCATATACCTACCGTAATCCATATTCATTCACCTACCGTAATCCATATTCATTCACCTACCGTAATCCATATTCATTCACCTACCGTAATCCCCATCCCTTCACACTGTACCGTATCACTTCAGGGAATTGATGAGGAATGAGCTTAAGAATGTCGTCGATACACGGTCGACCGTAAGCCTTAGAGGCTACAAGCATCAGTGTGAGGACGAGGTCGTCCACGATGACCGGTCCCTCATCGGATTGGTCACATCACGCGGGAAGACCATCGTATGTTTATTACTTTAGTTATTTATTTATTTATTCTCAGAAAAAATGAAGAATAGGGATAGATTTACATCAACACTGTCCACATATTTCGTCTATTTCCAGTCATGTTATTAGCCTGATCATAGCTCTATCCCCTCTACCTTTAGGTCATCGCCCGTAGAATCGTCTCGCTTCTCTGCTTTAACCCAATGGTCAGCAAGAGCGACTATCGTCGAATGGTGGAGCAGATGAATGCGCAGATTGGCCAATTTGAAGAGATGGTTCGATTAGCCACGCGATACCGTCAGGTAGATCATTATTCATTATGACAGACTACATAAACACAGAGAGAAAAATGTGAACCATGGAGCATTGTGTCAATGTTAATGTCATTGACATTGTTAATGTCATTGACATTGTCAATGTTAATGTCATTGACATTGTCAATGTTAATGTCATTGTAAATGTCAATGTCAATAACATTGTCAATTGTGTCAATGTTAATGTCATTGACATTGTCAATATCATTGACATTGTCAATGTCATTGACATTGGCAATGTCAATGACATTAACATTGAAAATGCCAATGACATTAACATTGACACAATGCTCAATGGTTCTGATCGCAATGAATGTGAGAGGGAGGAAAGAGAATGCTCATGAATATAATGAATATAAGAGTCAGAGGTCGAAAAGTACCTTGCAAATTACACATTTTGAAATATATTTTTGTGAAATCCAGACCGTAAAATAGTAAGAATAACATCGAATAAGAATAAGTAAGATCGTAAGAAGAAAAGAAATCGTGAAATAAGTAAATCCAGACCGAATTTTGCAAATATTGTAACGTAGCTATTCGACCTATGATAAGAGTATATACCTTATTATATCATATTTAGATGATAAAAAGAAGGATGATGGCTATGGGGAACGGAGGTCTAGTCCAGATGGACCGTAGACTTGCGCGAAGATACCGACAAGCACGGTAAGTACGAGATACTTCATTTCTTCTCTCCCTATCCCTCTGCCTATGTACATTTTTTTTGTTCGAGTGAAAGTGCAATAACTGATTAAAATATAACTATTTTAAATGTCATATTTCTTGAAAATTTAGAAAAATTGAAATACGAAATACGAAAAATGCACACACCCCCTCTCTCTCCCTTTTCCACCTTTCAATCAATCAATATTCTTTGATTTTAGGTCGATAAATGACGAAATAGTGCAGGGAATGGAGGAGATCAGCGATTCGCTGGCTCTATATTGATCACTCCATAGCTCCGTGCCATCTCTTCATCTCCTATTCTTCTTCATCAATTCGCCATCTATTCCATCATAATCGTCATAATCATCACCATCTATCTATATATCTTTCACATCTATTAATGAATCAATAAGTTAGTAAATTGCCAAACATTTATTCACTAATTAATCTATTTCCAGGCCTGTACCATTTATTTACATCAATCTATTGCTTCTCTTGTACTATCTATGACAAATGTTATGGTTAGTTAATCTTCTCTCTTATCTCTCAAATCATGCAAGATCATCTATGAAAATCACTATCATTCTAATATTGTTTTTCTACAATATTCTATCATCATTAATACTAGCACTACAGTAATCCATAGTATTACTACAGTATCACTACAGTAATCCATAGTATTACTACAGTATCACTACAGTAATCCATAGTATTACTACAGTATCACTACAGTAATCCATAGTGTTACTCTTGTATTTTCATCTTTATTTTCATTGGTTAGTTTTACATTCAAACCTAGTGAAATGATCGTCATTTACTTTCAGTTTTTCTCCATTTCTTAGTGTACCGGATATTATTTCTATTCTCATCTACGCATTACTATTTTAATTAGAATGCAAGAGATGGGGTAAGTTCAATCGTATATGTACTATCGGAGAGGGAGAGGCATAAGAAGAAAGAGAGAAGGAGATCGAGAGGGATGAGGATAGAGAGATAAGGATAAGGAGAGGATCTCTCAAAGCATGCATGATCATCCATGAAAATCACCATCATTCTGCCATTTTTTCTACAATAATCTATCATCATCAATACAATCACTAAATCCAGTGTTACTACAGTAATCACTACAGTATCACTACAGTAACAGTGTTCTACAGAATCACTGCACTATTCACTACAGTAATCCATAGAGTACAGTATACAATTGCAGATTTGTGCCGTTTTCCATTTGTTTTGCCTACGACATCGCTTAGTGTATATATATAGTATCCATCCCATTATCCTTTCCCATATCGAGCGGCGCGTTCACGAGGTATTCTATTAACCTATTATCAATCAATCAATCAATAATCAATCAATCGATAATCAATCAATCAATCAATCAATCAATCAGGATACACTCTTGCCAACTCTAGAGATAGACCAATCAATAGTGATATAGATATAGACTAATCAATTAGGGAACTATTTAAAAGATAATAACTAGACTATTGATGCCCAGATTAGTCAAAATCAAACAATAAATGGGCAGGCATCAAACCAAAACCAAACTTTAGATATAGAGTTCAATCGATAATCAACGTAATAACCATCAATCGTATCAATCTCAATCAATATCGTATCAATCAATCGTAATAATCAATAATAATAATAATAATAATCGATAATCAACGTACCTGCCTACCGTAATCTTCATCGTGTATCAGGTAGTAGTATATCCGCGCCTGTTGATGCATCTCTACACTCATCTGCCGGGCAAAGGGTCACTGTAAGCATTCATTATTATTATTAATATTATTACATTATTATTGTTATTAAAACAATCAATCATCTTATCAAGATCAATAAACTTTTCAATAAACCAATTCAATCAGTACTTTTAAGGCGATTTACTCAATATATCTACCGAAAATCAATAAATCAATAATTCATTTCAGTCACCGTGCATCTGCCTACCCCGCTTCCCTTCCATTGTGCCATTGAAGTGTCATATCGCAATAGGCGACTTTTTTCATCTTTATTGAATTGGTTAGTTTTACGTTCAAACCTAGTGAAATGATCCTCATTTACTTTCAGTTTTTAGGGGGAGAGGGAGAGGGATGAGGATAGGAGAGGGATAAGGAGAGGGAGAGAGAGAGAGAGAAGGAGAGAGGGAGGGGGTGAGGATATAGAGATAAGGATAAGGAGATGGAGAGAGAGAAGGAGAGGGATGAGGATAGGAGAGGGATAAGGAGAGGGAGAGAGAGAGAGAGAGAAGGAGAGAGGGAGGGGTGAGGATAGGGGGAGAGGGAGAGGGATGAGGATAGGAGAGGGAGAGGGAGAGGTATGAGAAGAGATAGAGAGGGGCAGAGGGAGAGGGATAAGGAGAGAAGGAGAAGGAGAGGAATATGGTGGACTTCTATCATATCATCATTTCAGGTTCCATCTGTACATACTCCATCATCCTTCGTTATAAAAAAAAATAATAAAAAATAAATAAAAAAAACAAAAACAAAACAAAAAAAGAAAAAAAGAAAAAAAGAAAAAAAATAACTAAAAAAATAAAAAAAAGAAAAAAAGAAAAAAACTATCAATAATGTCCACGGATCATTCTTCTATTTTTTCCATTAATGTGAGTTTGATCTTTGATCTTTTTCACTTTAACCTAATTTCCCAATGCAAATAACAACTTTTATATTTACAGATTCCCACGTATGTCTGTGCCATAATCATCTTCATTTAATCTATTATTTGTTATCGTTCATATCTATGTATTACGTATAATCCATCTACAATAATAATATGGTGAGCATTCAACGGAACTTATGCCCATTCATTTGTTTGGTCTGTGAAAGAATCCATTAGTCCCCTGATTCATGGAATGTGGATACGGTAGACCGTGACCTACAGTAATCCTCAGAAAAAAAAGACGTCTTGGGGATTCCATCATATTATCCCATCAAAAAGCTATTTCATTTTTTTTGTAAAAAAAAAGCCGATAATCGATTGATTGAGATGTGGTTATCGTCTAATTCATGTGAATATGATCTACAAGACTATCTGTATATATTGATTTATCTGTGATTTATCTTATTGTTTCTAACATTTTCATTAAATCGCTCGTCATTTTTTTATATTATGGTGAGTACAGCACATTCACACCGTACTTTATTTTTAAATGAGAGATAATGCCTACCTCTTCAGTGATACTGCTCTCATTCGTATCGTTCGTTCTCGTATCGCCCGTCTTCAATCAATAATCATTATCGATTAGTTGTCATCCTCAGTACTGCAGCACGATACATTATCGATCTGAAGTAAGCAAACCTTGACCCTTAAAGATGGAGGCCCTCGAATGTCTATGCAAATAC
This sequence comes from Parapristionchus giblindavisi, assembly GCA_943737045.1. Taxonomy (NCBI): domain Eukaryota; kingdom Metazoa; phylum Nematoda; class Chromadorea; order Rhabditida; family Diplogasteridae; genus Parapristionchus; species Parapristionchus giblindavisi. The sequence goes on from CALSFV010000341.1 coordinate 33,156, forward strand.
GTAACATCATTTGTGCAAGAGATTAGTGATATGCAAGAAATTAGCGTGGCCAGGCATCTATCCCTTGGTGTAGTGGTAAATGCGCTGTCTAGTTAGCGTAACGTCGCGGGTTCGAAACCTATTGTCGAACTTTCTTTTTTTCAAAATTTCGCGCCTTTACCTGTACATCAAGCATGATTCGTTCATGGTTCTAGCGATCAATAAGCTGAATTAGCATAAAATAATCTATGAACGTTATGCAGAATCACTTTGGCTATATTTCTGTCTTCACAGTTTGTTCACGAAAATATTCGCCGGACTCCACCTTTAAAGTAGCCCCATCCTTGATATATCAATAGAAATTCTCCTTTTACATATCATATCAATAGTTTTCGGTGAACATAAAATAGTCAGTCACACATAATGTGAGTTCAATCTTATAGGGTGTTCATTAGCTAGAAACTATCCGCTCTGGTCCTCACTTGCTGCCTGCGAGAGAGTATGGCCAGAGCGGAGTGTGAAGTCACCTCGGGCTGTTCCTTGAGGCATGAATGTCTGGACTACGTAATTCAGTCTATTCAGGTTACGCTACCGTATCTCAAGTCATTCTACCGTACCATGACAGTCATTATAGTGACCTGTCGTCTATCAATCAATTATTTTTGATTTCTAATGTGAAATATCGATTGGCCGAGAAGAAAAAAAGGGACTAAAGGCAAATTTTACGGGATAAAAATGAATATAAATATAATAAATATAATATCATAAATTGAACCACTTACAGAAATTGTACCTCTTGTTGAGACTGTACGACCGTAATCCTGGCTACAGTAATCTCACAGGGTAAAGCAACACTGCAACGGTAAATATGTAAATGATTAATATTTTATTAATTTTGATCTCTCCTTGATCTTTGATCTTTCCACCCCTCTAACGGTATGACGGTAGCATGATTGACTGATTGATACAGTAATCAAGGTCATAACTAGGGGTACGGTATCGGTGCAAACTGACCATGGTTGTTGCAGATGGATTTCGTTCTTTCCTCGATTAAATATTGAATATATTCTCGAGACATTCTACTCTCTGTAAGTGAAATCAATTTTCATTATCGTAATGAAACAACGAATTAATTTTAGGATTCATTTTGGTTTTCTACATTTCTATTATGTCTTTGCTTCGCACATCAGGAATTTACCAATTCTTTTCAATTATAAATCAATCAATAATTAAATCAATAAGTGAGCAACAAGTAAATAATATTATCATAATAGCTAAACTTTAAAAAATACGATGGTTTTGCATCATGTTATATCCTCTTATACTTTATTTACAGGACCGAAATATCGATTAATTGGTGTTAAATAGTTTTATTTTTATCTGTTCATCCATATTATGAGAGGCCGTTCGTCCATAATATATATTGTAAGTAATCATACTTTTGCAACTAAAAACCCTAATCTAATCGATCAATAAATAACAATCGAATGTATTTGTTACAATCGAATGTATTTGTTACAATCGAATGTATTTGTTACAACCGAATGTATTAAGTGATCTCATTAGTGTGTAAAGTAGTTGTTTATTTACTCTTCCTTTAGCTCCTATCCATTCCACCTTGTTGCTTATCTCCATTCTGATCTTTGGTCTTGGTCATCTCAACTATCTACAATTACCGAATCCTCACGGTGTCATGCAGCCTCATCCACTGCTCATTGCTCACGCTCCATGTGCAATCAAGATAATCTACGAGTGGGACCACTGATCACGTATGGAGATCCTTTTTCACAAACGTCGATCCAATTAAAAAGGTATTATAGAATTAAAACTGTCCGAACAATACAAATTCCGCTGTTTGCCGCGCAATACTAAGACTCCGCCCACTTCTTCGCGCGACATACTTAGTTTACCGAATTTTATGGCGTTTCCTCATCATTTCACAGGACTTTAAATAAAAATAAAATTATATGCATTGAAAAAACGTTCGAAAAAACCTTCCGAAAATTTGGAGTGCATTTTTCTCAACGGTGGAGATGTTTACTATATTCGGCATTTGGCGCAGTGTGTTCAAAACTTTAGTAATTCTATAATATACGAAACCTGAAATCAACAAGTCATACAAATTGATTTTATTTACAGGAAGAGTATTGATCTACCGAATATTTGTTTTAAGAAGTTCGGCATGTTTATTGTTGATTTTTCAAAAGAAATATGCCTAGCATGTAAGTATTCAATAGAACTACCGTATCCTTGATACGCTACAGTAATCATCTTAATATAATAATACCGTAATCTTCAGATCTTCCAATTTTTACATTTGCTATTCTTCAATATTAATATATAAAACCGTTACTTGTTTACCGATCGAATGGACGAAATAGTGGAAGGAATGGAGGAAAATGAGCGCTTCGCTGGCTCTATATTAATGGATCTCCATCTCCAGCATATCTCTATATCTCCATCATCTCCTCTTCATCAAGATCATCTATTTCATCATCCACTTAATCTATCCATGAATCTGATCAATCAATAATTAGGCTAGTAAATTGCAAAACATTATGTATTCACTAATTACCCCATCCTCTCCCATCTTCTCCCATCTCCCATCTCCCATCTCCCACACCACCGTCTTTTCTTCTTTAGTTTCTGTATTTTTGCATACTGATTTATATTGATTATTTTATTTTGTTTTCGGAAATGTACTATTATTATACAACTCCTAATATTGTGTGATAAAAATGGTAAAATGTCGAAATAGTCGATTTCCACAATTTCTTTGGTGATTTAACGGATTTAACGGGTTTAACGGAATTTAACGGAATTTGAAACCGTTAATTTAACGATTTAACGGATCCGTTAAATGTTGATTTAACGCCCAACCCTGCTCTCCAGAACAGTACCGGGAATAAGCGCGGGAAGTAGAGGATCAATTTCCAGGCTAAACATCGATTGATGGCCTGTCGATGCAGGGGTCGATGGCTCCGTGCTCTTGCTGCTCCTCTCGCGGTTGCAGCATCTTAAATTTATTATTATTATTATGATCTTTCACCGATGCGAGAAGCCGTTCTGCTTCAACTGCTTCTGGGCACTTCTCCATCGTTGTTGATTTATGGTTGTTGTTATTGCTGTTGTTTAAGATGAAGTTTGACTTTGACACTGTCTGTTGGAAAGCAATGAAAAAAGTACAGCAAAATAAGTTGTAGTAGGGGGATTCGAACCCACGACATTCTAAAAGCTAATCCGACACTCTAACCATTTGGCTACGGAGGACATAAGCTCTTTGAGTGTTTGACACTATTCCACGGGGCTCGCGCCCAAATTTCCATCACATTTTTAAAATCGATTATCGGTACCAAGGAAGCAGATAGGCGGATATTTCAAAACAGTTCTGGGACCCCGTGGGGGTTCCTAGTCGAATTGTGCCAACGAATTTTGCACTGATCGTCCCCGACTTTCTCGGTTACCTTGTAACTTCACGGCGGTTCAAGGACAGTAGTTAAGAGCGACTCGCAGTTTTTAAAAATCAGGATAAATTGTTCAACAAATGTCTTACCACGAAAGATCATTATTATATACGGTAATAGTTAGCGTAGGGGGAGGGAGCGACGCGACGCGCTCAACGACGCGCTGCGGTCCCTCCCCCCAAATGCGTTCATCATCGAGTTCTACGAGCTATGTAGCATGCCGAGATGGCTTAGTGGTGAGAACTTTTATCTGGCGATCCGAACCTCGTGGGTTCGAATCCCACCCGGTGCAAAACAACTTTGCCGATTTTTCGTAGTGCGGGAGGCTTCAAGCCAAAGTTAAATGTAGGGATTCCCCTCCAATGAACCGCCGTGAACTTATTTTCTCAAGAGCACTGGGATCGACGCGCATGTTTACCGCGAACATCAACATTTAATTATCAATTAAATTAAACTTAATTAAAGGGTACAAATATAGGTTTGCATACACAATAATGTTAAATTTTAAAATTAATAATGTGTATTATGCATCGTTACATTTGCCTTACGCACGCGTCGACGGACGTAAATTTTGGAGTGTGTTGGGTCCCAAGTGGAATACCCTAATTCTCATCACGGGTACGGTAAAAGGTCACAGTAAGTTATGGTAGCCAACCATTATTGATCGGTGATTACGGTTTTTTCCGTGACGGCGTAGGCGCGTCAGGCGAATGTGACGATGCATTATCGAGAGCTGTATATCAGTTTCTGCCAAGAATTTTTATGTCCTATCTCTAGTCGAAATCCGGGGGATTGGACATTGACGTATTCAATGCGACTCTAATATTCTCATCGATTGACTCATATCGCATCTTTTATAGGAGGTGTTTAACTAACTCATTTTTGTGCGCAAACATTGGGTTGAAAGAATCAACACCACGGAATCGCTTTCCTACGATCTCCTCACTGATCTGTACACTCTACCTCTCTATCTCGCCCTCTTGATCTCTACCTCTTAGCCTCTGTACCTCGAGGATCTCTACCTCTTGATTTCTCCCTCTCCTTCCCGCTCACTGAGAATCCTAACCGCTAACCTTACAACCTTATATTTCAAGTAATTCATGAATATCCTTTCTTAGTAGCCTTTATATATCGCAAATAGTTTTCATCTTCATTTGTTTATTTCTTTCACAATAGATCTGATTTTTCGTTGCATTGTATCATCAATGTCAATTGTATAATTTTAGTGAATGGATTCTCAACTGATCATTATTTTGCGCTGGTATTAAAATATTTAGTGATTTTTCCACTTGAAAATGAGAAAACACATTTTGTAGCTAATTTTGAAAACCATTTATTCAGCTCAAACTACAATTTCAGTCAATAAATTGTGGACGATGCAATCTATTTCGTTGTGTGTTCTCATCCTTCTCTGCTTTGCCCTCTCAGTGATCGCCGACGATGACTGCTTCAAGTACTCGCAAGGTTTGCTGATTGGCTGATGTGCTGTGAATATAATCTCGTGCTCATATAATAGCTATGTCGTTTGAAATTTTCTTCTCTTTGGTGTCTTAAAATCACTTGTTTCATCTGAAAGTCTTGTTACAGCGACGGAAATCTATAATTTTTATATTTATCGTACACAACAAGGGTGATTTATCATGGACAAACTGTGCAAGGAAATTTGCCGAAATATTAGAATTAATATCGGTGAGGGTGATGGAAACAGGGAGACCCATTGATCATGTCTTAAAATATCTCCTCGTATCTATTTCTTTCCATTCCTGTTCTTTTTCGGATGGAATAAATGAATAAATAATAGTACGAATGTATAAGTATCATAATAAAGTTTTTTTATTATTATGATTTGAGGTACGTTCGTCACGATCGACGACTGCGACAATGGTTGCGAGTACACGTTTATAGTCAAAGGTACATTACAGTACGTCCCTAGACGTCGCAGCTGCGCGCATTTGTGCAAAATCATCATTCATTCTCATTCATCATCAATTCATCATGGAACAAAAATTCCAGTGATGCTATAAAGTAATTAAAACGCAATTCACACTGGTACGAAAATGAACGGGTGCAGCCTTCGAATTTTTATTTTCCCGCACTTTATTTTATTTGTATCTTGCATATTTCAGTTTTTGTTTCTCTAGTTCATAATGTGGTTTAAAATATAAAAGCTGTAAAACAGCCATCACTTTTGGTCTAGTGCGATCTGAATTCTAATTGCTTTTTCAGCCGCAAAGAAATTTTTGTTCCAGGGTGGGTATTAAAAGGTACTTGTAAAAAGTTTTAAAAATTAAAGTAAAAAAGTAGTCGAAAAATATTCATACGCAGCGGAAATATATGATACGCGCAAATGCGCGCCGCAGTGACGCGTTGCGTACTGTACAATTAAAAATAATAAAATTAATATACCTTTTATATTATTCATGGGCCAATGAAGAATGATCATTCCCTGAAGTCTCTCGAATCATTTCACACCCGTATGAAACATAACTCAAAATTTTACGAGGCGCATTCAATTTAAGCCTTATTTTTAAGTCTAAAAATACATATTTAATTGAAAAAGTTAAAATTCAAAGAAATAATATTTAATGGTTGAACAGATGGCCGGCAGATTCGTCAGAGTGGAGGTTGCTCCAAACAGAAGGTCTCTGGGGGTAGGCAGTGCGAAAATCAAGGAGATCAAACTGTTTGCAGGTACACTCTTTTAGATCAATATTCATATCATTATTACTATTATTATTAATATATTACTATATTAAAATTATATTGCTATCTCTCAAATTTTGGAAAGATTGAGTACATATTGAATGGATTTTGCTTGTTTAGTGCTACACTCACAGATAAAATCTCTTAGCCTAGGACAAGGGCTGAAACACTGGATCGCTGTTTACTAGTCTGGATATTTAGTTCTAGTCTAGATATATAATAACTAGCACATATTTCATATCTATACATTTCCTTTCCTTCTAACTATATATAAGGGAATTATTCAGTAGCAACTCTGGTATTTCCAAACTAGTAGTTTACTTACGTGAGGTCACAGAAGAGCAGTTTCCTGTTAGTTTGCTACTAGTGAAAGAACATTTGACGAAATGCATTACCGTATTATACACCACTTCTAGTAAATTTACGTTTAACTAGCCGTAGACTTGCAAGTCTACGTCTAGTGGGAGTGATAAGAAAACTATTATTTTGAAAATACCAAAGAAAGTCTCATTTAGGAATTCTCCCCTATAGATAAGGGAATTCGACCCTGCTTTTTATAATTCCGGTATGAGACGCGACTAGAGAATTTTTGTCTTTGTGTACCTGGGATAGCTATCAGATCGCTATCACTACACTCTTCATATCTGTTCTCAAACACACGAAAGGACTCTACATACCGTTTACTCTAAATTTGGCTCCTTTAGAGGCACACCCCTAGCTAATTTGAAGCTCTCCGATCTGGCAATGCTCTCTCGCTTTCGCTGTCCACGAGAGAGTATTGGCAGAGCGGAGAGTAAAATTAACTCGGAAGTGCCTTTAAAATAAATGACGGTACATATGCATGTATGTAATTACGATTTTAATATGAAACTGTAGACACCCGATAATCAATAAATATCTTTTCCAATCAATCGATATTCCTTCAGATGCCGAGGCGATCGTTGCAATCAGGTCGGCTACGACATGCCCGACTCCTGAGCGGAATTTGACTACTGTAATTCTGAACTTACTGTATCTTGTGCTATCGATCGATCAATTACGGGTGCCCTCGATAAAGTATATTGTTTTAATTGATCTAATAAAGCATTAATAAGCAGTACCAACTAGGTGATTTTGAAATGAGTTTTTTTAATACATATGTCTAACGCTCTCGTTTCTGTCTAACGCTCTCGTTTCTGTCTAACGCTCTCGTTTCGTACGATCTCTCATCATTTCTCTTTCGGAGTTATTACACAGTGAAGCATGCAAAATAATTTATCCGCGCCGTGAAATATGTATATTACATGACGAAAAAGAATAATTGAAGTTGATCAATGTTTCATTGTGACGTATTGAGATGAGGTAAGGATAGAGTTATGAGTCATAAAAGCTCAGAAAGAGACGAGAATGACGATGTACCTATCCCTCTTGTCGTTTTGTCAACAACTTACCAAGATAAAGAGAGGATACGCAAGCACGGAGTGGAGCAAGCTGTTCGAGAGGTACACGAGGTGAATTCTGAGCCCAGGGAGAGTGAGAGAGGGAGAGGGAGAGGGAGAGATATGGAGAGGTGGAGGGAGCGAAAAGCCCCCGTCAAGTGGATTTTTCTCCTTCCATATCTTTGTATATCCTCTGATATGAAACGCCTACTGATATTTCTGCTATTATTGGAATTTCGCCAATTTGTTTCAGGTTCGGTACTATTTTGAACGTTTTTGTTATTGTCCACTAATGTTTTTGGATTTTCAATTATCGATAAATCAATAAATCGATTAAGCACAATCCAAAAGGGAGTGTTCGGACTCAAGCAAAGAGTGTGATAGAGTTGGAGGATCCTGCTCGCTAGTCGAAAATGGTCAGTTTTTTTTTATAAATAACACCTGTCACCGATCGAAATCGGTTTACATTTACATATAAATCGGTTTATGTTCTCCATAAATGTAATGTTCACCGTTCACTAATGCAGACGAGTGGACGTACTTTGCACAGTGCGAGTGCTACGGCGGCTATGCTGGTGCGCGGTGCGATTCACCAACCGATCCGGGTGAGTATCGATCGGTTCATCAATGATTACCGTAATCCCGAATTACAGTAACACTTAAATTCCAGGCGAGAACCCGCAGCGGCTACTGTGCTACAACCAACTGCGCATACAGTGTCCACCGGAGCACAGGATACAGATCGATTTTGCGTCCTACGGTAGCAATGTGGGTTTATTGATGATTTTTTAAACATTTCGTGCAGTTCTATTGTTATCGATTTGCATTCCATGGTCCTCATATGCTCATCGACAGCTCATGTCTTTTTCCCAATTTATTGATTTTATTATAGTTATTGATCATTATTTCAAATTCATTGACTTTATTATAGTTATTGATCCTTATTTCCAATTTATTGATTTTATTCTAGTTTACTGATTACAGTACCAACAAACGGGTTCTTGTGCCGCATCGTCCCACGTATGCACTGACGACCGCTCGCTAGCCGTACTGAGACAGGAGTGAGTTGAGATCATAAATGGGCGCCGACATGGGGGGGGGGAGAAACATGGGGGAAAAACGGGGACATTGGGCCCCCGTAAAATTAGGGCTTTTCGAAAATTTGTGGAATACCCCAGTAAAAATGGCTTTGAAATAAAATTTTTTAATAAAAAAGTGAAGGCCCCTTGTAAAATTAACCATTTTTCGTTCGAATGCTCCCTGTAGAATCGAGCTCCAGGCACCCCCGCCCATATAGGGTTGAGATCACACTATAATTTCTGTCTCATTGTCAGTGAAAATGTCGTAACGAAAAGTATTCTCTTATGTTTTTTTTTAAATACATAATTGTTGGATACCTTGATATGTGGAGACTAGAGTAGTAACCAATACAAGTTTATCACAAATATAATAGAGTTCGAGGCTAAGACTAGAAATAGAAGAGACCTACTTTGGACCTACGCTAAGCTAAGAATGAAATAGAGAATCATGTGTAGAGTAATAGATATGATAATTAGGGATAATGCACAATGACTATTATGCATTAGCTATATGATAATTATATTATGCTAATAGATTAGATTACACTACACAACAATAATACCAATTCCTCCCATAGACACCTGCGTCTCATAAAAGAACAACCAATCGATAATTGTATGATGCATTGCCAGATGTGAATTTCGTTCGTTGTGTACGATTGATGACATATCGTATGCATTTCCAAACAACAATTGCACGGGAACCAGATCGCTGCTCTATCGATATAGATGCACCAAAGGTTTGTGCTATGCTATTACTTTTATCATTATTATTTCACCTATCACAGGTGTATCAAATAAATAAATAAACTTTGATCTGCTCAAAAATTCTTCACGTTATATCGTTCTTTCTATTTTTAACCGATGAAACTCTTTATGCAAAATGTAAAAATATTACAATTTGCTTCAATAGAAGCTAAACCACTTGCAGACTCGATACCTTCGTCTTGTCCTGAACCCGAATCGATAAGAGTGAATGATCGATGTTTTCTATTTGATGATTCCATCGGCAAGGTTGACTATCGTGAAGCTTATCAAAATTGCAGACGAATGGTAATCAATTCATATATTTTCTAAATTATAAATTTTAAGAAAGAAAAGAAAAAATAGTGCCCACTGTCCTGTCGAAGAAGCTGGACACCTTGTAGTTGACCCCGCGTTGCCTTCTGCCGGGCGCACTATGGGGAACACTTTTCTAGAGAAAAGGTTATGAATGACACACAATGAAAAATTAATAGCAACTGTAACTATTCACTAAATACTATGGCTAAACTATTTAGTGATATACAAAAAAAGCGAATCAATGTGCAACAGTCGCAATTTGGTTACATTTTATGCGGACAATAGTCTCCAGGCCCATTCTGACCACCTAGCGACGTGAATAAATTATTATTATTATCATTATTATTACTCTCCAGGGTGGATTTCTCGCTTCTCCAATATCCTCGGCCGATCACGAAGCCTTCGTGGCCGCTGGCGTCCAAAATACCGCCAAGGGCCAAGCGTGGATCGGGATGATCTCGGACGATCGAGCACTGCCACGATGGAACAACGGGGCGAATATCACATATGTGTGAGTGCGATATATATTTTATCAACGTGCATATGCACGAAACGAAACACATAAAAGTGACCAGTGAAAATTAATGAACTTTAAAGGTGAACATCTCATATGTTTGACATCTCATATTTTCCTAAAGACGCATAACCGATTCTCAGGTCACTGATAATGAAAGTAATGAAAAGCATTGAATATACGGTGTACGGTAGTGTACGGTATATACGGTATACGGAATATACCGTGGTGACGCCAATGATTATCAGAATGTAGTGATAGCGATGTGATAACTATGGATCAATAAGTGTTACCTTCCCCAATATAACTGATGTTATTATGAATATTATTATTATTTCTCCTATCACTTCTGAATTTGCTGTCGCACCTGTAATGGGTGTATAAAATAAATAAAAGAAAAAATAAAAGATAATTATTGAACTTAGACAAGATAAGCAGCATTTCGAGTGGGCGATTTTGCAGACACACATTGTGCCCGCATGTACCATGCTCCTATCTTATCTCTCTTCAAACCAATATCTCTCATATCCTCTCGATTGTCCGCTCTACTCTATTGTCAAGCAAGTATGATTCACACTCAGACAAAAACGAGTAAAAATCTATACAACCTTTTATTGTGCTCTATTGAACACCTCTTTTGAATACAACCATATTTACACCTTTTTGGAAAAGTCTGTTGATTAGAGCATATTGGGTATTGCATGTTCACATTAACACTTAATTTTTCTGTGTGCACTCGCCTTCCACATGCGTTGTCAGTCTATACTGCACTGATTATTGTAAATCGAAAACATTATAATAATGTTTGTATTCATGAATATACAATGAAACGTGTGATGATAAAAATGTAAAGTGAAGTGAAAATTAAAAAATATAACGCGAACGATAATGAATTTGTCAGGGGTGAAAGACTATTGGATCATGATTTATTTGAACCATTCTGAATGATTCTGCTCATTACTACAGTCACCGTACGCATGTCTGGACATTTTTTAAAACATTTACAGCACATTTATCAATAGTTCGTATAGACGAGGGCTCTGGTATGCATGGAATTCGCTTACTATTAGGAAGTTGCATCCAACTGTCTTCCGTCTGTCTGGACACTATCAGATTCCCAATGTTTCTGATCATTCTGTCTTTCTCCATACTATCTCATTCAGTTATCTCTACTCTCTCTCATATTCCTATTGTCTCTAAGTAGTCGCCCATCCCCTCATCTAGTGTTATCACTTGATATGAATAAAGTATAGTCGCTCACTGACCATCAAACTCTCACTGTGCTTTCCCGCATCTCTCGTATCTCCGCACTCTCCTCGATTCCCACTATCTCTAGTCTTTCCCTCGCTGCCTGACCCTCACTAAATCCCATTGACTCTCGTCTCTCGACCGTTCATTGGTTTCCTCGTGAGTATCCTTCTCTTTCATCTTCCATCCCTTGTACCTCTCCATCGTTCCTTCTCGTCGACTTTTCTGTTTGCCCTCTCTGGGTTGGTTTAGCACATGATGGTCATGGCCATAATCTACGCAAAGAACCCCTCCCGGATGCGCACTTGGGCAGCGTTTAAAGGGAGCGTTACCTCACTCAATGGTCTCTTCATTGTGCACACTATTTCTCTGTTCTCTAACAACGAGAGAGCGTAGGCCACTGAAGAGACCGTTGACAAAGGTGTCAGCCCCTTTAAGAGGAAACAACTTCGTGTCTAGTGCTCCACAACTGTCAAGATATCGTGTTTCGAATTCATTAGAAAGTCATAAAAAGTCCTAGTATATTTCGCCCAGCAATTTTTCGTCCTGTTCGCTCATTAGTCAGAAATTGTGATATATTGTGGAAAAAAACAGAATATGACAAATTTGGTCGACTATATACACTGAATGAAATATTTTCTAGATTCTTGCAATTCGTGGTGATGCTACTAAATATTTGTGGAACAAAACTCAACAAATCGTGGTTTCATCGCGAAAATCAAACAATTAAATGAAATTGTCATTGTTAGCTCAATCAATCACACGTTGATCTTCCATTCTAAATCCCTTCACTTTAAAATGGTTAAAGTAAATAAAAGGATAGATTCGTTCGATGGCAAACAAATATCGTGGAATTAGAGAAGTCCATGATTCGATTGATTAACTCTATGAAAAAATATTTTGAGAAGACAAGTATAGTCCGTATAAAATGACTTGTGTAATTGCCTTGCTACTGGCTGGTAAAACGCAGAAGTTTTCTATCGATCAACCCCATTGCTCTCCCTTCCCTCCTCTGTTCTACGTACTATCTCGCTTGGACTCTCTCTCTCCCTGTATACATGGAAATTCATTGCGGCTATGGCTGGCTACTCTCGTACCAAATAAACAAGTGTATAAGGTCAATAAAATGTGTGCTCTTAACAAAAAAAAACATTGAAAGTCAATTTAATGACAAAATCTAATTAAATATAAGAATTGATATTTGCGATTTATTGAAATTTGTTTATATTGTAAGATATTTTCAGTCCTCGCGATTCACAATTGGAATTCGCCAATGCTTGCTTCTCCTATCAAGTGAATCCTGCAAATCTGAACTCGTACTATTGGGTGTCGGAGAACTGTGACCAATTGAGGTTTCATTGTATTGTTTATTTTATTTTATTTTATTATATTATTTGTTTACCATTTTATATTGTTTATAACACGTCTTCTACAATCGACGAAAAATCACGCAAATATGTATACTGTCAGATGGAAGGCTTTCGAATTTGAAAAAAACAGTCAAAATTCAATTGGATCAATATTAAAAATCAATTATACATGAGCTTCACCATTTCTCAATCAGATTAGCTCTAATAATAAATGTTTGCTTTGATTCGCAAGAACTCTGATGTCCAAAGATCATTAAAAGATCACGGACAACAAATTCCTTGATTGTCTTGTCCGTCTGCCGTTTCGTCATTTCTTAAAATCTCATGAAAAATAAGAGTTTATATCATATTAATCGCCAAGCAAAATGCGTGCAGTAACTTGAAAATATTAGGTAAATTCAAGATATTAAAACATTTTCGAATTTTTAAATTGACACCAACGAAAATATATAATAACTTCCAAAAATTTCATAAGTATCCAAAAAACATTTATCACCGCTTATCGTTATATTTGATGGAATAAATAAATAAATAAATATTTAAATATTTTCAGATACGGTCTGTGTGAATTTCTTCCCGGTACGAAACCGGATCGAACTACCATACCCATCCCTGGGAAGAACAAAGAGTACGTTCTTTATAGGAAGAATATATCCTTAAAGGATCATCCTAAGCGCATTTGAAACTCCGCTCTGGCCATAATCTGACGCAGATAAAGGCAGTGAGAGAGTGTTGCCAGAGCGGAGAGTCTCAAATTAGCTCGGGCATGGCCTTACACGTGCATTTCGATATTGTTTATCCAAAAAATTTAATAAGCCTTCAGATTTTTAAAAATAATGTGATTGTATTGGATCGAACCATTAATTTCGTCGAAATTAGTGATTATTGCGTCATTAATCCCGATTTGCTACAAATTAATCGTCCCAAAAGCTCTCGAGTTACCTTATCCAAGGTCAGATCTCAGCTTAATCCATAGTTGCATGTTGTGACCCCTTTAGAGGGGGCTATGAGAAAGGATTGGGGGGGGGGTAGCCGGTAGCACTAAGGGTGAGTTGAGCGTGTGTAGGATAGCTGTGGTGAATCATTCTTTTCAATTTCTCTTTCTCTTTCTCCAACTCTAACTCTCCTACTCCATTTCTCTCTAACCCTATGTCTATCTCTCACTCTCCTTATACCACCCCTCTATCTGACTCTAATTCCCTAACTCTCTCTCACTATTTTGCTCATCTTCACTGTTCTTTCCCCTACGGAGGTCGACTAGTTTTCCATCTCTCATCAACCTATTCTCTACCTCTATCTTCGTTTTCTCTGCCTCTACCTCTGCCTCTACCCCTATCCTTCTCAATCTCTACCTCTACCTTTCTCTAGTGTTCCTCGGCCACTCTGCCATCTATGACATGATCACTCTACTAATACTTGTCTTGATACCGTTGGCGCATCCTGCCTACGGCGCCCATCTTTACAAAGAGTAAGTGTCTAGACTTAAGACTTAACTTAATCCTCAGCCGTGAGCCTTAACTTAGCCTTAATGATTTAAGGTTGAGTATGCCTAAACTTAGTTTTACTTTAAAACTAAAAATAAGTCGGCATGAGTAAAGACAACTATGAAAACAGTTAGTCATATCTTGATGACCTTGAGTTAGCAGCTGATTCAGGGAAATTCTCCATGGACTAGGGACACATGCTAAAGTGCACATTCTTAATCAATTAAATACCGACCTTAACTTAACAATAAGCATCCCAGTTGCTCACACGGAAAATATACTTTAATTTATAATTTCTTACTTTTCATTTTCTTAATTATAAGAAATATCAGCGAAAAATGTTCTTGAAAAGTAAGAAATTATATTTGTGATATTCTGTTATGAGAAGTCAAATTCTTAAAACAGAACATCTCGTAAGAGAATTTTCTCTGTGCGTACTTACCGTGAGTCATTAAGCACCGCCGCGTACTGCGAGGAGACCGAATGGAGGGGCGTCACGTTTCCGCGAACACGAGCCTGCGCCACCGTCCTCGTCGAGTGCCCGAATCCTGAAGCGATCGAAGGTTACTGTACTTACTTTTCTAGGTTACTGTAGGTTACTGTACTTACTGTTACTGTACCAGGTTACTGTAGGTTACTGTAGGTTATTGTACTTACTTATTGTTACCGTACTAGGTTACTGTAGGTTACTGTACTGCATTTTATTCACTTCATTATCGATCGATAGATCTGATATGTGACACCGTTGTTCCTATCGAACGGAAATGCTAGGCAGTTCGAGTGAATTTGCCGAATGGCCTGTGATCTTTGTCGGTTCGGCGGTGTAGTTAACCTATTGTCTATCGATCGCAGACAAAAAAGGCACCGTTCCAATTGGCCGTTTCACTTATAATAGGCTTTGTCCTAAAACGAAGTTGAGAGGATTACGAGAGATTATTGATCTGTTGTTTAGGTACGATCAGTCGAACATGCGAGTGCGGCGTGAACCCGAACGGAGGTTGGTCTTTGATTTTTGAACTTTGATTCATTCATTACATCAGCATGAGCGCAAACTTGTTTTAGAAGTTTAAGAACTACAGTATGCTTTTCATTTAGTCAAGTTTGTCCATGATCTCGCACTAAAAGATATCATCTATTCACTGGAAATCCTGAGTCATGCTCGTTTGCCCGATCCATTCTCGATTAAATTGAGCGCAACACATACTTGAATGAGTCATACGACTCTCCACTTAAAGCGACCGTAATCCGTGTCAGTGCGCTCTTCACTTCACACACTCTCTCGCTCCTTCTCTACCACCGAGATACCATTGTACGCTGAAGAGACCATTTCTCTGGCCTTAATCCACAGCTGAATAGGCTCAATCCACATTGAATTCCTCTCACAAAACACTCGATTATCCCATATAATCCAGCGCTAATTGTTGTTGCGCTCCAAATTCTCCCATTGTCATACCTGTAGAGGAAGTCCAAGCTAATTCGGACACGCTATCTCACTTTCTTTGTCAATAAGGAAATACCAACGCAAGTTTCGAATTAGCCATGGATATTCCTTGAAGCCCCCTATTGATTGTTACTCTACGCTCTGGCAACGCTCTCTCGTAGACAAAGAAAGCGAGAGAGCATTGTCAGTGGGGAGAGTCAAATTTGGTCGGGACGTGCCTTTACAGTTGCAGTTTATTGACCTTTATCAAGCACAGAACCATTGGGGAGGGAATGGTTGCCGTTAAACGACAGATTAGTCTGGGCGTGCTGAGGTCCCATACAAGGGGCATAATTCTCTTCATCTTCTTCATCTTCTGATCAGCAATTAAGACGTTCTTCAGAATCAAAGCCGCTACACTTGATCCTTTTCGAATAGTGAATCATGAAACAGAATTGAGAAAAATTAGATAGGGATAACACACGAAGTCCTCGCTCAATACTTCGTCAACAATTGCCAATTGCGTGCCTTTAAGAATGCACAATTATCCCATAATAGTTCATGATACACTAATAAATTCGATCTGATTTGTCGAACACATAGTCAGACTTTGCCTAGTTCGTTATGCCAATAACAACATTATTTTACTTATGAAGATTGTTTTTAGAGATCTCAAATAGATTAAAGGTCATAATGAACTCATAAGGAGAAACGAAGAAGACTATCTTTCGGATCTCCCTTTATACAAAAAACATGACAGACCATACTTTCTAAAAAGATATAAGAAAAAGATATATAATAATACACCTGTTTTAAGCGGTGCAAAAGTAAAGTATAATAGCGGCACTAGGTCGGATGAGAACCGATGAATAATAACCGACTGAATGATATCTTTTTGCATATGAGAGACAAGCGCTAATGAATAGACAAACTATGCAAATGGTTCATCCAATCGGTTCTCATTCATAAGTTCTCATTCGACCTAGTGCCATAATAACTGATAGATTATTTGTTAGGTAGTGGAGTACGCACAAATACGATGCAACGATATGATTTTGTACAACGTATTGATTGATGGAGCCATACCATATTGCACTAGAACATCTTGAAACACCAGGGCTGGGATTTTTGATTTTGATTTTTTGAATTTTTTGAATTTTTTGACCATTTCAAAAAATTCAAATTCAAAAAAGTTTTTTGAATTTTTCTCAAAAAAATCAAAAAAAATTAATGTAAAAAAACACCGATAAAACGTGAAAAAGTGAAACATTCATGGAAAATTGTGACAAAATTTGACAAAACTTGACAAGATTCCCATTTTTATCCTTTTCACTGTCTTGATGAAGTGGATTCTAAAGGTGTTGGTGTGGATTAGTTTGCCCAATGCACCGACGTAGAATTTTTAAAAAGTGAAAAAAATATAGTAATATGTTTTTCATGTTTTAGAATTCGGTTAATTGCGTAATTGACTGTTTTAATCACTTTTTAGGCAAAAACGATGTTTCTGAATTGCTTATCATCCTTTTAAACATATTTTTTCAAAGATTTTTTGAATTCAAAAATTCATTTTTTGAATTTTTTGATCAAAAAAGTTTTTTAAATTATTTTCAAAAAATCCCATCCCTGTTGAAACATCCTCGTGGTGTACGATAAATAAATAATAAATAAATATATAAATTTTGCAGACAACACTATTCGGTACGTTCGCTGGCAGGCCATTCCCGATTCGAACAACTGCACTCATCGATGGGTACGGGAGATGCAAGACTCCATCCGGCGAGGCCGACAAGCCGAGATTGTATCGTCCGAAACGGCCGGATTCCTGAAGTGATCTTTGATCTTTGAACTTTGATCTTTGACCTTTTCCGTCTGAACTTTTGTTCCCCCCCACTGATAAAGACTGCATGCTCTAACCGATTTTGCACGGAGTGTATTAGTAGTTTTCGAGTCAGATATTATCCAGCGTTAAAGGCACACCCCGACTTAATTTTACTTTCAGCCCTGGCAACGCTCTCTCGTATGCAAAGTAATCGAGAGAGCATTGCCAGAGCGGAGAGTTGCATTAGCTCGAGGTGTGCGTTTAAAAAATCAAGACTGAAAAAATGATAAAGCACAGTCACAGTTTTTTACACAGTCTTCCTCATTTTCCGTTTCTTTTCCTTTCGAGACTTTACAACATAACTCTTCTTATCGATCGATAATTACAGAACTACCGTATCCAATCAACTGTATGGTGGAGATATATCAGGGAGTGTGGATATCACCAAGTCGTTGTTGTCACTGGCGAGAGGCCAATATGGAGCAATGGAGGATCGCGTGTTGAGACAGGAGAGGGCACACAACTTCACACAGGCAATAATTTTTATTTTTATTTATCTCGCACCTTCGCGTACCACACAAGCAGCAATGGATTTATTTGCATAGTAGATCTCAAGTTGCTTTGCACCACTACAAATTGCCTTTGAGCACTTTATAGTGAAATGATATGAACAACTTATTTAAACAAGTTAAAGTGTCGGAAGAGACCATTTCAGAATTGGGAAATATGCGATGTCTATGATCTTGTTATTACATTTTTTTCTTTTTTTTAAACATTTTAAACAACTTTTTCTGCGGTTAGTCGTTAATAGTTTATTGATTTATTGTTATTAATGTACTACGAAACAGTGAAAGATATCTTGATTGACGGAACCTATTATTATTTTCATTATCATCTTATTTTTAAATTCATTCACAATTCATTCATTCAAACTCAAACATTATCAAACCCTTTTCAGTCCCTCGGAGAATGCGGTGATTCCTTGCTCGAAACGAAAGCATTATCCGTATGGGAACTGCTACCATCCAGATCAAAAATAAATCAGTCAGTACATCTTTGATCTTTGATTTTCGGCACGATTCGCCAATTACAGAAAGGGGACCAGGAGATTTAGGGTTCACTATTGTCATGGCTAACGTGGGAGGTAGGAAGTGGAACTCTGTTCTATTAGAATTGAGAGATTGAGCACATAGAACGTGTATTCCAGTGCATCTATAATTTTAGTGAAAATTGTTTCTGGATACAGGGAGGTGAGATCTATAGTTCTGCCTGGAAAGTTTAGTCACGAAAAAACTCGTGCGTCCCCTTCTTTAAGCCATTTTTTCCTTTCCAAGCTGACCTTTGATCTTTGTTCTTTGATCTTTGATCTTTCACGTCCACTATACAGAGCATCTGACCTTATGCAATCACTGGAGGAATCCGCAATGCTGCTCGCCGACTATTCCTATACAGCGAAACAGTCAATCGACTATGACTTTTGGGGTATGTTAAGAGATTAACCACTCGGTTACCCAGGTTAACCATTCGGTTACCCAGTTTAACCATTCGGTTATCCAGGTTAACCATTCGGTTACCCAGGTCAACCGTTCGGTTACCCAGGTTAACCATTCGGTTATCCAGGTTAAC
Organism: Parapristionchus giblindavisi; assembly: GCA_943737045.1. NCBI lineage: Eukaryota > Metazoa > Nematoda > Chromadorea > Rhabditida > Diplogasteridae > Parapristionchus > Parapristionchus giblindavisi. Next base: position 52,342 of record CALSFV010000341.1, read on the forward strand.
CATTCGGTTACCCAGGTTAACCATTCGGTTACCCAGGTTAACCATTCGGTTACCCAGGTTAACCATTCGATTACCCAGGTCAACCGTTCTCCTACCCAATCGGTTAACCACTCTCACTTTTCAGCGATGGAAGTGGAGGTGCGTCGGTCTTACGTGCCCGTTGCGACTGGATTCACCTCCGATGTAATGGACGATACGGGTTCGTCATTGAGAACCAGCATGCGAGCTCCGATTGGTGGAGCAGGTACACTAATACGTCCCTTATTAACTTATTAAAGAGAGCGAAACCTCTTTCAATGGTCTCTTCGACGCGCAATGTTCTCTCGTTGTTAGAGAACAGAGAAATAATATGCGCAATGAAGAGGCCATTGAGAGAAACGCTCCCTTTAACTTCCAAATGTTATGCATCGTTACATGTGCCTTACGCCGTAACCTCCACCGTAACGACGGAGACGCAGCGGAGGAGGTTACGGCGTAGGTACGAAAGGTAAACGATACATAACAAAACTGATCTTGCGATTATCTAACAGCTGTAAATTTGTGTGTGCGAGCATTGTCATGCATGAACGGCGGAAAACCGTTGCTGATAAACGTGACGTCATAGTAGGCGGAGGTGTTTTATCAGAAACCTTTCGATCATGATACTATAACAATGGGAGTGCGTATACTAACTAGCCTGTGGCTTCTCTAAAAATATTATACACAATAAAATGGTAAAAAGTCATTTTAAAATTAAGCCTTATCAATATCAGAGGCCGTATCCATGAACTCAAACGCGACGTCACAAGCGTAGGGGGAGGGTCTCTGGCAAACGCCTCCACCTACGGTTGTGACGTTTTCCGGCAAACGGTTTGGCAACGTTCATGAATACATTCATGCAGGAGGGGCTGCTATACCAGACTTCCCCGAGACTGCCACAACACCGGCTCCCTCAACACCAGTTCAATTTACCATCAGAGGTTCACCGATCATCTCGCTTCCATCCACCAGTGTGCTCAGTAAGCTCGAAGATCAAAGATCAAAGATCAAAGATCATCTCGTCAGGTTCATCCGCCGGACCGATCTTTTCTCCAGCAGACAGCGTGCCATCCTTCTTCCACCCCGGTGCAACCGCCAGCAATCGGGTTTGATCTTTGATCTTTTATCTTTGATCTTTGACCATAGATCTTTGAGATGGCCGCAGCTGTCGTTCCAACGCAACCATCTCCTCTTCGTCTTGGCTATTTCGTATTCGGATCTATTGGTAAAATTCTCTCCAACACAAGCACTATCATCAATAGTATGGTAAGATTTTGATCTTTGATCTCTCTACTTTGATCTTTGATCTCTCTACTTTGATCTTTGACCTTCACAGGTCATCGGAGCGACGGTCAACGATGCTAGTCGCAGCGTGCAGCTACCGGAAGACGTAATTTTTTATCGTTGAACTTTGATCTTTGATCTTTGATCTCCCATCCAATACAGGAGCCGGTAACGCTGACTTTCTTCCATTTGCACACAAAAGGCGTGAACAATACCCGATGCGTATTCTGGGACACATTCCTGAGGTAAGGTGATCTTTGAACTACTGATCTTCGATCTTTGATCTTTGAATTGTTGATCTTTGCTCTTTAAGTGAATGGTCAACGACTGGATGCCGCCTACTATTCACGAATACATCCACATCCGTTTGCGAATGCAACCATCTCACGAGGTAGCATGATATATATATACTTTGATCTTTGATCTTTTACTAGGAATTTTTAAAGAAGGACTACAGACAATTGTTATTCAAGAGAAAAGGATCAACAGTTGAATAAGAGAGAAGGCCAATTTTAGTATTTTCGTGGGGCATTTGTTCTCATCAAGTTTCATATGCGAGCGTATGCTTTATTCGAATTCTCTCACATGCAGAAGAATTTAACTTGTGAATATGTTTAGAACCCCCGCATATGGTATCCTGACATGATAGAGTATAATAATAATTCTATTGAATTCAGTTGAAATGTACTATCCATTAAATAATAGTAGTTGTCTGAGCAGATAAATGTGCAGTGAAACTCATTTCATTTTGGCAAAATTAATTTTGCAGTTTCGCCATTTTGATGGATGTGACTGGCGAGATCGGAGATATGGAGACTGCTGCTCTGGATGTTGTACGAATTTTTTTTTAAGTTCATAAAAATAATAAGGGTGAAAATCATCCTGCGGTGATTCTCTCCAGGTTACGGTAGTTGAGTTACGGTATTCTCTCCAGGTTACGGTAGTTGGCTGTGCGATATCGATCGTGTGCCTTCTCATGTCCTTCCTGGTGTTCTCCTGTTTCAGGTGAGTTATTTACCCAGTTAGTGAATCTGTCTGAATCAGGTTTTAACTACTTTCACCAACACCACATATTTATTTATTTATTTATATCACGATTATTTCAATATTATCATTATCATTATTATTTTTTATCACACGTGTAGAAAAACGAAAGAATACAGTGCTTTTGAATTCTATAATATTTTTAAATCGTATAAATATATTTGCATAACAACAAGAGAATACAAATATTGTCTCAGGTCACTGCGAGGTCTTCGTTCTACTATCCACGCCAATCTATGCTTGACCCTGCTTCTCGCTGAGCTCATCTTTGTTCTTGGAATCAGTAAGTCACTTGCTAAGATCAAAGATCAAAAATGAAATATCGAAGATCAAAGATCAAAGATCATAGTTCAGCAAAGGCTCAATGTGATGCGCAAATACACTATTCCACATGCAAAATCGGTGTTAATAATGTCAGAATCAGAACAATTTGATCTGTAAAATCGATAATTGTCACTGTATTAAAGCGAAGGAACTTCACTGCCTTACTGCTTTAGCCTTTCATTATTCATGTTTTAGCTAAAGGATAAATTAATTAATACATTTCAAAATAAATGTTATTTTTAAATAAATATAGGCCGCACTCGTGATGAGGTCGCATGTGCAGTCACCGCCCTCCTCCTCCATCTACTCTTCCTATCAGCATTCTGCTGGATGCTTCTCGAAGGAGTTCAACTGTACATGATGCTGGTTCAGGTAGCCCTAACCGCCCTTTTTCTTTAGACTCCTCCTTTTTTTCCAGGTTTTCGAGCCTTCTCAAACTCACGTCATCCTCTTCTATCTTTTCGCCTACGGCGTTCCCGCAGTAATCGTCGCAATTTCAGCCGGTGTCAATTGGGAAAATTACGGAACAGAAAATTAGTAAGAACTACATCAGTTCATAATCACAGTAATAAATTTTCTGTACAGTTGTTGGATCGATACATCGACACCGACGATTTGGGCCTTCGCCGGACCCGTTGCCGCGGTCGTCCTAATCAATATAATCTTTTTATTGATCGCCCTCAGAGTTGTACTGTCGATTTCGTCGCGAGACCGCTCTCGAGAAGATCGATTACGAGGCTGGCTCAAGGTATACGGTAGTATGGATTTTCGGAAAATTACTCTGCTTCGCAAATATTGATCGGAATGTTCGGATATTTTGAAATGAACTACTCACGAAAATATACTTTCTGAGTAAAATTTCATCCTTGTAAGGCTTTTAAGGCTTTAAAAAAGCTCTCCTCGTGCTAACTTGAAACTCTCCGCTCTGCCAATGCTCTCGCACTTTCGTTATCCACGAGAGAATGTGGCCAGAGCGGAGGGTGCTCAGGGTGCGCCTTTAAGGTCGACCCTTTCAGGGTTCCGCAACGCTGTTGTGTCTCCTTGGCATCACTTGGGTCTTCGGCTTCCTGACGGCGGTTCATGGAGCCAGTTTAGTCTTTGCTTGGATCTTCACGCTGCTCAATTGCACTCAGGTACAATAGTAATCGATCAGCCGTTCATTACGATATCAAGAGATCCCCGAGTACCCGAATACCCTACGGTACCGAACCGAGCACTGTAGAGTACGAGTACCGAGTATCGAGAGTACCCGTGGAATATAGGTTTCACCAAAGCTCGTTTCTACCTAAGTTGAAAAAATGGTTGTCGTCTACAAAATTCTGAATCGCGAATAGCAAAAAATTAGTTCTATAGGAAACAAACCAAAAAATCAACGGCATAATTAAAAGCTGAAGGAATACTATGACCACGTGAAACTTACTTTAAATCATTCAAAATACTTTTTTTAAAATTTATCTTCCAGGGCATTTTCATCTTCGTCCTGCATGTTCTACTCAACGAAAAGGCTCGATCTGCCGTCTCCAGGTTTGACTTTTTGATTTTTGATCTTTGATATTTGATCTTTGAACTCTTTTTGGACTTGTTCAACATCATTATTCCATTTCATTATCTATCTTTTCTTCTTCAATACGATTGTTTGTGCGATGGGGATCATAATCGGTCTTTGATCTTTGATCTTTGATCTTTAATCAGGTGGCTACGTAGTGGCGGACCGCCCTTCTGTTGCTTCTCAAATCCCGAGTCTGCGGCTAACTACAACAGTAAGGAGTATGTCACGAGTAGGCAAAGGTACCTATTGTAATTTTAATTTGAAATTGACTTTATTTCATCTTTAATTTTGCATATTATACATCAATTTTCTATTAAGTTTAATAGCTAAGGTACTTAATATATCGCTCACATTTGTTTGCGGTCCTAACGAGGAGTTAAATAAAATAGATGATTGACAGGGGCCCTTTATAAATAATAATAATAATAATAATATCATTATTTATTATTATTATTATTATTATTATTATTATTATTATTATTATTATTATTATTATTATTATGATTATTAAATTTAATTTAATGTAAGATAAATTAAATTAAATAATAATAATAATAATAATAATAATAATAATAATAATAATAATAATAATAAATACTTATTATTGTAGATTTCTGAATATGATTCGATCGGGAGGTGGAAGTGGTGACGATGATGGAGAAAACGCCGGCGGTATAGATAAAAGAAAGAAGAGAATGAAGAAGGAAGATACCACCAGTACCGGGCCCAGTACCGCTAGTACCGATACCAAGGAGAAAGGACCACTCACCCCCACATGTTGGTCTTTGTTCTTTAATACTTTAACCATCCCTTAATCTACTGCAAAAACCGGTCGAGTTTTCTACATGCCTCCCACTCTGGATTTCCGCGCATCACTGATTTCCTCCGCTTTTATGGATATTTTTCGATCTTAAAAATCTTTTCTCGAATGTTAGTGATATCAAGTACTTTTTATGACTACTCATAATGCTACAAATATTGGGTGCACTGTAGCTTTTGACTCGATAAATTTCAACCGCAGAATAAACTCGAGAATCAAGGTACAAGAGCAATTTAAGATGAAATTAGTAATATGAATATAAAATAAACGAGGGAAAAATTGAAATTCAAGCTACATCCATTTTCGGACCAGCCGCCGTACCAAATAGGTCAACCCTAAAAATATGTCCCCCCTCTCTGAGTCAATCGATATTTGAGATAGGAAGGCCTTTATTTGTAGTCGAGATGATAGCGGAAATAGATCAAACAGGGAAGTGGCACAAAAATGATAGATGAGAGACTGAATTGGAATCATGGGATAATGAATAAAAGTGATGAACAAAATGCAGTAAATAGGGGAAATGAAAATTAATTAGATGAAAGAACTAAATGGTGAATTTTGAAAAGAAAAAAATTGAATGTTATGAAAATGTTTCGAATGATATGAAGCTCAATAAAGATAGCCGGAAAAGGGGGATATGAAAAGGAAAAAGAGTAAAGGAAGGAAAAGGGGATTCAACAATAGCTATGAGAAATTCGTTAACACAAAACAATGATAAACGGAATAGTCGATGAACTCAATAACAATAATGGATACTTCAATAATCATATTCCATCCATCCATCCATTCAATCATTTAGGTTGGTTCATCTTCCATTCTACAATTGTTGTCCATGAGCCATCACACGAACGAGCCTAGAAATTTAAATAATTATAATTGTGAAAACGGATCATGACAAATGACTTTCATGTTCCATATCGGTGAAATTAACGATGAACGATCGTCAAAATATAAAGAACAATAGACTATAGTATCGATTCATACAAAATGTATTATTAAACAAGTAAACAAAACAATAACACATAAAAATAATCTAAACAATAACATAAAAGGAGCGGAGACTTGCGGGATGACAATGTGGAGTTACAGTATATTACATTGTGTCACGCTCAGTCAACCGGGTCAACTCTAAATATCTCGACCATAAAATCACTCGTGCGGTGTTTTGAAAAATTATGGGTGAGATAGAGAGAAATAGTGTGCTAAACAAGAGACGCAGACAGACAGATTTTTGAGGCGCTCGGAATAGCCTCAATTTCTCGTCTACCCTATTCCCTCTTGTGATCTCTCACTTTCTTTCCCTCTCTACCTCACCCCCATTTCTGTCTCTCGACTTGATAGGAATTACAGTCGAGATGAGCCCCAAAATAGAGCCGATTCCTATAGAAAAAAGAGAGAAATTAGGGTCGACCTCTTGATCTACCACCCCTATTTGGTACGGCGGCAGTGCGATTATTCTTTTAATTTCTTTTCAGCAATTGATTTTTATTGCATTATGAATAGTCCCCTGAAATATTTGATATCACTGACACTCACAATTAATATTTTGACAATCGAAAAATTCTCATAGTCTGCGAAAATAAATGATGCGCGCCGCAACAGGACGCACGAATACAACTCCACTGTGCTATATACTGTATGTTCTGATCTTTGATCTTTGCAGCGAAAACGACCGCTTGGCTGTCACAGTTTCCTTCACAAGACGACGAGGCTCCTCCAACTCTTGATTCTGAAGACTACACAGACGAGAGACCACCCCCTCTGCCAACCACGCCCCCTCCTCCATTGACTCCGCCCACTCTGCGTGTGCCTACCGTAATCGTGCCTACCGTAGTCGTACACGAGGACGACGATTACTATGTGCCGCCTTTGAGTCGAAGCACACGATCGTTGGATCTGAGGGAGACAGATAATCGAACGCCTGTAAGGAGGAAGAAGTTTCCTCTGGGTGCTAGTGAGGAGGAACGGGCGGCCCATTTCGCGGATGACAATTCCCGGCTCTAGGTTTAGTAGGATGATTTGCCGGCTCAAGGAGCAAATGACGGTTTCACTTGTGTTATGTAAATATTGATGCACCATGATCTCCGCTTATACGAGTTCCGTAATATTAATAAAGAGCTCAATTCATAATTTAAAAATCAGAAAATCAGCAAGGCAATACAGCCGTATGATTATATTATCTGAACATGATTCAATTATTTGACTATAAAATAAATGGATTATTGGGTTATTGATAATTTGTTTATATATTTATTGTTTATCGATTATGAATGAATACACATTTTCGGTACCCTCGCTAATATTTTTATGCAGTGGGCCGATTTAGAAAATTCGCTATTTCCCGATTAAAAATCGTCATTATATAAATAATTTTAGAATAAATAATTTTATGAACAAATATCAATTTCATGAACAAAAAATAAATAAAAGTGAAAATAGGAAAGAATTATTGGGAAAATAATAATTGAAAATATAGTGGAAAAAAGATTAAAGTAAAAGAAAAAAGTCATTTCACTATAAGTATTCAAATAAATGGACTTCCGTGGAGCAATGTTCAAAAGCGTAGGGAGAGGCGATTACTGTATGTATCAAATAATGCAAAATGGTTGGTAGAGTAGGGAGAATCTTTTGCTGATCGGCTTGGGGATTGAACTTCTCTCGCCGAGCAACCCTTGTTGTTCTGAAAATAGGAAAGACTTATTGAGAAAATAATAATAGAAAAAATAGTGAAAAAAATTAAACTAATAGAAAAAAATCATTTCACGATAAGTATTCAAATAAATGGTCCTCTGCGTAGCAATGGGCAAAAGCGTAGGGAGAGGCGATTAAATAATGTATGTATCAAATAATGCAAAATGGTTGGTAGAATAGGGAGAATCTTTTGCTGATCGGCTGGGGGATAGAACTTCTCTCGCCGAGCAACCCTTGTTGTTCTGGCCTAACCCCTTATCCTTTTTTGTTTATCTACAAAAGTGATTAGAGAATGAGTGAAAGAATTGCAATACGAAATAAAAGCTAATGCTGAACTGATGAAGCGGTATTCCCTAGAATTATTGAATGAGCCTAAACTGTATCCAAAAACTGAAAACTGTAAGAAGATTTTCAAATTTTCGAGCAGGTTCCAGAACGTTTTGGGACGAAAAATTCTGCAATATTTTACAATCTCGATTTTTAAAGAAATCTTCAGAAACATTCCGGAACACAATGGAATATTATGAAATCTTTGTTGTTAAATTCTTATAGAACCTTAAAGATGGAGACCCTCGATTTTTTTCGTAATAAGACTGTTCGGGTAGAATGATAGAGATTCAGAAAGACATATTTGATATCTCTTGATGACATGTTCTTTTAAAGGGTGCGTTACCTCTCTCAATGGTCTCTTCATTGTGGACACTAGTTCTCTGTTCTCTAACAACGAGAGAGCGTAGAGCGTTGAAGAGGCCGTTGACAAAGGTAAGGCATGTAGATAGTGCCTATCCGATTTGCATATCTATCCGCATCAAGCAAGATCTTAATCGTTCCATTTAATGCAGCACTAATTGCTCATCAATAAATATCCAGACGTTTTGGGAAGATCGTCTAATCAACACAGTTCTATATTCAAAACTCCTTCATCGAATTCGAGAACATTCAAAATAGAAACATTGTCTATTTCCCATGATAGATCATCAAAAATAATGATTTTGTATAGACAAATAGATGATAATAACTATGAAACATCAATAATAATTAGATGTTCAATCAACATAAAAGTATCAGACTTCCATCGTTATTCAAATCATTTCAAGTGTTTCAATTATGGTGAGTAATCTCTTAGAATCATCAATAATATCGATTTCATCAGATAAAAATTGCTCTTTTCCTTTCAACTTTGGCAGTTATGACCCTTGCTCAATTTGATCTGTGTGATGTTTGCAAAACTAACGTTCAGGTCTGTTTTTGCATTACAAATCTTAATGCTTTTGCACCTCATTTTCATAAAATATTCGAATCTTCAACAATGTTAATTTCAGGACTTGGAGGGAAAGACTGTTGAAGAGATGCAGGAAATTAACAATGGAAAAATAGAGGTACCAAATATTGAATTAACAATACGATCAATTAGAACGTTTACTTATAGAAATGTGTCGGTTCTTCAACTAATGAAAGAGTCAAAAAGGGATGTGAAAATGGATATAAAATTGTAAATTTTTGATTTAAATTAATCTCTATTAAACAAAACACAATTTCAGTTCACACCATCAGTATATGAATTGATCAAATCTGGTAAAACTCCTCAAGAAGTTTGTGCCTCCGACGAAATTTCTTATTGCTCCTAGTCAATGATAAATAAATATTGCTTATTTTGCTTCTAATGTGTAATCGGTTAAGATCAAAGGAAATAATCTTTAATTGGAGTTTAAACTATTTATTAATTATTTATTCTTAAAGGAAACGTAGAAACGTATCTGAGTCGGATCCGAGATCACTTTGTAAATAAGTCCTCAGTTATTTGAACGTCATCGATGTAGTTGAATGGTCGAAGGAGAATCAAGCCGAGATTGAAGGATTGTATGAGAAATGACGAATCGATCGATGAATCTATAATGATTACAAACAATAGATTGCTATCACTGATAGATGGATATTGATTACTTTAGGAAGATTCGGATTAGCTAACAGGGAGAGTAAGGTATAGTCATTTCAGAAAAAAACTAGATCTACTATAATTTTGATTTTCTAAGCAATAAACTATCGCTATCCTAAATGATGTAGTATTTCTGCCAACTTATTGTCCATTATATTATATTACTAAATGCGCATTACTTTCTCGGACGATAGCGGAAAATCATGTCTATTCTAGATAGACTGGAGTAAGCTAACTGCTCTAGTGTAGTTCAGTAATGCAACCTGATGACATAAAGATATACAGATCATTTAGAACTGGTGAACCTCCCCACCCCCTACAAGTTGCAGTCGACACTATTGTTAAATGGTCAAACGACTGGCAATTGCCTCTAGCGTCCCATAAATGTAACTCCCTACACCTAGGTAGAGCCAACCCTTCTAGAGTATATAATATTGAAGGTAATAATCAAACTCAAAAAGAAGTTGTCAAAGATCTAGGATTCATAATTCAAAGAAACCTGACTTTCTCAGACCATTGTAGAGCAGTATCAATCAAAGCAAAATCAGCCTGTCATATAATTATGCGAGCTCTAAGAACAAATAACCCCATAATTCTACTAAAAGCATATTCAATTTATATTAGGCCTATTTTAGAGAGCGCTTGCACTGTATTCAATCCCTACCAGAAAAAAGACATAAAAATGTTAGAAAAAGTACAGAATTATTTCACAAGAAGGCTGTTTGCACGTTGCCATAAATATACGTGGCAATTCATGCCGAACAGTAGTGAACGCAACACAAAACTCGGTCTTGACACTCTCGGGCAGCGTAGGCTAAACATTGACATTAAAATGTCCATCAAACTACTTAGAGGGAAAACTAGGATTTCAAATAATAAAAACCACTATTTCAAAACCAACGTTACTAGAAATGGGTTAAACTTCTCCAATTGTGGATCTCGTTTCCAATACAGGCATAACAGTTTCTTCATGCGAGCGGCTCGGTTACTTACCCGACCAGAGAACAGAATCAACTTTTAAAAATCAATGACTGATCAGTTTGGCCACAACTTCGTTATCATTATAATACTTGTATTCAATGTTCAATCCCCTCAATTCCGTTACCTCCTTGATCCTCATTTATATTATCCCTAAAAATTGTATTTCATCCATTTGCTTAATATTTTTTGTCCATACACGTTTACCTTGTGGTAAATAAATATATATAACATATCCCTAAGATCATTTGCCGTCAGAATAGCGCAGAATAGTGCATTAAAGGCACACCCCAAGCTAAGTTCACTCTCCCCATTGGCAATACTCTCTCGCAGACAAAGAAAGCGAGAGAGTGTGGCCAGAGTGGAGAGTTTCAAACTTGTTTCAAATTAGTTTCAAAAATGAGAGAAAATGCAGAATAGTGCATTAAGGAAAACAAACATATCTGAGGTTTCCAGTCATGAAATTCTGAAGTTGCTTCAGCTTCGGAGGGAGCAAGAACCTGAGAGATTGAGGTCCATTTTCATTGTCTAGTGACGGGCACTGAGATCTGAACGAATATTATAACTATGATATAGTTGAATTTGAGTAAGACTCGTAGAGATGAAAACATTCAAGAATATGATAAAGGAACAAATCGATTTTACAAAACAAAACAAAACATAGAGTAAACGAATAATTTTGAATTGCTCGATTTAACGGAACAGAACAGTCACTTATGTGAATACTTGTAGAAAAGAAATTAAAAGGAACGGAGTCTGTGTTTTAAAAAAAACTAAATTTAAAAGTGATGAGATGGGTATAATTAAAAGACGAAATGAGACAAACAGTGGGTTAGGGAATGGACTGTCGATTGTTGTATTGATGAGAGTGAGTGAGGTCAGACCAATGTACGCGTCCTTTACCCTGCACTCTCTGTACTCTCTCATGTCTCTTTACTATCTCGTATGATCAAACTACACTTTAAATCTGTAGTTCACTGAAGAGCCAATAAGTTCAATCCATTTTTATTCCCACAGAGTGACCTATTGGCTTTATTAAAACATAAATTTGCTTATTTACAACAGTGATCAGAGAAAGAGGAGACAAAAGTAGATGAAGAATTGCAATAGAAAATTAAAGGTAATGCTGCACTGCTGAAGCGCCCTTCCCTAGAATTATTGAATGACCATAAACTGTATCCAAAAACTGAAAACTGTTTAAAGATTTTCAAATTTTCGAGAAGGTTCATAGACATTCTGAAAAATTCTGCTTTATACTAAAATCACGATTTTTGAAGAATTCTTCTGGAACATTCCGGAACACGCTGGAATATTATGAAATCTTTGTTGTTAAATTCTTATATGACCTTAAAGATGGAGACCCTCGAGTTTTTTTCGTAATAAGACTGTTCGGGTAGAATGATAGAGATTCAGAAAGAGATATTTGATATTGCTTGATGACATGTTCTTTTAATAGAGAGAGAGTGCCTATCCGATTTGCATATCAATCCATATCTAGAAAGATCTTAATCATTCCATTTAATACATCACTGAACCCTCTGACCTATAATAACATAAGTAATTGTATATCAACAGCACTAATTGCTAATCAATAAATATCCAGACGTTTTGGGAAGATCGTCTAATCAACACAGTTCTATATTCAAAACTCCTTCAACGAATTCGAGAACATTCAAAATAGAAACATTGTCTATTTCCCATGATAGATCATCAAAATAATGATTTTGTATAGACAAATAGATGATAATATGAAACATGAAACAACAGTAATAATTAGATGTTCAATCAACATAAATGTGCCAGACTTTCATCGTTATTCAAATCATTTCAAGTGTTTCAATTATGGTGAGTAATCTCTTAGAATCCTCGATAATATCGATTTTATCAGATAAAAATTGCTCTTTTCCTTTCAACTTTGGCAGTTATGACCTTTGCTCAATTTGATCTGTGTGATGTTTGCAAAACAAACGTTCAGGTCTGTTTTTGTATTACAAATCTTAACGCTTTTTACACCTCATTTTCATGAAATATTCGAATTTTCAACAATGTTAATTCCAGGACTTGGTGGGAAAGACTGTTGAAGAAATGCAGGAAGTTAACAAAGGAAAAATAGAGGTGCCAAATATTGAATTTAGATCAATAAAAACGTTTACTTATAGAAATGTGTCGGTTCTTCAACTAATGAAAGAGTCAAGAAGGGATGTGAAAATGGATATAAAATTGTAAATTTCTGATTTAAATTAATGTTTATTAAACAAAAACCATTTTCAGTTCACGCCATCGGTATATGAATTGATCAAATCTGGTAAAACTCCTCAAGAAGTTTGTGCCTCCGACAAAATTTCTTATTGCTCCTAGTCAATGATAAATAAATATTGCTTATTTTGTTTTTAATCAGGGGGAAATGAGAACAAAATAAGATTAAAAATATTTAGAAATATCGAAAGAGATGTCTCATCTTTTATACTTACAGTAATATTAGGGGATGTAAATGATCAATATGTATTGAATGCTATCGACATCCGTTTCTTTTTATTCGTTAACTGACAATGAGAAAAAGTCAAATTATATGCAATTGTTGAACGTTAGAACAGTTGGGCTTGAATTATGTCTTTTGCATCGGAAAATTTGTCTCTCCGGACTGAATTTGTATTGAAGTATCACTGGCTTAGCAGTGATCACCCGCAGGACTTTGTGTGCCTTGAACAATGGGTTGTTTCTTTACCTTTAGTTGGAACGTTAGCATATTAGCCAAAATACCTGCAAATAGTTTTTAGCTCGCCTTTTGCAAACCTCCTCTACGTTGGCGAGATGAAGTGAGAAGAGTTATGGGATTGTTCTGGTGGTCAATAGCTATGGAAGATGCAAATCGCATCATTACTCATCAGACCTAAGTCTGATTTGATAAATGAATTTTTGCAAACCGAATAATTACGTGAACATCAGTGTTGGGTGGAACAGGGCTTCCGGTTAACAAAATCGGTAATTTCCGGTCTAAAAAAAAGTAAACAAGAAAAAATGATGAAGATATTTCCTAATAGGAAGAGATATGAGTAAGTTGTGTGTGTGGAAGATAATCAGAGACTGATTGGACTTTGTCAATCGATTTGCCAATGGTGAAATCCATCTCGAATCTCTTTGATGCTCTTACTTATTCACTTAACAATAATCTCTCTCCCTCTTCTCTCTCTCGCTCCTCTTTCAATTCCTTTAAAAGTAATTTAATTAACTAGTCAAAATAGGAAAGAATTATTGGGAAAATAATAATAGAAAAAATAGTGAAAAAAAATAAACTAAATAGAAAAAAGTCATTTCACGATAAGTATTCAAATAAATGGACCACTGCGTAGCAATGGGCAAAAGCGTAGGGAGAGGCGATTACTGTATGTATCAAATAATGCAAAATGTTTGATAGAGTAGGGAGAATCTTTTGCTGATCGACCTGGGTATTGAACCTCTCTAGCCGAGCAACCCTTGTAGTTCTGGCCTAACCCCTTAACCACTAGACCATGGGTCCCCATTAGTAGTTAGATTGAATGGTCGTAATATACTGAGGGTGTCCGCTTCTAGAGGCTAGCTATATATAGAGATTTAAGCTCCGCCCATTTGACTGCGCGGGGATGGACACCCGTATGACATTCAAATCACACCATAACATCCCAAAAAATTTATTCATAGACGAAGTATGAGGATAACGTTCTAGCAGGAAGAACTTCGTATGATGAGTGCAGGACGACGTCGGATAACGGAGTACGAGGAGTTAAGCAACGAGATCCTTTGACAACGGGGAAGTCTTGAGGGAACAATGAATGATCGAAGAAGAAGAATCTAAATGTAATCGATTAAGATCAAAGGAAGAATCTTTCATTAAAGGCAGTTTAAACTATTGCATTATTTATTCTTAAAGGAAACGTATCTGAGCCGGGTCCGAGACAACTTTGTAAAGAAGTCGTCCAAAGAGCAAAGGAACATCACAGAAAGATTAGCTGGAACGTCATCTTTGAAGCTGAATGGTCGACGGAGATTCAAGCCGAGATTGAAGGATTATATGAGAAATCACGAATTTATCGATGAATCTATAATGATTACAATCAATAAACCCCGACCCCTGACCCCGCTTAACGTTTTCCTGACCCCGTTTAACGTGATAAGAAGAATCCCATACCATCCCTTTCTTTCTTATACAGGAAAATAAATGATTTGATTTGATTTGATTTGAGACTACTATCACTTATAAATGGGCATTGATCTCTTTAAAATGATTCAGATTAGATAACAGCGAGAGTAAGGTATAGTCATTTCAGAAAAAAACTAGATCTACTATAATTTTGATTTTCTAAGCAATAAACTATCGCTATTCCAAATGATGTAATGTTTCAGCCAACTTGTTGACAGTTATATTACTACAACGCGCATTACTTTCTCGAACGAGAGGGAAAAATCATGTATTTTCTAGATTGTCTGGAGTAAGCTCACTGTTCTATTGTAGTTCAGTAATACAACCTACCCTAAGATCATTTGCCGTCAGAATAGTACATTAAAGATGGAGACCCACGAGTTTTTTCGTAATAAGACTGTTCGGATAGTATGATAGAGATTCATCACACGAATCGAAAGACATATCTGACATTGATTCCCGATATGTTTAAAGCTCACTATGAGCATTGAAAGTACAAATTTCAAGGCATGTAGAGAGTGCTCATCGAATTTGCATACTTTCTCTCTCATTTTCTCATTATCCCTTATGCCAATTACCATATTATATAAACAATAGCCAGCATGCTTATCGTAATAAAGGAACAAATCGATTTTATAAAACAAAACAAAACATAGAGTAAACGACTAATTTTGAATTGCTCGATTTAACGGAACAGAACAGTCACTTTTGTGAAGAATAGTAGAAAAATAAATTAAAAGGAACGAAGTCTGTGTTTAAAAAAACTAAATTTCAATGATGAGATGGCTATATTCAAAAGACCAAATGAGACAAACAGTGGGATAGGCAATGGACTGTCTATTGAAGGATATGTAGATGAGACCGAGTGAGGCCAGACCAATGTACGCGTCCTTTACCCTGCACTCTCTTCACTCTCGCATGTCTCTATACTATCTCGTATGATCAAACTACACTTTGAATCTGTAGTTCACTGAAGAACTAGCCAATAAGATCAATCCATTTTTGCTCCTACAGAGTGACCTTATGTTTTATTAAAATATAAATTTGCTTATTTACAAAAGTGATAAGAGAAAGAGGAGACAAAAAAGTGAACGAATTGCAATAAAAAATTAAAGCTAATGCAGCACTGATGATGTACCATTCCCTAAGGTTTTTGAATGAGCGTAAACTGTGTCCAAAAACTGAAAACCGTACAAAGATTTCCATATATTCGAGAAGGTTCATGGACGTTCTGGGACCTGAAAAATTCTGCTTTATACTAAAATCTCTATTTTTGAAGAAATCTTCTGAAACATTCCGGAACACACTGGAGTATTATGAAATCTTTGTTGTTGAACAAAGAAAGTATTGTTCGGTTATGGCTTGAATAATGATTGTCATTCATGTTCATCTGTTGGCCGCATTGCATGTTCCCGCTATTTAAAAAAATCTTTCAAATTAAAGATATCGTTTAGGCAAGTTGTCTAGTCTCACTTCCGTTAATTCCTAACGCAAGCGTGATGTGGTTGCGTTTACTGTAAAACCATAGATCACTGGAAAGATAGTTGAAGATATTTCAGTTCAAACTGAAGCTACTCCTTTATCTAGAACGAATTGAAAGATATTCATAATACAACTCTCTGAATGAAAGTTAGAAAAGGCGTGAATAATGTAGACTGTTGTAGATCACAAACGACACTCCCGAAGACCAGACAATCGATACGCGCATATTCCAATAACAAATTTGCATACTGGGAGACAATCGAGGAGATTCTTTCTCTCCCATTTTGAGCCTGTTTTTCTGGGTTTTCGTTGTTGTTTTGTGAATTAATACGTCTTTTTCTATTATTCCAAAGATCAGACCATTATTCTACTCTACAACCCGTGTGCAATTCATTATCGTTAGCATTATCATCTTCGTTTATCGATTCATTTCGTTTCTTTGTATTGTATCACACGTTTCATTGTTTATTCATGAATACGCATAAATATAAATATTATTGTTTGTTGTATTCCAGATGGATTTTTTTGGATTTCCTTCCTTCTCGAGAGGATACTCAGCGTGCTTTACTCAAGATGAAGAAGCAGGCAAACAAAGAACTTCGACTCTTCCAAATCGAATAATCGATTGAATGCAATTGTGGACAATGTCCATTGAGATCTTCTGATCCTGATGAGTTTGAATATTGTTGTCGAGCTCTGTTGTCTCTTCCACTCAATCAGAAAGGAGACCAGCTCAGGGATGGAATCAAGAAGAAATTGGAGAGCACGACACAGTGCATATGTCAGGACAACTGGTTCATCGAGACCATTGTGGATGATAAGGTTAGTACAATGATCTTTGATCTTTGATCACCGAAAACCATTATATGGAATGATCTTTGATCTCTGACCACCGAAAACCATTATCTGGAATGATCTTTGATTTCTGCTCTTCAGATGGCAGAAACTGCGGCCGATCTGTGGGCTTCGTTCGTCGGTTACGACGTAGAGGATGCGAATAAGTGAGTACTCCAGTATTCGATGTACTTCTTTCCTTTTCCGTAAATTGATATTTCCTGTATGCATGAACAAGGGGAAACCGTTTTCCGGGAAAATGTGTCGTCATTAGCGTAGGCGGAGGATTTTTGGAAAACGCCTACGCCTACGCTAATGACGTCACATTTTCCCGGAAAACTGTTCATGCATACGGCCACTGATCAATAGTAATCGATAATCTTTAGAAGGAAGAGCTACGGCGCCTATCGCCTTTTCATTGCTCAATCACTCGGAAAAGAAGGCAAAGGTCGAAGTGTACGACTTCCGTCATGTGTCATTCGATCGATTGAAGAGAAATGGCCCACTGCAGAACGCAGAGGTTTCAAAACGATCGATATTATTGGTATGCCCTAATCGATAAATGTATTTACTCAGTGATTGTGTTTGTCTATTGTACTTTGTTATGAATCTGCATATCTACAACTTTTCAACTAAACAATAATCCATATTTTGCTCGATTCTAGATGTCACGAGACCTAATGTGTGTCGTATGTGGTTTAAGCCCAAACGACAACTATTGTCTTTCACTGTAAGAGAAGAAATGAAACAGAAATGAACACCAGTGAGGAGAAAAGGCGGCTAAATTCACGGATGACAATTCCCGATTTCTGTAGGGTGATTTGACGAGGGGAGTAAACGAGAGTATCACTTTTGTTATGTAAATATTGATAATCCATGTCAACCCTTTTTGTCTGTCGATTTTCTCGCAAAAATTCCACGTTGACTTATAATGGTATTTCCTGAATTCTCTGAACTATAATAATATAATTAGTTGTATATCAACAGCACTAATTGCTAATCAATAAATATCCAGACGTTTTGGGAAGATCGTCGAATCAACACAGTTCTATATTCAAAACTACTTCATCGAATTCAAGAACATTCAAAATAGAAACATTGTCTATTTCCCATGATAGATCATCAAAAATAATGATTTTGTATAGACAAATAGATGATAATAACTATGAAACATCAATAATAATTAGATGTTCAATCAACATAAACGTGCCAGACTTTCATCGTTATTCAAATCATTTCAAGTGTTTCCATTATGGTGAGTAATCTCTTAGAAACCTCAATAATATCGATTTTATCAGATAAAAATTGCTATTTTCCTTTCAACTTTGGCAGTTATGACCCTTGCTCAATTTGATCTGTGTGATGTTTGCAAAACAAACGTTCAGGTCTGTTTTTGCATTACTAATCTTAATGCTTTTGCACCTCATTTTCATGAACTAATCGAATCTTCAACAATGCTAATTCCAGGACTTGGTGGGAAAGACTGTTGAAGAGATGCAGGAAATTAACAAAGGAAAAATAGAGGTACCAAATATTGAATTTAGATCAATAAAAACGTTTACTTATAGAAATGTGTCGGTTCTTCAACTAGTGAAAGAGTCAAGAAGGGATGTGAAAATGGATATAAAATTGTAAATTTCTGATTTAAATTAATCTGTATTAAACAAAAACCATTTTCAGTTTACTCCATCAGTATATGAATTGATCAAATCTGGTAAAACTCCTCAAGAAGTTTGTGCCTCAGACGAAATTTCTTATTGTTCCTAGTCAATGATAGATAAATATTGCTTATTTTTTAGAATGAATACACATTTTCGGTACCCTCGCTAATATTTTTATGCAGTGGGCCGATTTAGAAAATTCGCAATTTCCCGATTAAAAATCGACATTATATAAATAATTTTAGAATAAATAATTTTATGAAAAAAATTAATTTCATGATTAAAAAAAAATAAAAGTGAAAATAGGAAAGAATTATTGGGAACTAATAATTGAAAATATAGTGGGAAAAAAAGATAACTGAAAGAAAAAAGTCATTTCACGATAAGTATTCAAATGGGGCCTCTGCGTAGCAATGGGCAAAGGCGTAGGGAGAGGCGGTTACTGTATGTATCAAATAGTACAAAATGGTTGGTAGAGTAGGGAGAATCTTTTGCAGATCGGCTTGGGTATTGAACTTCTCTTGCCGAGCAACCCTTGTTGTTCTGGCCTGGCCCCTTATCCACTAGACCATGGGTCCCCATTAGTACTCAGATTGAATGGTCGTAATATACTGAGGGTGTCTGCTTCTATAGGCTAGCTATATATAGAGATTTAAGCTCCGCCCATTTGAGTGCGCGGGGATGGACACCCATATGACATTCAAATCACACCATAACACCCCAAAAAAATTTATTCATAGACGAAGTATGAGGATAACGTTCTATCAGAAAGAACTTCGGATGATGAGTGCAGAACGACGTCGGATAACGGAGTACGAGGAGTTAAGCAACGAGATCCTTTGACAACGGGGAAGTCTTGGCATGGGAACAATGAATGATCGATGAATCTAAATGTAATCGGTTAAGATCATAGGAAATAATCTTTCATTTAAGGGAGTTTAAACTTTTGCATTATTTATTCTTAAAAGAAACGTATCTGAGTCGGGTCCGAGATCACTTTGTAAAGAAGTCGTCCTAAGAGCAAAGAAACATCATGGAAGGATTTGCAGGAACACCATCTTTGAAGTTGAATGGTCGAAGGAATTCCAGGCCGAGATTGAAGGATTACATGAGAAATCACGAATCGATCGATGAATCTATAATGATTACAATCAATAGATTACTACCACGGATAAATAAATATTGATTACTTTCAGAAGAACAGAGAGAGTAAAGCATAGTCATTTCAGAAAAAAAACTAGACCTACTATAATTTTGATTTTCTAAGAAATAAACTATCGCTATCCCAAATGATGTGTGCAATAAACTATCGCTATCCCAAATGAATGTTTCAGCTAACTTGTTGTCAGTTATATTACTACAATGCGCATTGCTTTCTAGAAAGATAGCGAAAAATCATGTATTTTCTAGATAGTTTGGAGTAAGCTCTATTGTAATTTAGTAATACAATAAACCCCTAAGATCATTTGCCGTCAGAATAGTGCAGAATAGTGCATTAAGGAAAACAAACATATCTGAGGTTTCGAGTCATGAAGTTGTGAAGTTGCATCAGCTTCGGAGGGTGCAAGAACCTGAGAGAGTGTGATTCTTGGTTGAGGTCCATCTTTCATTGGCTAGTGAAGGACACTGAGATCTGAACGAATATTATAACTATGATAGAGTTGAATTTGAGCACGACTTGTAAAGATAAAAACATTCAAGAAAATGTTAAAGGAACAAATCGATTTGATAAAACAGAACAAAACATAGAGTAAACGACTAATTTTGAATTGCTCGATTTAACGGAACAGAACAGTCACTTTTGTGAATACTTTTAGAAAAGAAATTAAAAGGAAAGGAATCTGATTTAAAAAAAACTAAATTTAAAAGTGATGAGATGGGTATAATCAAAAGACGAAATGAGACAAACAGTGGGATAGGGAATGGACTGTCGATTATTGGATTGATGAGAGAGAGTGAGGTTAGACCAATGTAAGCGTCCTTTACCCTGCACTCTCTGAACTCTCTCATGTCTCTATACTATCTCGTCTGATCAAACTACACTTTCAATCTGTAGTTCACTGAAGAGCCAATAAGATCAATCCATTTTTATTCCTACAAAGTGACCTTATGTTTTATTAAAATATAAATTTGCTTATTTACAAAAGTGATAAGAGAAAGAGGAGAGCTCGCCCTGACATGGTCGGATGTGGTTGCGTTTACTGTAAATCCCTAGATCACTGAAAAGATAGCTGTATTTGAGTTCAAATTGAAGCTACTCTTTTATCAATAACGAATTACAAGATATTCACAATATATGAAAGCTAGAAAAGACGTGAATAGTGCAGACTGTTGTAGATCAAAAACGACACTCCCGAAGACCAGACAATCGATACGCATATTGGAACAACAAATTTGCATAACGGGACATGATTGAGGTAATTTCTTCTTTCTCTCCCATTTTGAGCATGTTCTTCTGGGTTTTCGTTGTTGTTTTGTGAATTAATACGTCTTTTTCTATTATTCCAAAGATCAGACCATTATTCTACTCTATAACCCGTGTGCAATTCATTATCGTTA
Organism: Parapristionchus giblindavisi; assembly: GCA_943737045.1. Classification (NCBI taxonomy): domain Eukaryota; kingdom Metazoa; phylum Nematoda; class Chromadorea; order Rhabditida; family Diplogasteridae; genus Parapristionchus; species Parapristionchus giblindavisi. Next base: position 73,699 of record CALSFV010000341.1, read on the forward strand.
GCATTATCATCTTCGTTTATCGATTCATTTCGTTTCTTTTTCTTTTATCACACGTTTCATTGTTTATTCATGACTACGTATAAATATTAATATGTTATATTGTTGTATTCCAGATGGATTTTTTGGATTTCCTTCCTTCTCGAGAGGATACTCAGCGTGCTTTGCTCAAGATGAAGAAGCAGGCAAACAAAGAACTGCGCCTCTTCCAAGTCGAAGAATCGATTGAATGCAATTGTGGACAATGTTCATTGAGCTCTTCCGATCCTGAAGAGTTTGAATATTGTTGTCGAGCTCTGTTGTCTCTTCCACTCAATCAGAAAGGAGACCAGCTCAGGGATGGAATCAAGAAGAAATTGGAGAGCACGACACAGTGCATATGTCAGGACAACTGGTTCATCGAGACCATTGTGGATGATAAGGTTAGTACAATGATCTTTGATCTTTGATCACCGAAAACCATTATATGGAATGATCTTTGATCTCTGCTCTTCAGATGGCAGAAGCTGCGGCCGATCTGTGGGCTTCGTTCGTCGGTTACGACGTAGAGGATGCGAATAAGTGAGTACTCCAGTATTCGATGTACTTCTTTCCTTTTCCGTAAATTGATATTTCCTGTATGCATGAACAAGGGGAAAACCGTTTCCCGGGAAAATGTGACGTCATTAGCGTAGGCGGAGGAGTTTTGGATAACACCTACGCTAACGACATCACATTTTCCTGGAAAACTGTTCATGGATACGGCCACAGTTCAATAGTAATCGATAATCTTTAGAAGGAAGAGCTACGGCGCCTATCGCCTTTTCATCGCTCAAGCACTCGGAAAAGAAGGGAAAGGTCGAAGTGTACGACTTCCGTCGTGTGTCATTCGATCGATTGAAGAGAAATGGCCCACTACAGAACGCAGAGGTTTCAAAACGATCGATATTATTGGTATGCCCTAATCGATAAACGTATTTTGCTTAGTGATTGTGTTTGTCTGTCTATTGAACTTTGTTATGAATCGATTTCATATATGTATTTACAAATTTTGAACAGACACTAATCGATATTTCGTTCAGTTCTAGATCACACAAGGCATAGTTCGTGTTGTAGTTGGTGAATATTGGTGATGATAAAGGGTTCCATTATTTAAGGACACAAAATACATAGTTTATTGAGGTATGAATGAATGAATTGAGATAGATTAAGTGTACCGGGTTGCATTTGCGAAAATAATACAGCGAACCGATCTGTGTAAAATCTAGTTGTTAAAATGACGCCCCAAGCTAATTTGACACTCTCCGCTCTGGCTATACTCCCTCAAAGACAAAAAAAAAGCGAGAGAGTGTGGTCAGAGCGGAAAGTATCAAATTAACTCTGTGTGTAGATACCTTTAAAGAATGAAATATTGGGCTAGACAGAAATGTCGTCAATTTAGTCTAAGACTATAAAATAATATTAAAAATAATATAAATATTACTAATAAAGGAACGAAACGATAGTGATGATAAAGGATATGCAAGTGTGGTACACCAGGGAAGAGTTGGGCTTTTCCTTCTCTGCAGAGAATACTGTACTATCTCTCACTCGCGAAGGTACTGTAGTCGAGGGCTGATAGGTAGTTGTAGTCGACGCACGAGTAGTTGTAGTAATCTCTGAGAAAGATCAAAGATCAAAGATCAGATAAAACACACCAATACATTCCTTTTCGCTCAAAGTGTAGCCGGTACAGCACACGAAGATTTCATCCTCTTTCTGTTTAACGACCGGAATAATAAAGAATAAAAGAAGAATAAAGATGGAGACCCTCAACTTTTTTTCGTAATTAGACTGTTCGGGTGGAATGATAGAGATTCAGCACACGAACCGAAAGACATTTTTGATATTGCTTGATAACATGATCTTTTAAGGCATGAGGAGAGTGCCTATCCGATTTGCATATCAATCCATGTCTAGAAAGATCTTAATCATTTTTAATATATCACTGAACCCTCTGAACTATGATAATATAATTAATTGTATATCAACATCACTAATTGCTAATCAATAAATATCCAGACGTTTTGGGAAGATCGTCTAGTCAACACAGTTCTATATTAAAAACTCTTTCATTGAATTCAAGAACATTCAAAATACATTCAAAAACATTGTCTATTTCCCATGATAGATCATCAAAAATAATGATTTTGTATAGACAAATAGATGATAATAACTATGAAACATCAATAATAATTAGATGTTCAATCAACATAAAAGTACCAGACTTTCATCGTTATTCAAATCATTTCAAGTGTTTCAATTATGGTGAGTAATCTCTTAGAATCATCAATAATATCTATTTTATCAGATAAAAATTGCTCTTTTCCTTTCAACTTTGGCAGTAATGACCTTTGCTCAATTTGATCTGTGTGATGTTTGCAAAACAAACGTTCAGGTCTGTTTTTGCATTACTAATCTTAATGCTTTTGCACCTCATTTTCATGAAATAATCGAATCTTCAACAATGCTAATTCCAGGACTTGGTGGGAAAGACTGTTGAAGAGATGCAGGAAATTAACAAAGGAAAAATAGAGGTACCAAATATTGAATTTAGATCAATAAAAACGTTTACTTATAGAAATGTGTCGGTTCTTCAACTAGTGAAAGAGTCAAGAAGGGATGTGAAAATGGATATAAAATTGTAAATTTCTGATTTAAATTAATCTTTATTAAACAAAAACCATTTTCAGTTTACTCCATCAGTATTTGAATTGATCAAATCTGGTAAAACTCCTCAAGAAGTTTGTGCCTCCGACGAAATTTCTTATTGTTCCTAGTCAATGATAGATAAATATTGCTTATTTTTTAGAATGAATACACATTTTCGGTACCCTCGCTAATATTTTTATGCAGTGGGCCGATTTAGAAAATTCGCAATTTCCCGATTAAAAATCGACATTATATAAATAATTTTAGAATAAATAATTTTATGAAAAAAATTAATTTCATGATTAAAAAAAATAAATAAAAGTGAAAATAGGAAAGAATTATTGGGAACTAATAATTGAAAATATAATGGGAAAAAGATAACTGAAAGAAAAAAGTCATTTCACGATAAGTATTCAAATGGGGCCTCTGCGTAGCAATGGGCAAAGGCGTAGGGAGAGGCGGTTACTGTATGTATCAAATAGTACAAAATGGTTGGTAGAGTAGGGAGAATCTTTTGCAGATCGGCTTGGGTATTGAACTTCTCTTGCCGAGCAACCCTTGTAGTTCTGGCCTAACCCCTTAACCACTAGACCATGGGTCCCCAATAGTACTCAGATGGAATGGTCGTAATATACTGAGCGTGTCTGCTACTATAGGCTAGCTATATATAGAGATTTAAGCTCCGCCCATTTGACTGCGCGGGGATGGACACCCATATGACATTCAAATCACACCATAACACCCCAAAAAATTTATTCATAGACGAAGTATGAGGATAACGTTCTATCAGAAAGAACTTCGGATGATGAGTTCAGGACGACGTCGGATAACGGAGTACGAGGATTTAAGCAACGAGATCCTTTGACAACGGGGTTTTGGCATGGGAACAATGAATATTCGAAGAATCTAAATGTAATCGGTTAAGATCATAGAAAATAATATTTCATTAAAGGTAGTTTAAACTATTGCATTATTTATTCTTAAAGGAAACGTATCTGAGAGGGGGGTCCGAGAACAATTTGTAAAGAAGTCGTTCTAACTAGTAAGAGCAAAGAAACATCATGGAAAGATTAGCTGGAAAGCCATCTTTGTAGTTGAGTTGTCGAAGGAGAATCAAGACGAGATTGAAGGATTATATGAGAAATGACGAATCGATCGTTGCTATAATGATTACAATCATAGATTACTATAACTGATAAATGAATATTGATTACTTTAAGAAGAACAGGGAGAGTAAAGCATTGTCATTTCAGAAAAAATAGATCTAGTATAGTTTTGATTTTCTAAGCAATAAACTATCGCTATCCCAAATGATGTAATGTTTCAGCCAACTTGTTGACAGTTACATTACTACAATGCGCATTACTTTCTCGAACGATAGCGAAAAATCAAGGTCAAAGGAAATAATCTTTCATTAAAGGTAGTTTAGACTATTGCATTATTTATTCTTAAAGGAAACGTATCTGAGCCGGGTCCGAGACAACTTTGTAATGAAGTCGTCCTAAGAGCAAAGAAACATCATGGAAGGATTTGCAGGAACGCCATCTTTGAAGTTGAATGGTCGAAGGAAATCCAAGCCGAGATTGAAGGATTACATGAGAAATCACGAATCGATCGATGAATCTATAATGATTACAATCAATAGATTACTACCACGGATAAATGAATATTGATTACTTTAAGAAGAACAGGGAGAGTAAAGCATAGTCATTTCAGAAAAAATCTAGATCTACTATAATTTTGATTTTCTACGCAATAAGCTAACGCTATCCCAAATGATGTAATGTTTCAGCCAACTTGATGTCAGTTATATTACTACAACGCGCATTACTTTCTCGAACGAGAGGGAAAAATCATGTATTTTCTAGATCGTCTGGAGTAAGCTCACTGCTCTATTGTAGTTCAGTAATACAACCTACCCCTAAGATCATTTGCCGTCAGAATAGATCAGAATAGTGCATTAAGGAAAACAAACATATCTGAGATTTCGAGCCATGAAGTTGTGAAGTTGATTCAGCTTCGGTGGGAGTAAGAACATCAGAGAGTGTGATTCTTGATTGAGGTCCATCTTTCATTGTCTAGTGAAGGGCACTGAGATCTGAACGAATATTATAACTATGATATACGTTGAATTTGAGCACGACTCGTAAAGATGAAAACATTTAAGGAGATGATAAAGGAACAAATCTATTTTATAAGACAAAACAAAACATAGAGTAAACGGCCCATTTTGAATTGCTCGATTCAACGGAACAGAACAGTCACTTTTGTGAATACTTGTAGAAAAGAAATTAAGAGGAACGGAGTCTGTGTATAATAAAAACTAAATTTTAAACGTGATGAGATGGTTATAATCAAAAGAAGAAATGAGAAAAACAGTGGGATGGGGGAGGGACTGTCTCGATGTTAACGAGTGAGGTCAGACCAATGTAAGCGTCCTTTACCCTGCACTCTCTGCACTCTCTCATGTCTCTATACTATCTCGTCTGATCAAACTACACTTTGCATCTGTAGTTCACTCTAGAACTAGCCAATAAGATCAATCCATTTTTATTCCGTCAGAGTGACCTAATGGCGTTATTAAAATATAAATTTGCGTGTTTACAATAGTGATCAGAGAGAGAAAACCATGGATCAATGAAAAGATAGCTATATTTGAGTTCAAATTGAAGCTACTCTTTTATCTAGAACGAATTGAAAGATATTCATAATACTCTTCTGGTATGAAAGCTAGAAAAGACGTGAATAGTGCAGACTGTTGTAGATCAAAAACGACACTCCCGAAGACCAGACAATCGATACGCATATTGGAACAACAAATTTGCATAACGGGAGATAACAGAGGTCATTTCTTCTTTCTCTCCCATTTTAGGATGTTCTTCTGGGTTTTTCGTTGTTGTTTTGTGAAGTAATATGTCTTTTTCTATTATTCCAAAGATCAGACCATTATTCTACTCTTTAACCCGTGAGCAATTCATTAGCATTAGCATTATCAACTTCGTTTATCGATTCATTTCGTTTCTTTTTCTTTTATCACACGTTTCATTGTTTATTCACGAATACGTATAAATATTAATATTAATATTTGTTCTATTCCAGATGGATTTTTTGGATTTCCTTCCTTCTCGAGAGGAAACTCAGCGTGCTTTGCTCAAGATGAAGAAGCAGGCAAACAAAGAACTGCGCCTCTTCCAAGTCGAAGAATCGATTGAATGCAATTGTGGACAATGTTCATTGAGCTCTTCCGATCCTGAAGAGTTTGAATATTGTTGTCGAGCTCTGTTGTCTCTTCCACTCAATCAGAAAGGAGACCAGCTCAGGGATGGAATCAAGAAGAAATTGGAGAGCACGACACAGTGCATATGTCAAGACAACTGGTTCATCGAGACCATTGTGGATGATAAGGTTAGTACAATGATATTTGATCTCTGACCACCGAAAACCATTATCTGGAATGATCTTTGATTTCTGCTCTTCAGATGGCAGAAACTGCGGCCGATCTGTGGGCTTCGTTCGTCGGTTACGACGTAGAGGATGCTAATAAGTGAGTACTCCAGTATTCCATTTACTTCTTTCCTTTTACGTAAATCGATATTCCTCCTGATAAATAGTTACATTTACATTTACAACACATTTATCAAGAGTTCGTTAAGTCGATGACTACGATCCAGAGCCTTCGACCTAACGAATCTTCGAAAACCATGGTGAATCTCATTCTGGCAACGCTTAACTACCTAACGCTGTGTGGAGACTCTCGGATTGTGGTTGATCAATAGTAATCGATAATCTTTAGAAGGAAGAGCTACGGCGCCTATCGCCTTTTCATCGCTCAAACACTCGGAAAAGAAGGCAAAGGTCGAAGTGTACGACTTCCGTCGTGTGTCATTCGATCGATTGAAGAGAAATGGCCCACCACAGAACGCAGAGGTTTCAAGACAATCGATATTATTGGTATGCCCTAATCGATAAACGTATTTACTCAGTGATTGTGTTTGTCTATTGACCTTTGTTATGCATTGATGTGTTATGCATATCTACAACTTTTCAAATAAACAATAATCGATATTTTGCGATATTTTTTACAAGGTTTACTTAACCACAAAATGAATCAATCTAGAGGAAATCGACAAATGGGTTATACAAAATGATCGTATGAAGCTACAGGAGTGACCGACTTAGTGAGCCAAAACGTTACAAATCGACCGCAAGATCTGAATACTATTCATATGTGGAAGGGTAGATCGTCATTTCCAACCGAGACGTTATTTAGTTGTTGTTGTATTGATGAGAGTGAGTGAGGACAGACCATCTCATCAGACTCATCAGAGGTACGTATCCTTTACCGTGCACTCTCTGCACTCTCTCATGTCCCTATACTATCTCGTCTGATCAAACTACACTTTCAATATGTAGTTCACTGAAGAACTAGCCAACAAGTGATGAGAGAAAGGTGAAAAGGTAAAGGTACAACCCGTTATTCAAGGCAAACGAAGTCCTGCGGGTGATCACTGCTAGGCCAATGATCTTTCAAGGCCAATTCAGTACGGAGGGCCTAATCTCTTCTTCGAACCTACTTTTCCGCGTGATCAAGTCACTACCAATTCACCTTTCGGGCGCCTTGGTGGGGCCAGAGAATGAAATAGAAAGAGCAGACAAAAAAGGGAAAGAATTGCAATAGGAAAATTAAATTTTTTTTTTATTTTTTTTTTATTTCCTACACTTACGCAAAATGTGATATTAATATTTGTTTGCACCCAGTTCGTCACATCTGAATGCACCAATCAATTCTAATCGATATATCTAAACTCTACTCATAATCAATCCATATCTAGAATGATCATTCCTTTTAATATATCACTGAACCCTTTGAACTATGACAATATAATTAATTGTATATCAACAGCACTAATTGATAATCAATAAGTATCCAGACGTTTTGGGAAGATCGTCTAATCAACACAGTTCTATATTCAATACCCCTTCATCGAATTCAAGAACATTCAAAATAGAAACAGTGTCTATTTCCCATGATAGATCATCAAAAAATAATGATTTTGTATAGACAAATAGATGAAAATGACTATGAAACATCAATAATAATTAGATGTTCAATCAACATAAAAGTACCAGACTTTCATCGTTATTCAAATAATTTCAAGTGTTTCCATTATGGTGAGTAATCTCTTAGAATCCTCAATAATATCGATTTTATCAGATAAAAATTGCTATTTTCCTTTCAACTTTGGCAGTTATGACCCTTGCTCAATTTGATCTGTGTGATGTTTGCAAAACAAACGTTCAGGTCTGTTTTTGCATTACTAATCTTAATGCTTTTGCACCTCATTTTCATGAAATAATCGAATCTTCAACAATGCTAATTCCAGGACTTGGTGGGAAAGACTGTTGAAGAGATGCAGGAAATTAACAAAGGAAAAATAGAGGTACCAAATATTGAATTTAGATCAATAAAAACGTTTACTTATAGAAATGTGTCGGTTCTTCAACTAGTGAAAGAGTCAAGAAGGGATGTGAAAATGGATATAAAATTGTAAATTTCTGATTTAAATTAATCTTTATTAAACAAAAACCATTTTCAGTTTACTCCATCAGTATTTGAATTGATCAAATCTGGTAAAACTCCTCAAGAAGTTTGTGCCTCCGACGAAATTTCTTATTGTTCCTAGTCAATGATAGATAAATATTGCTTATTTTTTAGAATGAACACACATTTTCGGTACCCTCGCTCATATTTTTATGCAGTGGGCCGATTTAGAAAATTCGCAATTTCCCGATTAAAAATCGTCATTATATAAATAATTTTAGAATAAATAATTTTATGAAAAAAATTAATTTCACGAATAAAAAAAATAAATAAAAGTGAAAATAGGAAAGAATTATTGGGAACTAATAATTGAAAATATAGTGGGAAAAAAAGATAACTGAAAGAAAAAAGTCATTTCACGATAAGTATTCAAATGGGGCCTCTGCGTAGCAATGGGCAAAGGCGTAGGGAGAGGCGGTTACTGTATGTATCAAATAGTACAAAATGGTTGGTAGAGTAGGGAGAATCTTTTGCAGATCGGCTTGGGTATTGAACTTCTCTTGCCGAGCAACCCTTGTAGTTCTGGCCTAACCCCTTAACCACTAGACCATGGGTCCCCAATAGTACTCAGATGGAATGGTCGTAATATACTGAGCGTGTCTGCTACTATAGGCTAGCTATATATAGAGATTTAAGCTCCGCCCATTTGACTGCGCGGGGATGGACACCCATATGACATTCAAATCACACCATAACACCCCAAAAAATTTATTCATAGACGAAGTATGAGGATAACGTTCTATCAGAAAGAACTTCGGATGATGAGTTCAGGACGACGTCGGATAACGGAGTACGAGGATTTAAGCAACGAGATCCTTTGACAACGGGGTTTTGGCATGGGAACAATGAATATTCGAAGAATCTAAATGTAATCGGTTAAGATCATAGAAAATAATATTTCATTAAAGGTAGTTTAAACTATTGCATTATTTATTCTTAAAGGAAACGTATCTGAGAGGGGGGTCCGAGAACAATTTGTAAAGAAGTCGTTCTAACTAGTAAGAGCAAAGAAACATCATGGAAAGATTAGCTGGAAAGCCATCTTTGTAGTTGAGTTGTCGAAGGAGAATCAAGACGAGATTGAAGGATTATATGAGAAATGACGAATCGATCGTTGCTATAATGATTACAATCATAGATTACTATAACTGATAAATGAATATTGATTACTTTAAGAAGAACAGGGAGAGTAAAGCATTGTCATTTCAGAAAAAATAGATCTAGTATAGTTTTGATTTTCTAAGCAATAAACTATCGCTATCCCAAATGATGTAATGTTTCAGCCAACTTGTTGACAGTTACATTACTACAATGCGCATTACTTTCTCGAACGATAGCGAAAAATCAAGGTCAAAGGAAATAATCTTTCATTAAAGGTAGTTTAGACTATTGCATTATTTATTCTTAAAGGAAACGTATCTGAGCCGGGTCCGAGACAACTTTGTAATGAAGTCGTCCTAAGAGCAAAGAAACATCATGGAAGGATTTGCAGGAACGCCATCTTTGAAGTTGAATGGTCGAAGGAAATCCAAGCCGAGATTGAAGGATTACATGAGAAATCACGAATCGATCGATGAATCTATAATGATTACAATCAATAGATTACTACCACGGATAAATGAATATTGATTACTTTAAGAAGAACAGGGAGAGTAAAGCATAGTCATTTCAGAAAAAATCTAGATCTACTATAATTTTGATTTTCTACGCAATAAGCTAACGCTATCCCAAATGATGTAATGTTTCAGCCAACTTGATGTCAGTTATATTACTACAACGCGCATTACTTTCTCGAACGAGAGGGAAAAATCATGTATTTTCTAGATCGTCTGGAGTAAGCTCACTGCTCTATTGTAGTTCAGTAATACAACCTACCCCTAAGATCATTTGCCGTCAGAATAGATCAGAATAGTGCATTAAGGAAAACAAACATATCTGAGATTTCGAGCCATGAAGTTGTGAAGTTGATTCAGCTTCTGAGGGAGCAAGAACCTGAGAGAGTGTGATTCTTGATTGAGGTCCATCTTTCATTGTCTAGTGAAGGGCACTGAGATCTGAACGAATATTATAACTATGATATAGTTGAATTTGAACAACACTCGTAAAGATGAAAACATTCAAGAATATGATAAAGGAACGAATCGATTTTATAAAACAAAACAAAACAGAGTAAACGACTAATTTTGAATTGCTCGATTTAACGGATCAGAACAGTCACTAAATACTTGTAGAAAAGAAATTAAAAGGAAAGGAATCTGATTTAAAGAAAAACTAAATTTAAAAGTGATGAGATGGGTATAATCAAAAGACGAAATGAGATAAACAGTGGGATAGGGAATGGACTGTCGATTGTTGTATTGATGAGAGTGAGTGAGGTCAGACCAATGTAAGCGTCCTTTACCCTGCACTCTCTTCACTCTCTCATGTCTCTATACTATCTCGTCTGATCAAACTACACTTTGAATCTGTAGCTCACTGTAGCACTAGCCAATAAGATCAATCCATTTTTATTCCTACAAATTGACCTAATGGCTTTATTAAAATATAAATTTGCTTATTTACAAAAGTGATTAGAGAATGAGGAGAGCTCGCCCTGACATGGTCTGACGTGGGAGCGTTTACTGTAAATCCCTAGATCACTGGAAAGATAGCTGTATTTGAGTTCAAATTGAAGATACTCTTGTATATAAAACGAACTACAAGATATTCACAATACTCTTCTCTGTATGAAAGCTAGAAAAGAGGTGAACAGTGTAGACTGTTGTAGATCACAAACGACACTCGCGGAGACCAGTCAATCGATACGCGCATATTTGAATAACAAATTTGCATAACGGGACATGATTGAGGTCATTTCTTCTTTCTCTCCCATTTTGAGCATGTTCTTCTGGGTTTTTCGTTGTTTTTTGTGAAGTAATATGTCTTTTTCTATTATTCCAAAGATCAATCCATTATTCTACTCTTTAACCCGTGTGCAATTCATTATCGTTAGCATTAACATCTTCATTTATCGATTCATTTCGTTTCATTTCTTTTGCCATTGTTTATTCATGAATACATATAAATATTTTAATTATTATTTGTTGTATTCCAGATGGATTTTTTGGATTTCCTTCCTTCTCGAGAGGAAACTCAGCGTGCTTTGCTCAAGATGAAGAAGCAGGCTAACAAGGAGATGCGACTCTTCCAAGTCGAAGAATCGATTGAATGCAATTGTGGACAATGTTCATTGAGCTCTTCCGATCCTGAAGAGTTTGAATATTGTTGTCGAGCTCTGTTGTCTCTTCCACTCAATCAGAAAGGAGACCAGCTCAGGGATGGAATCAAGAAGAAATTGGAGAGCACGACACAGTGCATATGTCAGGACAACTGGTTCATCGAGACCATTGTGGATGATAAGGTTAGTACAATGATCTTTGATCTCTGACCACCGAAAACCATTATCTGGAATGATTTCTTTGATTTCTGCTCTTCAGATGGCAGAAACTGCGGCCGATCTGTGGGCTTCGTTCGTCGGTTACGACGTAGAGGATGCTAATAAGTGAGTACTCCAGTATTCCATTTACTTCTTTCCTTTTACGTAAATCGATATTCCTCCTGATAAATAGTTACATTTACATTTACAACACATTTATCAAGAGTTCGTTAAGTCGAAGACTACGATCCAGAGCCTTCGACCTAACGAATCTTCGAAAACCATGGTGAACCTCATTCTGGCAACGCTTAACTACCTAACGCTGTGTGGAGACTCTCGGATTGTTTTTGATCAATAGTAATCGATAATCTTTAGAAGGAAGAGCTACGGCGCCTATCGCCTCTTCATCGCTCAAGCACTCGGAAAAGAAGGCAAAGGTCGAAGTGTACGACTTCCGTCGTGTGTCATTCGATCGATTGAAGAGAAATGGCCCACCACAGAACGCAGAGGTTTCAAGACAATCGATATTATTGGTATGCCCTAATCGATAAACGTATTTTGAACAGTGATTGTGTTTGCCTATTGAACTTTGTCATCAATCGATTTGATATATAATATGTATCTACGAATTTTGAACAGGCACTAATCGATATTTTGTTCAGTTCTAGATAACACAAGGCATAGTGCGTGTTTTAGTTGGAGAATAGTGGTGATGATAAAGGTACCATTATTTAAAGACACAAAATACATAGTTTATTGAGGTATGAATGAATGAATTGAGATAGATTAAGTGTACCGGGTTGCATTTGCGAAAAAAATACAGCGAACCGATCTGTGTAAAATCTAGTTGTTAAAATGACGCCCCAAGCTAATTTGACACTCTCCGCTCTGGCTATACTCCCTCAAAGACAAAAAAAGCGAGAGAGTGTGGTCAGAGCGGAAAGTATCAAATTAACTCTGTGTGTGATACCTTTGAAGAATGAAATATTGGGCTAGACAGAATGGTCGTGAATTTAGTCTAAGAATATAAAATAATATAAAAAATAATATAAATATTACTAATAAAGGAACGAAATGATAGCAACGATAAAGGATATGCAAGTGTGGTACACCAGGGAAGAGTTGGGCTTTTCCTTCTCTGCAGAGAATACTGTACTATCTCTCACTCGCGAAGGTACTGTAGTCGACGGTTGATAGGTAGTTGTGGTCGACGCACGAGTAGTCGTAGTGATTTCTGAGAAAGATCAAAGATCAAAGACCAAAGATCAGATAAAACACACCAATGCATTCCTTTTCCCTCAAAGTATAGCCGGTACAGCACACGGAGATTTCAGCCTCTTTCTGTTTAACTACCGGAATCTCCTTTTCCACATCCTCTTCACTGAAAAGATCAAAGATCACTGTTTAAAATAGACATTGTCCGTGCATATTGAGTATTTTCACTGCATATTCAATCCAGAATTATTCACTGAAAATGTTTGCAGATGATAGATATTGTTGTCGTTTCAATGTTTTGTATGTGTGTTTTAAAATGTTTAAATGGGGAAAAATGTAAATTATCCTACATTACATAAGAACACCGGAATCCCTTGGATATCGAGAAACAAAATTTTGTCCTCGTCACATTTTCCCGCTCGGTAATGGTCTCTGTTGCGTTGTAGGACACCCTTAAGATCAACGATCAGAGATCAAAGTTCAAAGATCAAAGATTAAAATAATATTTGATTCGTTTGTGTAGAGACGTTGTGAAAAACTGAATGCAATTGTCAAAAATCAGACAAAAAAATCGTTGATGAACTTTTCAAATAGCTGAAAATGACGACAAAATGTCACTAACGTTCGATTTTCGTGGCAAACTCCAATATCGCCTTCAGGTTGATCAATATCCTCCAGATAAGGTGGTAGATCACTCAGTGACTCCACCCATTCTACCGTATCCGATCCAAGGGAGATACGATTGGTCAGAATATCCTGAAACAAAGTTTAGATTTGAAAAAAACAGCGGGTTGAATTTCATCAAGCACACAAGTATCTCACTTTTTTACACATTGTTTTGATGTAAGGCAAATTAAGTAGGATTCTACACATAATGTAATCGATAGAATAATTTACGACATGAAATGGAAAATGTCAGATCAGAGTAGGGATTCTCCAAACTTCTCAAAGTTTGAAATTGGAAAACTTCTGTTTCGTAAATATACAAAAGTGCGAACCTGTGCTTGGATGTAGGCGCTGAATATTCCAATCAATGAGAACACTTGCACTGCTTGAAGCATCATTGAATACTGATAAATCAATAAATCGATAATGTGAATGAAAAATAAAATCACGCGGGGTACACTGTTGAGGGGGCAAACCCCACTGGGTACACCATAAGCAGCAAGGGGGAAGACGGCGTACCCCGAGACAAAAAATACGAGTGGAAGTAACTTTGGTGCATGGGACACGAATGGCTGTGGGTAGTGGGCGACACGGTGAGTATAGGGAACAGAAATATGAAAGAGGATTATCGATATTGACTAACGCTTTCCATGAGTCACATGAAAATATGTAAATTTGCGTATTTCACTTATGAAACACCATGAAGCACATTATTACTTAATAGCTTTATTGTTACAATTATTTTAAATACGTGCATGCATATCACTCCTGTACATTGATTTACTTACTAAATTAATTGACTTATTAACTTATTGATTTTTTAATCTATTCTGATTTATTGACTTTCGCTTACGTATTGATTTCACAATGAGCCACAGTAGGTCTAATGAAAATAAAGGAAAATTCATGCAGTTTCAAATATATATTCATTTGTTTTCCAACAAGTGAATATATTGCTGTTGATTAATGAGATAATGGAGATAGTTTAAAAAAAGAATTTTAATAAATAAAAGATCCATCCCTTGTATGCGCACCTGTCTTTTGTTCTAATAATGGCCCCTTACGTTTTAGATTGGAAAACTGTGAAGAGAACACTAAATGAACTTCAAAACTGTAATACAAGTGCGATAAATGAAACAATACAATACAGTTTTGATTTTATCAGCACATATAACGAAAGCGCCTCATTTTCATCCGACGGTCAGCATTTCATTAGTTGAACTGATCTTCGGGACATATTTTAGCGCAGATTTTGCATCTGTTGTATGAAGTTGCTGAAAGCGCCTTGGCAAAAATGCTCCAACTTTTTACGATCGGCGTTAAAAATAGGCCCTGGAAATCAATTGAACTGATGGAAAGTTCTTGTTGAATTGTTAGTGCAGAAGAAAAAAAAACAATGCGTCATCGAGTTATTGAAATTGAAAAATTCATGAAATCGGAACAAGATTGATTTCAATCAAAGCAAAGAATGATATAGCGAATCGACTCCTCCTACATGGATAAAAGGAAGGGAGAGAGGGGGAGAAGCAGAGGGAGAGACAAGGAGAGGGAGAGGGGGAGTGAGGGAGGCAGAGGGAGAGAAAAGGAGAGGGAGAGGGAGGATAGGGAGCGGGGGATCTGAACAATATCACAGCTATATCAACATACATGTGACGGCAGCAATAGACGGAATCAGAACAAGTCATCAGTCTGTCTGCGTCACAATACAGTATCCCTGACAATACAGTACACTCTGGTATTTCCAAGCAAGCAGTCTACTTAGAAAACGTCACTGACTAGAAGTTTGCTGCAAGTTAACTACAAATGAAGAACATTTGATGAAGTGCGTTACAGTATTACACCACTTGCCTTAAACTTACGTTTAACTAGAATTAGACTTGCAAGTCTATGTACCTCAAGTGAAATATTAACAAGGGAATGACCAACCATCCCCCGTGGAGTTATGACTAGTGACATATACCATTCGAATCGCCATGTGATTCTGATAATACATCGTTAATGACTAGACTCAAACGTTTATGATCTTCGAGAAAATCGATATTGAAATTCGGCCAAATTTGTGTGGTTTTCTACACAACGCATGCGGATGGGATGGTGAACTTTACTATCTTCTTTCGAAACATCGGCTCGTGTAGTGTAGTGGATAAGATGCCTGCGTTAACTTTTGACTGTCAAGCGTTCGACCCCCCTTGCCGCACTTTTCTTTTGCTGATTTTGTTGCTGTAGAAAGTTTGAAATGTTTTGCTGTGATTATAGAAAAAAAGAACACACTCAACACGTTTGAACAATAAAATGAGTGAAGTAAGGAAAATACAGTTTTCACATTTGTGGCACCTAATGAATGAACAGGAAGAACAATGACATCAAGGCTTTGGAAGACAAATGGAAGCACTTACCGTACTCGCATGATCTTTGATCTTTGAACTCTCATTGCTGTTTTTCAGGTCATTCATTGCTTGACCTCGACCTCGGGAGAGGGAGAGGGAGATTGCAAAAAATAATGCCATAAACAAAAAGATCAAAGTTCAATTTTCCTTGAGGAGTGTTTTTCCATCAAGAAAACTCGCTGAATGTGTTCTTTTTCTAGCTTTCATAATCACAGCAAAACATTTCAAACTTTCTACAGCAACAAAATCAGCAAAAGAAAAGTGCGGCAAGGGGGGTCGAACCCTTGACAGTCAAAAGTTAACGCAGGCATCTTATCCACTACACTACACGAGCCGATGTTTCGAAAGAAGATAGTAAAGTTCACCATCCCATCCGCATGCGTTGTGTAGAAAACCACACAAATTTGGCCGAATTTCAATATCGATTTTCTCGAAGATCATAAACGTTTGAGTCGAGTCATTAACGATGTATTACCAGAATCACATGGCGATTCGAATGGTATATGTCACTAGTCACAACTCCACGGGGATGGTTGGTCATTCCCTTGTAAGTACGCTTTAAGTTTTGAAATAACAGAGCAGACTCCATTGCGCGATGCGTTTAATTATACGAAGATTTTCTTTATTGTTATTAGTACTACCTACTGGCAACGGTATTTCATGGATGTTACGAAAATGATATCCAGTTCAAAATGGTCGCCCTCACGCTACCTTAGTTTCAGTACTCTGAGTTCAAAGATCAAGCCTATACCATTATTCATTTCATACATACTTCTCTCGAAAGGAACAAAGTTCAAAGATCAGAAGTTTGATTTGTCGTCGGCGTTCGTAAGATTTCATGGCAGGCCTTGTAGACATCACTCCAATCGGTTAGAGTAGTCGGCCTCATCTGTTCAAATCCCCCTCTTCTTATTCCCTGACTTCTCAGCACTAACATTAATAACTATACGAAGGGCCGGAGATTATCGCTTATGCAATATGTCATAGTGATTCCTCGTCCCGTACAGTCACAGAGAAAATTCTCTTACGAACGTTCTGCTCTAAAGGGAGCGTTTTAGAATTTTTCGATATGAGTGTGAGTCACTAATCAATCTTCGAATATCCAATATTAGAATTTAAACGAATCAATAATTGAATATGACGGTACAATATGGTAATCAATAATATGACATGATATAAATCTTATTGAAGTATGCATCAAAATAACACGGGTCTACCCGCCTTGGGCAGCCCTTTAATGAGCCTTTAATAATCAACCTTCTTACGACACTGCGAATATATATGTAGAACATTTAATTGCATATTTTTAAATTAAATTAAATTTAAAAATTAAATATAAAAATTTTTAAATTTAAATTTTAAAATTTTAAAATTTAATTTTTTTATTAAATTTACATATAATGCATCCACTCTTTGTCTATGCCATGAATGATTTTCATTCTGCATTCATTCTACATCGACTCTCGTCTGGCTAGTTGTCACATTGTCGCTTCACCCATTCTACTCTTCTATTGTCGGTCTGTTGAAGCTATAGTAGCTTGCTAGCTTAGCTTACTAGCTTACTATCTTACTAGCTTAATAGCCTATCTTACTAACTTAGCTTAGCTCAGTAGCTTACCACATCGCCGGCTCTACAAACCGTAATTCATAACACATTGCAGACATGAACTCCACCACCAATCTAAGCAGAGCGGAGCGTCTGGCGCGGCGTAATGAAAGAAAAAGGCTTCTTGAGGAGGCAGCGAATATCACGTCGCCGTAAGTATCATTTAAAGGGAGCGGGACGTCACTAAATGGTCTCTTCATTGCGCACACTATTTCTATATTCTCTAACAACGAGAGAGCGTAGACCGTTGAAGAGGCCGTTGACAAAGGTTTCGGTCCCTATAACGCGCTATCTGCGAGAATTCAGCAACAGAAATATTTTTTGGTATTGACGAAATATTGACTAGGCTGTCTAGCTATGCAAATCATTCGCATTGCTTGCTTGGTTCTGTTCATTATATTTCTGTAACATTCTATCTTTTACAGTGTCCGTGCTGCTCGTGCCCCAGCTCCTGTTGCTGCTCCCCAAGGAGCACCTGTGGTGCTTCTCCCGGCTCCAACATCAGCTCATGCAGCTCCAGCACCAAATGACGCAGCTCCGCTTCCGGCTCGCGCGGACCTCCTCACACCTCCTGCTTGTATCGATACTTTTTATTGTTATTTTGTACTGAAAGAGTCACATTTGCACGGCACATCCTGCATCAATCACATGTAGAAGCTATTGAGCAAATAAAAAGTTTACATTCACCATGGGAAAATAGTAAGAATGAATTGAGCATCAGGATGCCGCGCGGTTTGGCTTGTTTAAGAGACCGGCTCGGTAAGACTCGAGCATTTTGACCCCCTGCCGGACATTCACCAAGACTTTCGATCTGGGGCTCAATACTTTCATCATAGACACATACCGGGGGGAGACCGATGAAAGTTATAGTGAAAATGTCCTTAGGCTCAAACCCGGCTCACATATGTCACATATAGTAAAAAATTGAAAAATTCATAACTTTTCAATCGTGATAGCAAGGACTTTTATTTCTTTTTATTGGTGAATAGCATGTCATGCACTCTTATAAACACAGCTGAGCAACAATATCATATCGTTCTGAATATGTTTTCTCGTGTTTGATTTTCATATTATTCTTCTTCTATAATAATATATTTATCGCATCTTGGAGAAAAGAGACGAGGGATTTTTTCATAAACAATTAAAATACATATTAAAACCCTCGTAGAATAGATTCTGCAAGTAATGGCATAGTGCATATTGTAGCCCTGACGATTGTGAACATGGTGGTCACATTCCCTTGCCCAGCCAACATTTCGCAGGCATCGAGAATTGCAACAGAATGTGAGACATGTGTAAATTGCAAAACTGGAAAAATAAATTTCTTGAACTTCGCAAGAGTAAGAGGTAAATTTATTATGTCATTATACTCGTAGTATTGCGAGTGCACAGGAAAAATATACAAGTAGACTCGGACTACATTTTTAAAAAATTTAAAAAAATCATTTTTTTATTTTTTATTTTTCAACTCCCACATTCAGTCGACCGTCAAGGCAAGTTGATTCATAGGGCGGATGGTGGCTGATATATGTGCGTTTGCCGAAACGACTGTCACGTGAAACATCGTCATTTCGCAGATCTCGAATTTATTTTTTTAATTATCAAACTTGAATATTTATATGTTTCTTTCATATAAATCGGTTGGAAGGTAGTGTACTACACCCAAAGCTGTACCATTTTTATCGGTAGGAGTATGCGGTATTGAACTACCGTAATCGCCAGGAATCGCGAACTGATTTTTTTTCAGTCGACCCATGATTTTCAACCACGACCCGGGGTTCATGGTAGATAATGGCTGATGTCGAAAACTTCATGATGATCCCAGACTAAATACTATTTGGTATTATATGAACAGTGGACCAACTTTTATTTTTATGGATACCATAACTCGAATTACCATAATAGCAATGCACGCACCTGAATTTTCCGAGAATTTTACCACATTATTATAGGATACGGTAGCTAGATTACGGTAATTCGAGTTATGGTATCCATAAAAATAAAAGTTGGCTCACTGTTGATATAATGCCACATAGTATTTGGTCTGGGATCATCATGAAGTTTTCGACATCAGCCATTATCTACCATGAACCCCGGGTCGTGGTTGAGAAATATGGGTCGACTGAAAAAAAATCAGTTCGCGATTCCTGGCGATTACGGTAGTTCAATACCGTATACTCCTACTGATAAAAATGGTACAGCTTTGTATGCAGTACGCTACCTTCCAACCGATTTATATGAAAGAAACATATAAATATTCAAGTTTGATAACTAAAAAAATAAATTCGAGATCTGCGAAACGACGATTCTTCACGTAGCAGTCGTTTCTGCAAACGCACATGCAACAGCCACCATCCGCCCTATGAATCAACTTGACTTAACGGTCGACTCAATGTGCAGTTTGAAAAAATAAAAATAAAATAATCATTTTTCTCAATTAAAAAAAATGTAGTCTGAGTCTATTTGTATATTTTTTCTGTGTAAACGCTTCACTACGAGTAAAATGACAAACTAAAGCTACCTACTACTCTTGCGATTTACAAGAAATTTAATTTTCGATTTTTACAAATTACACATATCTCACATTCAGTTGCAATTCTCGATGCTTCAGAAAAGTTGGATTTCCAAGGGAATGTGACCACCATGTACATAATTGTCAGGGCTACAATATGTGCTATGTCATTACTTGCCCTAGTGCGTCAACGAGGGTAGAATAAAAAAATCTGAAAATCAGACACGAAAAAACATTTTCAGAACGATATGATATTATTGCTCAGCTGTGTTTAAAAGGGTGCATGACATGTTGTTCACCAATAAACAGAAATAAAAGCCCTAGCTATCACGATTGAAAAGTTATGAATTTTTCAATTTTTTACTTTATGCGACATATGTGAGCCGGGTTTGAGCCTAAGGGAATTTTCACTATAACTTTCATCAGTCTCCCCCCGGTATGTCTCTATGATGAAAGTATTGAGCCCCAGATCGAAAGTCTTGGCGAATGTCCGGGCCATGCTCGAGTCTTACCGAGCCGGTCTCTTAAACAGGGTGCTCCGCGGGGAGAAATTTCCACTGATTGTATATAAACTAATCAATAACTAAAAGGTATTGTCGAGCACGGGTTGGAAGCGGAATACGACCGCGTCGCCCGTGGAGTCTTGATGTGTATGGATCTCGAGACTGCTGAATATCTATTGGGTCAGTTGTGAAACACTACAGGTTGTTGTGCGTATAAAATGTGCATTCATAAGAAAATGACACTATGCGCTAAAGAAGTCGCTCAAAGGCTAGATCTCGATTGTCTCTCCGCTGCCTCTCTCTAACCCGGCTGACCTTCGCCGCGCGCTATATGATATATAAAAGAGATCGGAATCAGGGCTGTGCGAAAAAAATTTCGAAAAAATTTCGAAAAACGAAAATTTTACGAATTTATTTTCGAAAAATCCGAAAAATTCGAAAAAAATATAAACACTGTTTTCCCTATCGAGAACATCAATTCGCTAAATTTTCCATTTGATAAAATGGAAACACAAGAATTGCAAATGTGTGATTCCTTATTGATGCTGCATAAATGATAAAGAACACATATTTACTCAAGTGAAATTGTAATTTTTGTCTCCAAATTTCAAATTTTTGTTAAAATGTCATTAATTTTTGAAAATTTCTGCTTTGTGATGAAAAAGCATTTTTCGTTTTTTTTTTCGATTTTTTTTCGAAAATTTTTTCGTCGAAAATTTTTTTCGAGAAAACCCGAAAAATCGAAAAAAAACGAAAAACGAAAAACGAAAAATGCACAGCCCTGATCGGAACCATGCAATACACATAGGTGGTCTTGCCCATTGCCTTGACTCGCAAAAATTTGAAAATTTTCCGTCGAAGAAAAAATTTTCGAGAGCCATGCGCACAGCCTTGCCTCCAGCGTACCCACCTATGAGTTTAGTGTACAACCGTTTCGGTACTGTTGTCGGCACTAGATCGAATGAGAACCGGTGAATAATAACCGACTGGATGATAATCACTTACATATGAGAGGCAAGTGCTAATGAACAGACAAAGTACACTCACAGAAAAAACCCTAGCCCATGTACCCCTGTGCACCAAACACTAAACGGCTAGGGTTTGAAACACTTGTATTTAAGGGTTCTCAGGGTAGGGCTTTAAAACCCTTAAGTGTTAAGTGTTTCAAACCCTAACCGTTTAGTGTTTGGTTCACAGTGGTACATGAGCTAGGGTTTTTTCTGTGAGTATGCAAATGGTTATAATTCAGTCGGTTATTATTCGTCGGTTCTCATTCGACCTAGTGCCCTGTTGTCTATTGACTATTCCACATGAACTGCATAGGTCCATAAAACACCGCAAACCGATTGTCTGAAAAACCGTAGACAGGCACTTTTGGCACATATCCCTTAGTTAGATCTCGATTATCGCTAAACGTTCATGATTGCGACCTGTAATCAATAATACTCAATTGATTATTGATTACAGTTTCATGTACATCGACTCTGGTATTTTGCCACTTAAAGTCTACTTAAACTACGTCACAGACTTTAAGTAGACTTTAAGTAAACTTTAAGTGAAAGAACATTTGACGAAATGCATTACAGTATACCACACCACTTTAAGTAGACTTACGTCTCACTTTAAGTTTACTTAAAGTCTACTTAAAGTGGGAAAGTTTAAGTAGACTTTAAGTGGCAAAATACCAGAGGATTGACCGGCTACAGTATTGACTATCGAATTACAGATGCTGATCCTCAGACGACATGCCAGCTGTGTCTAGAGGACATTGACGAAACGACAGCGACCATGCGATGTGCTTACTGTTGCAAGTGCCTCGGATGCAAGGAGTGAGTGAGCGACACCCCGAGCTAATTTGAAACTCTCTGGCCACACTCTCGCTTTCTTTGCCTCCTAGAGAGTATTGCCAATGCGGAGAGTAAAAGCTTAGCTTGGGGTGTGCCTTTAAAGGGAGAGTGACATCTCTCAACGGCCTCTTCATCGCGCAAATTATTTCACTGTTCTCTAACAACGAGAGCATAGACCGTTGAAGAGACCGTTGACAAAGGTGTCAGCCCCTTTAAAGAGAAAGTAACCTGGGCCGGTGAAACGGGAAAAAATTTTTTTTCTCAACCAATTTTTTATTTAGTTCGTTTATTTTTTTGAGAACCCTACGTTAAAAAAAAACATTTGGAAAACCGTGAAATATAGTGATATAGTGAGAGCTTTGAAAATTTTATAATTCGCTCCAGAAAATTTCAAAAATATCTCCTATTGATAAGGTTACGATATTTGGCAAGATTTCTCTCCATATTTGGCAAGGTTTCTCTCCCTGTAAAATGAATTACAAAAGTAAGTAATTTCAGTAGGTAACATATTAAAATTGATCGGTTAGCTATGGAAAGGCTCCAAAACTATTGTCTTTAAAAACTTTGTTGATTATTTATCGATATTTTTGAGGTGTATAATCGGATGGGTGGTTCATAAGAAGAAGGCTCAGAATGAGGATGACAGTACCATAACGTGTCCCAACTGCAGAGCGGAATGGTTCGGAGACAGGGTAAGGGATACTGTAATTATGGATTTCTTAAAATATTGGTCAATTCATTACTGTATATATGTAATTGTTGGACTACCGTTCACTAGTTACTGTAGAAGGATGTCGTATTGAATGTATGGATTGCATTGTAGATGCACCCACAGAAAAATCCCATGTCTAAAAGGGAATTATTACCTAGAAAAGTCCTCTCTACGGAATTCTTCCCTTATAGATAAGGGAATTCGTCCCCTATGAGGGAATAATTCCCTTACCCATGAGGGAAGAATTCCGTAGAGAGACATTACTAGGGAATTTTTTCTCTGTGTGATTTATCGATTTGTGTATTATAGATTAAAGGACCCAAGGCACCGCCTGGTCGTCATCCTCGATACATCATTTACTAGACACTACTGATGACTACTGATGACGATACTGATGACGTCATTCTTCGATACTTTCCACATTTTTTACTTCTACTGATACTGTTGATACTACTGATTTGTCCTTCCTAACCATATGACCATATCGGATAAACTCACTGATCACTTGTACTCATTCACGGATACGGATTACGGAACAGTAGCAGTAACAGAAATACACTTTATCAAGATGATTTAATTGGAATGAAAAAATATAAGAATGGATAAATACGTCGTATAATATACTAGAGCTGTGGGGGGGGGGGCATTTTACTTTTTACGATTTTACGAATTTTACGATTTTATGACTTTTTTCTTAAAATTTTTAAATTATTACGACAGTTAAAAATTTAACGAAACGGAAAATGGCAAAAAATCTGAATAATTTGTGTAATTATTTAATGATGATATCATAGCCTAATCCTTGTTCGCCTCTATTATCGCTTCTTTGTAAATACTATGTGCAACTCCATGTATATGCATGTTTTCTGATGATGGATAAGGCGAGATAATTGCAGAAATACTGATGCGAATAGTGTATTATAGTTATAGAATTACAAAAGTTTTGCACACACCGCGCCAAATGCCGAATATAGTAAACTTCTCCACCGTTGAGAAAAACGCACTCCAAATTTTCGGAAGGTTTTTTCGAACGTTTTTTCAATGCATATAATTTTATTTTTATTGAAAGTCCTGTGAAATGATCAGGAAACGCCATAAAATTCGATAAAACTAGAGGAAATGGTACATATGTCGCGCGAAAAAGTGGGCGGAGTCTGAATATTGCGCAAATAGCGGAATTTGTATTGTTCGGACAGTTTTAATTCTATAATATTCAATCTTTGTTCTCCCGGTATTTGAATTGTGGTTGATATGAGA
Source organism: Parapristionchus giblindavisi (assembly GCA_943737045.1). Classification (NCBI taxonomy): domain Eukaryota; kingdom Metazoa; phylum Nematoda; class Chromadorea; order Rhabditida; family Diplogasteridae; genus Parapristionchus; species Parapristionchus giblindavisi. Next base: position 98,088 of record CALSFV010000341.1, read on the forward strand.
GAGAGTTAATGGTCTACCCACATTTAATGGATGAAATATCGTCTGACAAGCTCGATCTTGGGTCCACGTATGATAGATTAACCACTTCAAATTGAGAATTACCGTTTAATTGTGATTGTTGATACTTGCATTCACCGGGTTCATGTCAAAATCCTTAAACGCAATCAATTAGGTTGAGTAGCGTCCACCAACCAGTTGAAAATGGTCGTGCTCTTACAATGAAACGCAGCAAAAATGCTAAAACAACAAATATATATATTCATTTATTCTTCAGTCTCTCTTTCTCTTCTTTGTGACAATAACAAATACAACTCACCACGTTACAGAGTGTATACATACTGTTTCTGTCCTCCCCATAGCAAAACATCTATCGTCACAACTAATCGATAGAAAGACCCACGATGCGACTACCGTAACCGCCCGATTTGCGTCGGGAATATACAGTAGCCGCGTCGTAGCCTCTACATAAGAATGGCCGTAAAGCAGCAAACAGTGGAAACGACTTTAGGCTGGATATTATCATATTGATCGAGGGGGCGGGACCACAAAGATAGGCGTATTCCTACTAAACAACAGTCCTCTGTAGGATAAACGATCTAGGGGAAATGGGGAAACAATCGATAATCGATACTACCGTATACACAAGCAATATTGATCTCTTTATAGAAAAAATATTATAGATATAAATTCTCCTATGGCTCTCAGATTGGGGGGGGGGGCATAAAAGACAGTCCGACAAGTAGACGATGTCATGCAAACGTACATGTGGGGGTCTCGCAACGTATGTTAGGATACTGTAGCCGATGCTGGTGGTGGCGATGGATTGGAATGTATATATGGATATAGTATAGACAGGTTTCTCTATGTGTACAAGATGGAAAAATAATAGGTTATTGATCGGGCAAAAGTGGGGGAAAAAGAACACAACCGAGATGGGAACGCGGATACAAGAGTGGGTTAAGCGTACGCATAGATGAGGGGCGGGGCAAGTGGTTCAACAAGATAATGGAGATAATAAGTGACAAACGATAGGATAGGGGTCTGGAAAGGGGCGGGGCTTGGAATGACTAGCGAATGATTCAATGGATATAGTGGACAGAATGTTCGTCGTATACGCGCTCAGCAGAGCTACTTAAGCGTGTTCCTTAGGACCTTAGGGCTTAAGTAACGACCTTAAGTGAACTTAAGGTGCTACCTTAACTTAAGCACGGGTTCCCATGGCGGCTCTGTTCGTTTGCACGATACCGATGATCATTCCGAAGAGACCGATGGCAGAGGCAAAGATTTCAATGATCAGAATCTGCAATATTATTATTATTACTATTATTATTATTATTATTATTATTATTATTATTATTATTATTATTATTATTATTACTATTATTACTATTATTACCGAAGATGCACTCGGATAGTTAATGCTCGAACAAAATTCATCTTATATAAACCATCACGTGTCTACCGAATCGGCTAATTTCCTAGCAGACAAAAGCGCAACTTGAAACACGAATGTTCATGGAGACCGAGGGGAAAATCTCTTCTCTTGTTTTTTTTTTTCAATAAAATAAAATAAATAATAATTTTAAATAAACAAATCGCGTACCTTGACGAATAGCACGGGGTTGGCGGCATCAGCAAGGGCGGCTCCGGATCCGACGATACCTAAACGATTATTATTATTATTATTATTATTACTAATTAAATAAAGTTCAACCTAATTCACGCTATTTATAGACTACTTGTTGTCACATTTATTCAATGTAAGATAAATAAATAAATAAAGTTCATTTTAATCAATCGGGGGGCATAGCTCGAATAGGTACGTTACAGATTTGCAAAATGCTGTCTCGGTTTCACAAAATGCGCTCGTGTTTTCACAAAAAAATACTAATTATAAATGCGATCAGGTTTTCACAAAATAGGGGTCGGAATTTTTTTTAAAAATCCAAAATTCGTAGTTTGCGACGCACTTTTCGACCTCGGATAAAGCATGTTTCGAGGTATAATCAATAACTAGAGGCATCAGTATTACTGTGAAAGGAAACTAATGTAGGTAATATAAGAATAGAAGCGCAGAGCAGATAAAGAGTATTAAATAAATGAATAAAGTAACAAACCGACGGCGAGACCACAGACGAGGTTGGAGAATCCGACGGTGAGTCCTCCACCGAAGAGCATGTATCTGAAATGGATAAACGATACGGTAGGATAAGGATACGGTAAGATATCACACATTTTCGGTCTCTCACAGGATTTTCTTTATATAGGGGGTCTATTTAGAAAAATCGTTATTTTCACATAAATTGTAGTCTTTCGCATAAAAAGTGAGCCATATATAGTGGGTTAACCCTGAAAAAAAGGCCATATGTAGTGGGTCTATCCTCACATTGTGAAAAAAAATGTATGGTAGGATATGGCAATATACAAAGCAAGCTATGGTTGTTACAATGCACGCAATTTCAAAAGCAGAATGAAAAAAATACACATAGTATATATCCCGAAGCAGTTTTTGAGCTACTCTAAGACAAGGAAGAAAACAGACAGGTGTAGATAAAGAAATGAAAGAAAGAATGGATAAATTATCAAATATTGATTATACCCAGCAGCAAGATTCTTGGCGAGAATCTCGTTTCCGTTTCCATTCTCGGAGAAGTCAAGGTCTTCACGGATGAAAGGCTGCAATGGAGCAAATTAAAATCAAGAGATTATTGATCTATAGGGTACAGCTTAAGAAGAAATCATTGATTGATTGACTTCGGTCACAGAGAAATTATCGATTGATTCACCGTTCACAAAGAAAATATTGATCGATTAATAAAAGAAATTATCGATTGATAGCTATAGACACTTTCAATTTGCCTACTATAGGTGGATATATTCCCATTACTGTTTGCGAGCACAAATATTCCCCACACGAGCATTACAGCCAACGGTAAACACCACATAATACCTCTATCTCCTAATGAGAAAGTAAAGCCTAAAATGACTTTCTTAATGTAAATATTTTAATATAAATATCATTATTATTATTATTATTATTATTATTATTACCTGGAGCTTTCCGACGAATACGAAGGCCATGATGATACCGAAGATGGCGACAGCCTCACAGAAAATGATAGAAACGAGGTTCTGCAAAAAAAATTTAAAATATCTGAATTTGAGCAAGGTTAAATGATACATTGTTTGTTCAAAACATTTCTAAACCAATCATGAATTCGACCCTTCGAACTAAAATGCTAATCCTAGCTGATCGATTGTTTACGCTCGAGTGTCTTAGTTGACTCATGACTTGAATGTTTACCAATGAACAGTAGTAGAATCATTTAGTTTGATATCATTTTATGAATAATAACGCAAATATATCACCTTGGTACGGATTCTGGGAGCCTTGACTCCTCCTCCGAGGATAGAGGAACCAGTGGTAAAGATTCCCCTGCAAATAATAATTATAAATTTAATAATTATTAAATAAAGTTATAAAGTGCATAGCGAGAATGCAACAATGACAACAACATATCGATTAGAAGATGCCTACCATCCGGCTCCAAGTACGGACATGGAGAGTGACGAGGCGATACCGAGACCAGCCCACATGTTGGGCGAGGTGTTCTCCAGGAACCAGCCAATATCGAAGCGATGTCCCTGACCGGTTAGCATGTAGTACAAACCTGAAAAGTTAGATTCATGCCTGTAACAAGGGTGCTTCCATGTGTACCACAAATGCAACAATCCATACGTTTATTAAAAGTTATATAATTGCGCATTGGATGTATTCAGAAAAAAAGCCAGTAGACGTAAAAGAAATGGAAAGATTCGCAAACAAAAACAAACCAGTGCCGATGAAAACGGCGATCACCAGGGCCGTAAGTGCGCCCGTCGTCTTAAGTATAGCGCCGGCCATCCTGAAAATTAATTATTTGTAAAAATCAATAAATAAAATCGATTGAAAACAAGAACAGATGGACTCGCACGGCCGCGGTCTAAAAGATCGAACGATTGCCAGTCAAGTTGGTCTCAACTCACACACCTAGAAAAATGTGTGTACTTACGCAAGACGCAAAAGATTGGCGTTTCGTGTGTTTACCGCTTCAAATACGTTTGTTTCCCTTAGCATTGCAACAATATCAACACTAAACTAATGTATTTGAGAAATAATTCGGGATAAATGATCGTTAATCATGAAAAACGGTGACGGCATTTAGAATATACCGTAAGAAGGAATACTCTGTTTGAATTTCCGCACTTTCTCATTTCGCGCACGCCTTTTCCCGGCTACGGAATAGTAAATCATCGGATCCGGTTTCACCGAATTTCTTCAAGTTTTGCATGTTCTTACCATCTGAATTTTCTTCCGAACTCTTGCCTATGTCCTCTACTGGTCACTTATCAACATGCATATTGTTAATCGTTTGGTCTCTCGATCATATGTAAAAGTACAAGATATGATAGTGGGGCGTGATAGTATGGTTCTCGACTGCGTGATTGTTGCACCCTCTCACTGCGCAGTGCGGTATCAGTCCTCGCATCATCTAATGGTTGTTGAGGTTGTACGGGCGCGTTCGTCGCCTGTTGAAGGGGAAGAAGGAGGTGACGTCATCGGTAGTGGTTTCATTACTCGACGTTACCCGAAGAACAACAGCTTCTCCTCGTTTGTACAGTTGATGCAGAGACTGCTCGGCAGTGAAGGGGTAATTGAATTGTATTATTATTATTATCATTGTTATTATTATTATTATTATTTTTAAATAGCTTCCTATCTTCACCACACTTTTATATCGATTGCCTATTGCAAATCTGTCATTGAAAGAATATCGATGACAGACGTCTGCAGACCTGTGGAATCTGATCTATGAGCCAGTGAATGATATTTCATGTACTCAGTAGCAATGTGATGTATTATATATTCTAATCTATTGAATAAGTAAATGTTACTGTTACGCTGTCTATCATAATCAGCCTTATCATTCTGATCGACGCTATCTCGTTTTATCGCTGCTCTCTTGATCAATTCCCTCCAACTCATTCTTTTCTAGCGAGAATTTTTTTGAAATTTAGAGGAAATGCACGTAGATAAAATGTCTGATACATTTGGATTAAAAACGTCGATGAGATCAAAGATAGATTAGTACACTAGTCAAACTGAAATGGCTATCTCGCTTCCTGTTTTATTATTTCTCCTATCGCTTCTGTATTTGATATCGCACCTGTCACGGGTGTATCAAATAAATAAATAAATAAGACCGCTGCATTTTTGATCTCAGACGAGAATCGTTATCAATCGAATAGGAACACACAGACGTTGTGTGTCGTACCGATTGAACAATTCACGTCATTCAATCGAACTCATCAAATGAATAATTTGATATTTATTTATTTTAAATTGGAAAATATATTTTGTCCGCCGTCTTTAATTGTTTAAAGTTCCCGCCTTACCACTTGCACGCTATAGTCAGTGACTAATGGTCACATATTTTGGACATAGGTGGGCACGCTGGGGGAAAGGCTGTGCGCAAACCGGGGAATTGTAAGGCAAGGCTATGCGCATGGCAATTTTTTAGCAGATTTGACTGGAAATTTTCCAATTTTTGCGAGGAAAAGCTATGCGCAAGGCCCCGCAAGGGAAGGCAAGGCTGTGTGCAAAAATAATTCGTTTTCACGCGCCCACCTATGATTTTGGAAGTACAACCATGAATTAGTTTTTGTCCGTATGCCAGCGTGTAACATAATGTTAAAGATACTTGATCCAAGTAATAATACTAGTTGCTTCTTTGTTCTTCCTTTATCGTGTTTCCCAAATTAGATCCTGATTGATTCAATAAACCCACACTAACTACAACTGCTGGTGTATATTCCCCTCTGTCCATTACCCTAATTGCTTCGGAATATTCTAGCATTATGGGCGCGCTTGTTATATATGAATACAGTTGGATCTTTTTTAACCTAGCCATCCATCGCTGAATTTCAAGAAAAAATCAGTTAAACATACATGGGCGGGCTACCTGAAGCTCGATTCAACAGGGGGCATCCGAGCGATAAATGGCTAATTTTACAGTGGGTCTTCACGTTTTTTTGGCAAAAATTTCACCTAAACGTCATTTTTACAGGGGGCATTCAACAATTTTTCGAAAAGCCCTAATTTTATATTGGGCACCCCCATGTTGGCGCCCATGTATGCTGTTAAATTAAATTATATTAATTTAAAAAATTACAGGAAGAGGACTACGAATCGGTCTCTCTGATCTCTTCGCCGGTACGTGACTCCCAAGCGAACAATCGGAGATTTCTTGGTTTCGGTGCCTTTTTCGGTTTCGGTTAGGCCATTAGAATCGGCTGGTTGTGATTGTAAATTTAATGTTTTTACCGTATCAGGAATGGATCGGCGAAGGCAACGCAATTTGTTCGACAACGATGATGATGATCGAGCCGGAATTCATGCGGGTAAAATTTTTTTCAAATTTATTTTTGTATTTTTTATTGATTTCAATGCCAAAACACCCTAGTTAGCCTGGTTTCCGAGTTGTTTATGCTGCTATGTCGTTATTAGTTATTCTATTTGGTCCATTTGTGAATGACTCAATGAAAGGGTCTAATAGCATATGCGTATGATGATGGGAAGGTTAAGGTTCTGACCATACATTTTCGGTGCCCTCACCGGATTGTTTTATATAGTTGGTAGATTTTCGAAATATGGCGTTTCGATCTAGAAACATTGTTATTTTTCGCTTAAATTGTAATCTTTGACATTAAAATATAGTGGGTAGATCCTGAAAATGAGTCATATTTAGTGGGTCGTTCCTGGAGGGTACTTTGCGAGGGTATGAAAATGTATGGTTGTGACCATGAATTGATGAACTTTTGTATGATTGTGGTACTTTAGGAAGGTTAGTTAAAGTGCGAGTAAGGGATAGTTGATAGTGATATAAGCAATGGTAACCGTGAGTCATTGGAGAAAAATAGACTAAGTGACAGAGAGAGAGAGAGAGTCAGAGAAAACGAGAGAAAGTGAGAGAGTCAGAGAAAGCGAGAGAAAGTGAGAGAGTCAGAGAAAACGAGAGGAATGGCGAGAGTGAGAGTAAAAAGTAGAAGAGGCTGGGAAAGTGCAGGGTCAATCACTGACCAATGTTTATTCTCAACCCTAAGTATTCCCCCAACCTTCTCTATCTCAAACTTGCTCTATCTCTCTATCTCTCAGACATTCCCCTCTCTATCCCGCATTCTCTAGATTTCTCTTTCTCCCTCTCTCAATCTCTGAGAACCGTGCGTTCTCTACCTCTACCCCTTTGGTCCCTACTACTATATTCTCGATCTACCTATCTCTCTTATCCTCGATCTCTCGTTCTCTATAACTTTCTCTACCTATATGTTCACAGCTCTCTCTCTTCTCTCTCTCTCTCTCTCTCTCTCTCTCTCTCTCTCTCTCTCCCCCTCTCTCTCACCCCCCCTCTTCTCTCTCTCTCTCTCTCTTTCCCCCTCCCTCTCTCCCTCTCCACCTCTCTCGCTCTCTCGTTCCACAAACCCCTCTTCTCCTTCCTCATCACCGCTAGCCTCTATTCAATACAATAGTATAAACTGATCGTGCATTCTCTCTCTCCCCTCCTCTCCTGACTGAACAGTAGTATACAGAGTAATCAGTCGGTGGGCTGTAACGTGCCCCCCCTGATTATCGATTGATTGGTCAACCGCTTATCGATTGATTTTGAATCTGTTCCCTCTGTAAATGTTATTGATTGACTCATCATCGCATACTATCATATCGTTCCGTTTCCTCTATTCATATCATCTTTCTCCATTACATCCTCTCTCACGCATCCAATCCCCTTTAGTGCTGCTGCTTTTTGCTGCTGCTCCACTCGTTCACCTATCACTTTCCCACTTCATTTCTCGGTTCTTTTCGTCGTTTTTCGCTCTACCTCTTCCTCTCCCTTTCCTCCTTCCTCTACCTCTCTCTCTCCCCCTCTCTCCTTCTCCCCCTCTCTCTCTATCACTCTGTTCCATCGTTCACAGCTCATCCCGGACAAGCTGTTCAAACACTAACTGACTGAAACTACTCTTACGACAGTATTTCTCCAATAGCTTTTTGGCATTAATAAAGTACATGGCCAATGTTCACTATGCATGACGATACATCGATTTTCTGACCAATTATTTTGTTCCTCGTACAGTATAGGGGTGTTTCATCAAGTACAGAATGTTCGAGTGCAAGGGAATTATGTGAAATATCGATTACTGAAGCATTGGTCTCTGTTGTCCATTGTAGGACCTTGAAGTGTGAATAAAGGGGGTTTGATGATTTTAAATTAAATTCATGTGTAATTAATCTCGATCGATATGAATATCATATGTGATTGAATTTGCGTGACGTCACAGGGGGTCTAGTCATTTTCTCGAATACCAGAACGACCGCGCATCACTAACATTGGCTTTTTCGCAAAGATTTTTTTTGGTTTTTTCTCTACTTTAACCGTTCCATTCTTCTATCACCAAGGAGAAGCGATGCATATTATTATTATTATTATTATTATTATTATAATTATAATTATTATTATTATTTAAAATGTTTCAGAAGGTGTGCAGATCCGGCAGCCCTCTTCATCGTCCGTTCGTTCTCGATTCAACAATCGAGAAGAGGAGGAGGAGCTCCAGTTGGACCCGCTGCCTGCTATGATAGGGTGCGTTAAGTAGAGTGTGTGAAACGTGAAATAGCCGGGTTGACTCCGAATATTCTAAAATAGTGTTTTAAGATTAGTAATTTATTAACTTGAGCAAATACTGATTACAAATTGATTGATCACTGGCTGACTTTGTTGATGGAGATTGAATTATTGATTGATTTGCTTTTTTCCCATTCCAGTAAGTATGGTGACTTCCACACGATTGATTGGCAGCGTGATCTGGCGCGTGATCGCCTCAGGCACAAACTCATCCAGGGCCGGAGTAGGGACTTTCCCCTTGGATTGATCAAGGTCAGTATGTGCTTGGTGCATTCGTGTTTCAGTATTGTTATTTGGTAATACTTTTCGAGAGAAAAAAAATCAAATATCTCTGGTCGTAGTATAGCGAGAGACTTTAAACTTTGTTTATAATATATTTATCGACGCCATGATAGTAGTATACAAGGCGAAACGGGAAAAATTATAAGCTTAGCTATTTGTTTTTTTGCACTGTTTTTTCCAGGAGGAGCAAAACTAACATCCTTTTGATTTTGCTGGAAAACTAGCACCGCATTAGTTGAAAAGGTTTGATCCAGTCAATGCAGTAGTGAACACTAGAATACTTTTGTTGTTCAAATTACATTTTAATGTGAAAAGAGTGCAGATATGGGCGAGGTTTAGAACATACTTGGACATGGACTTCGATTCTACTGGGGGCATCCGAACATAAAAGTTGTTAAAAAGGCTTAATTTTACAGAGGCATTTAATTTTTTTTTAATTTCACCTAAACATCTTTATTACAGTGCTAATTACACAGAATTTTCCGAAAACCCCTAATTTTATGGGGGTACCCCATGTCGGGGCCCATGTATGGTTTAGAAGATGATCTTGGTATGGGAAGCAGCACCCGAGTGCTTGTTGGATTCGTGTTTCAGTAGCATTAGTTGAGAGGGTTCCGTCTAGTAATGTAGTCGTGTAATGTTGTGGAACATAATGCATAATACAAATTCATCAATGCTGAAAGATTATTAAATAGCATGAAATTCTTTATATGCTATTATGTTAATTATTCATTAATTAAATTAATTTAATTGATTAATTTCAGTCTGGTTGGGACGCGGGCGCAGGCTGGATCTGCGTGCTGCTGGTTGGCATCGCCTGCGGAGCGGTCGCTGGAGTAATCGATATCGCCGCCCGATGGATGAGCGATCTCAAGGTACGGTTGCTCTTGGTTACGGTAATTTTGGTCAATCAATAAAATCGATATTCAGGACGGAGTGTGCGTCGATCGATTCTGGCTTGACAGGGAGCACTGCTGCTGGTCGAGCAATGATACCGTATACAAGGTACCGTAGTCTTGTGGTTATTGAATGATTACCATACATTGCCATACCCTCGCAGTGCGATTGTCCCGCTATATAAGGCCCATTTTACGCCACTTGATGCGAAAGGAAGCTAAAAATTACGATTTTTCAGCGAAAATAACGAATTTTGTGAATCAACCCACCCTATTTCGAGAATTGATATAAAAATAAACGGCGAGTGTACCGAAAATGTATGGTTGGCATACTACCGTAGTCTTGTAGTTATTGATTGATTACCATTCCTGATCGATCGCTGCAGGATTCGGACTGCACAGCGTGGACGACATGGCCAGAGGTGCTGGACTACTACGCTTCGACGTCCATGTTCTACACGATGGTGCAGCTGTTCTTCTATGTCGCGTGGGCCGTGGGCATGGCCACGCTCGCCGTGCTGCTGGTCAAGGTACGGTATTGATTGGGATTGGGTGGTTGAGGTCGAAAATATTGGGGTGATTCGGAATGCGGTAACCTCGATCTGGGAAATTAGCGATTCAACGATGAAAGTGGGCGGCTTATGCAATGCGCGGACCGAGGATTTAAAAAAAAATTGATTTTCAAAACGCGGCCAGGCTTCGGAGCTTGTAACGTGTTTTTCCTATGCTTTGAATGTGCACTAAATGATGTGTACTGACGTGCAGGTGTTCGCTCCGTACGCATGCGGATCGGGAATCCCTGAGATCAAGTGCATCCTGTCTGGATTCATCATCAGGTACGGTGTTGAGAGGCATACGGTAGATCTGGAGTATCTATTGATTGATCTATATTCATACATTGCCATACCCTCGCAATGCGAGGATTGACCCACTATATACGTCCCATTTTCGGTCACTTGATGCGAAACACAGCTAAAAATGACGATTCTTAAGCCAAAAATAGCTTTTCTGAATCAACCCAACCTATTATGAGAATCGACCCACAATATAAAATTAAACTGCGAGGGCAACGAAAATGTATGATCTATATTTCGATCAATATTCTTCCTTGCAGAGGCTATCTTGGCAAGTGGACGTTCTTGATCAAATCGGTTGGCTTGATTCTGGCTTCTGCATCTGGTTTGTTTATTTTCTCGTTTTTGCGTTTTACTTCTTCGAATATAAACATATTTTTTATGGATTAATCGATAATTCACGTTTGTTCCAGGACTCTCACTCGGAAAGGAAGGCCCGATGGTCCATCTCGCTTGCTGTATTGGTGAGTTCTATAGTCGAGTATGATTATTGATTGATTCATGAACTACTCTCTCTCTCTACTCATGGGCGAGTATAGTCAATACTGTGCAGGACTGCACGCATTTTAGATTGATCGTCCTCATATTTCAAATCTGGCTATGAACCAAGAATATGCCAATTTTTTTGCTTTTTTAAAATTTTTTTTTATTTCGAAATGTATTTAGTGTAATATACATGTTGCAGGCAACATCTTCTCGTACATCTTTCCCAAGTACGGCATGAACGAGGCGAAGAAGCGCGAGATTCTGTCGGCCTCCGCGGCAGCTGGCGTCTCTGTCGCCTTTGGCGCCCCCATCGGTGGGGTCATGTTCAGGTGAGAATAATAATAATAATAATAATAATAACAATAATAATGATAATATCGTCTGAGAAAAGCTCCAACTCGACTTTGATTTATTAACGGCTTCCAATTGAGAATTACCTTTTAATTGGGATTGACGATACGTGCATTCACCGGGTTCTTCCCAAAATCTTTCGTGAGGGGGATCGAATTACTTTGAACTTCTCCGCTCTGGTAATGCTCTCTCGCTTTCATTATCCACGAGAGAGCATTGTCAGAGCGGAGAGTTTCGAATTAGCTCGGGTGTGGGGTTTAACGCATTCAATTAGGCTGAGTAGCTTTCATTATTAAACAATGCGAATCAAGCCTATGATCATTGCCATTTCTGGGTAACCTTTGTGGCTAGGAATTAAAATCGGTTGGACGGGACGTAAAAATGGAGCATTTAGATATAATAATTTTTAAAATTGTCATGAGCCAGATAGTTAGTTTGTAGATTAATTTATATAATGTATCTGAATGGCTAAAATTCGTTGAGGATTTCGGCACATAGGTAATAAAATGTTTTGCTGCGGTGGAATATACGGTAGGCAGGGATGATGAATGAGTTTCGTCTGTCATAACACGGGTCTCCGGTAAAATTGTAGCATACCCTGCCACTAGGAAAAATTTGTTAACTCCGATTTCGAAGAAAGTCGGTCAGTGGGTGTGGTTGGGGGTCATGAGAAGGCCTAGCCACTTGATTTGGCCAAAATCGCAAATTATCGATTTTTTGTGATCTACCATGAAAATGCTTATAACTCGGTTCATTTTCATCGTACAGCGAGCCGACAGGTGTTATTCGAACCGTATTCTAATTCTCTCCAACAAAGTTGTGAATGACCCGTTCACTGCTAAGTCGTCTTCATGGCGAAAAACGTGAAAAATGAATTTTTTGAACAAAAAGGTGACCTGTTCTCGAAAATTTTCTCTTGAGATCATCAGTATTATTGCAGAAAAAATGTTTTCAGATCACGTACAAAGTCGGTATGTTGTTCATTTACCGTATCTCTGTCCTCCCAATACCGTTTACTGAATGAATCGGGACTTAGTCGTTTTTTTTTCGCCTCAACAGTGTTTTGATCGTATCTGCCTTCAAAATGGTCCAATCGACAACTTAAAAAAAGGAAAATGATGCTCTCGGAAAGGCGAATAAAAAGTTCTTTCATGATCGAACTGTTATGACATCCCATTTTCGAGTTATTCGAGGAAAACCTCCTCAACACCGATTTTGTCAGCTGTTTCATGCCAGTTATTGTCATTTACTTATTTCATTACTTATTTCATTTACTGATCTGATCATCTAATGCACACGTCTCCTTTCCCAATTTCTTCTCTTTTTCACCCCACTAATTCACAAAGCGACAGAGATGGCTATCTTTCTGAGCGAGTGTGCTCGGAGAGAGTATCGATGATGGATTTCGCTCTGGGACTGTATAAGAGAATGCTCGAGGAGGTCCAGCAAGGAGTTGGAATCGGTCCACTATCGGAATCATTCAAGGAATACGAGAAGGCACCGAAGCATCCGAGACCAACGGAACTTCGCATTCGGAAGAAGAGCGCCCCCTACGACCCTATGTCCAATCAGATGGTGGTCGATTTTTTCGAGGAATTCTACGCAGCCAACAACAAGCTGAGAGCAGAAGAAGTCGAGAAGAGAATGATGATCAGAACGGACATCATGCCCGCTAACCGAAGTCACACGATCAGATCAAGAACTGCATTCGGACTCTGTTAGCGAAGAAGAAGGAGGAGACAGGGAAGCTGAAGAACACAAGATCCAAGAGAGATGTGGCACAGGACATGGATTTCATCAATGACTGGGAGAAGGACTACGATAAGGCGGGAGGAGGAATTGAGGATTAAGTGAAAGTACATGAGAATGATTTGACTATCTCCTCCGATGCAATCTACAACTGGATGAAAACCGAGATGAACACTCTGTTTACGGATGAGGCCCCTGTCTTGTCTACATCCCTCGTTTTCGATCAGTGATGTTGAATTGCATATTGATTGCTTGCTTTTGTAACAGTTTCTCATGTATAATGAAAATTAAATTCGATTGGGTGGATTTTAGCAGTACAAAGAATTATTTCCTTTCCGTTCATTCATTGGAATTGACAAAATCGGTGTTGAGGAGGTTTTCCTCGAATAACTCGAAAATGGGTTGTCATAACAGTCATACATTGCCATACCCTCGCAATGCGAGGATTGACCCACTATATAAGGCCCATTTTAGGCCACTTGATGCGAAAGGAAGCCTAAAAATGACGATTTTTAAGCAAAAATAACGAATTTTGTGAATTAACCCACCCTATTTCGAGGATTGACCCACTATCATAGGTCGAATAGCTAGGTTATCGGTTTTCAAAATCCGGTCAGGTTTTTCAATTTTTGGCAAATTTGGCTCAAAATCCGGTCAGGTTTTTCGATTTCTGTTAAATTTTGGCTCAAAATCCGGTCAGGTTTTTCGATTTTTGTGAAATGTTCGCTCAATATCCGGTCAGGCTTGGTGATTTGTAACATACTTTTCGACCTATGCCCACTATATAAAAATTAGTGGCGAGGGTACCGAAAATGTATGATAACAGTTCGATCATGAAAGAACTTTTTATTCGCCTTTCCGAGAGCATCATTTTCCTTTTTTTTAAGTTGTCGATTGGACCATTTTGAAGGCAGATACGATCAAAACACTGTTGAGGCGAAAAAAAAACGACTAAGTTCCGATCCATTTAGTAAACGGTATTGGGAGGACAGAGATACGGTAAATGAACAACATACCGACTTTGTACGTGATCTGAACACATTTTTTCTGCAATAATACTGATGATCTCAAGAGAAAATTTTCGAGAACAGGTCGCCTTTTTGGTCACAGAATTGGTTTTTTGCGTTTTTCGCCCTGAAGACGACTTAGTTACGAATGGGTCATGGAAACCTTTTTTTGGAGAGAATTAGAATACGGTTCGAATGAGACCTATCAGCTCGCTGTACGATGAAAACGAACCAAGTTATGAGCATTTTCACGGTAGATCACAAAAAATCGATAATTTGCAATTTTGGTCAAATCAAGTGGCTAGGCCTTCTCATGACCCCCAACCACACCCACTGACCGACTTTCTTCGAAATCGGAGTTAACAAATTTTTCCTAGTGGCAGAACCGGCCGTTTTTGCTACACTTTTACAGGAGACCCGTGATAAGTGTTTACGATAGCTGAATATATTGTTATTATCATTTTGCATATCTTTTTACTAACATGGGAATGGTCGGAACTCACATATCCCGATTTTCACGAAAGTTGCAGGGTCGATTTAGTAAACCCTGCAACTTTCGTGAAAATCGGGTTATGTGAGTTCCGACCATTCCCATCATGAGAATCCCACGTTAATTTATCGTTGCTGATTGCGAAGGCGCTCTCATTAGTCGGTCTTCAAACATGAATCCGCCGGGTTGATCACCGTCTGTAGTGCAGTTCATTACGCGATCTCTTTGTTCTTGTATTCAGACGCCTCGTCATTGTCAGTACTGGATCCGCACATATAGCATATCTTTATAATGTATGATAAATACTAATACTAATAATAATAATAATAATAATAATTTCTAGTTTGGAAGAGGCTTCGTACTACTTTCCGCTCAAGACAATGTGGCGTTCGTTCTTCTGCGCCCTGGTCGCCGGTATCGTCCTTCGGATGGTCAATCCATTTGGCAGTGATCAGGTATGATCTTTGATCTTTGACCTCTTATCATTTTACAATATATCACTGTATTTAAGGAATAAATATTATTATTATTATTATTATTATTATTATTTGCTTGCAGACATCGCTCTTCCACGTTGACTACATGGTGAAGTGGACGATCTTTGAGCTGATTCCTTTCGGTAAGATGATGGTGAAACGCTGAGGGCGATGACGTCAAGTGAGGTAGCGATGATGAAACATGCATCTCACTGGTTTGAAAGAGACCGAAATGCTTTACAGTATTGTTTGTTGCGAGCGCGGTTATGGCGAAAGTTGGCATTTGGTTTTCTGATCTTTGATCTTTGATCTTTCTCTTGCCTATTGAGGTCTTCTCGGCGTGTTTGGCGGTCTGGTGGGCGCACTCTTCACCTGGCTCAATATCCGATGGTGCAGAGTGAGGAAGGAGAACAAGATTGTCGGAGGCAATCCCATCTATGAGGTTTGTTCATTTTCACGATTATTGTATGTGTAACCTTACATTTGCATACTCTCATAGTGTGAGGGTCATCAACCTCACTATATCACGGGTCTCCTGAAAAAGTGTTGCAAAAACTGCCGGTTATGCCACTAGGAAAAATTTTTTGCCTCCGATTTCGATGAAAGTCGGTCGGTGGGTGTGGTTGGGGGTCATCAGAAGGACTAGCCACTTGATTTGGCCAAAATCGCAAATTATCGATTTTTTGTGATCTACCATGAAAATGCTTATAACTCGGTTCATTTTCATCGTACAGCGAGCCGACAGGTGTTATTCGAACCGTATTCTAATTCTCTCCAACAAAGTTGTGAATGACCCGTTCACTGCTAAGTCGTCTTCATGGCGAAAAACGTGAAAAAAATGATTTTTTTGAACAAAAAGGTGACCTGTTCTCGAAAATTTTCTCTTGAACCCTTCGGTATTATTGCAGAAAACAAGTTGCCAGATCACGTACAAAGTCGGAATGTTGTTCATTTACCGTATCTCTGTCCCCCAATACCGTTTACTGAATGAATCGGGACTTAGTCGTTTTTTTTTCGCCTCAACAGTGTTTTGATCGTATCTGCCTTCAAAATGGTCCAATCGACAACTTAAAAAAAAGGGAAATGATGCTCTCGGAAAGGCGAATAGAAAGTTCTTTCATGCTCGAATAGCTATGACAACCCATTTTCGAGTTATTCGAGGAAAACCTCATCAACACCGATTTTGAGGGTGCAGGAGCGAAAATGAACGACGAAAGTGACAACAAGAGATATTGTGAGAAATACAGAGAAGGTAGAGAAAAAGAGCGAGATAGCTCGCAAAAAAAAAGAGCACACTTGCTCAGAGCGTTTAGTGTCTCCTTTCCTCTTTTCTTCTCCTTTTCGCCTCACCAATTTACAAAGCGAGAGAGAAAAGGGCTATCATTTTGAAGAGAGTCCCGTGTACTCTATTAAACGGTATTGAGGGGACAGAGATACGGTAAATGAACAACATACCGACTTTGTACGTGATCTGGCAATTTGTTTTCTGCAATAATACCGAAGGGTTCAAGAGAAAATTTTCGAGAACAGGTCACCTTTTTGTTCAAAAAATTCGTTTTCGCGTTTTTCGCTATGAAGACGACTTAGCAGCGAACGGGTCATTCACAACTTTGTTGGAGAGAATTAGAATATGGTTCGAATAACACCTGTCGGCTCGCTGTACGATGAAAATGAACCGAGAATCATTTTCATGGTAGATCACAAAAAATCGATAATTTGCGATTTTGGCCATATCAAGTGGCTAGTCCTTCTCATGACCCCCAACCACACCCACCGACCGAATTTCATCGAAATCGGAGGCAAAAAATTTTTCCTAGTGGTAGACGTTGCTACACTTTTACCGGAGACCCGTGATATTAGGCTCATTTGTCATACGAAACATTACGATAAAAGCTAAATAAAAAAATCCTGTGTGGACGCCAAAAATGTATGTAATTGCTGTAAATTTTCGCTGGGAAATGAATTTCATGATCGCAATTTTACCATGTAAATTAAAAAGATTAATTGATATTTAAAAAAAATGTTTAGGTGATGCTGGTCACCTTCGCCACAGCCCTCATCTCCTACTTCAATCCGTACCTGCACAAGTCGGGAACGGCCCTGATCAAGCAGGTTTGATCTTTGATCTTTGTCTTACGCTTGCCCTCGTTGTACAGTTGTTCGATCGTTGCGGACCCGAGGACTACATGGTGGAGCTGTGCGAGTACACGAAGGTGGACCAGGACAACTACTTTGGATCCGGATTCAGGGTACGGTATGGGGATTGGATTAATTGATTGATATTTATTTATTTATTTATTTATTTGATACACCCGAAAACAGCAGGTGATTATCACGGGTCTCCTGTAAAAGTGTAGCAAAAACGGCCTGTTATGCCACTAGGAAAATTTTTTTCTCTCCGATTTCGACGAAAGTCGGTCAGTGGATGTGGTTAGGGGTCCTGAGAAGGCCTAGCCGTTTGATTTGGCCAAAATTGTAGATTATCGATTTTTTGTGATCTACCCTGAAAATGATCATAACTCGGTTCATTTTCATCGTACAACGAGCTGAAAGGTGTCATTCGAATCGTATTCTAATGCTCTCCAGAAAAGTTGTTTATGACCCGTTCGCTACTTGGTCGTTTTCAGGGCGAAAAACGCGAAAAGCTGATTTTTTAAAGAAAAAAGTAACCTGTTCTCGAAAATTTTCTCTTGAGATCATCCGTATTATTTCAAAAATAATGTCTTCAAACCACGCACAATATCACTATTTAGTTCACTGCCCGTATCTCTTGGCCCTCAGGGTCGATTACTAGATAGCTCATGGACTTTGTCGATTTTTTTAACATTTTCGGTTTTTTGATCGTATCTCACTTCATAGTTGTCCAATTACCTTTTTAAAAAATAGAAATGATTCTCTCGAAAGGGAGATTGAAAAGTGTATTATTGTCCAAATTGCTATATCACTTTCATCCGTCATTGGAACCTCGAGCGTCACAGAGGAGAACACAAGATTATTCCAGAGAGAGTGTCTATGATAGATTTTGCCCTTGGACAGTAAAAGAGAATGCTCAAGGAGGTTCAGCAAGGAGTCGGAATCGGTAGCCTATCGGAATTGTTCAAGGAATACGAGCATGCACCAAAGCATCCGCGGCCCATGGGCGACCCCCTATGCATAGGATGGGCACTTCTCATTCAGAATAAGAGTGCACCCTACGACCCCGTTGCCAAGCAGATGGTGGATGTTGTTGTTTTGCAGATGTTCAAAAATCGATTCCTTGCTGAACCTCCTCGAGCATTCTCTTGTGCAGTCCAAGGGCAAAATCCATCATGGACACTCTCTCGGGTCTAATCTTGTGTTCTCCTCTGTCCCAATGACGCTCGAGGTTCCAGTGACAGAGGAAAGTGGCCGAGCATTTACTGCACACGAAAAGTGAATTCGGGTCAGAGTCGGAGACGGGCGCGGGAATTTAAAAAATAAAACTATTATTATCGTGCGAATGCAATATGGTCTCTGTTCAACACATGAAAGCCGTGAAAACACGAAATTGGAGAAGTTTTCCTTTGAAAACTCGAAAACGGCATGATATAGCAATTTGGACAATAATACACTTTTCAATCTCCCTTTCGAGAGAATCATTTCTATTTTTTAAAAAGGTAATTGGACAACTATGAAGTGAGATACGATAAAAAAACCGAAAATGTTAAAAAAATCGACAAAGTCCATGAGCTATCTAGTAATCGAACCTGAGGGCCAAGAGATACGGGCAATGAACTAAATAGTGATATTGTGCGTGGGTTGAAGACATTATTTTTGAAATAATATGGATGATCTCAAGAGAAAATTTTCGAGAACAGGTTACTTTTTTCTTTCAAAAATCAACTTTTCGCGTTTTTCGCCCTGAAAACGACCTAGTAGCAAACGGGTCATAAACAACTTTTTGGAGAGCATTAGAATACGATTCGAATGACACCTTTCAGCTCTTTGTACGATGAAAATGAACCGAGTTATGATCATTTTCACGGTAGATCACAAAAAATCGATAATCTACAATTTTGGCCAAATCAAGCGGCTAGGCCTTCTCAGGACCCCCAACCACTCCCACTGACCGACTTTCGTCGAAATCGGAGAGAAAAAATTTTCCTAGTGGCAGGCGTTGCTACACTTTTACCGGAGACCCGTGTTAAACATATGCAGAAATAAAGTGGTTTGAGTGATATGCAGACATATTGTTGATTTGTGAAAAGTGAACCATCAGATTATTATTATTATTATTATTATTATTATTATTATTATTATTATTATTATTATTATTATTATTATTATTCTGTGGAAATGGATTCTTCTTAATAAGGTTAATAATATTTTAATGGACTCAGCAATTTATTTATTGATTTATTTATTTAATTTTTTTTCAGACGGCATTCTGGCAGTTGGTCGTCGCTCTCGTCTTCAAGTTCATCTTCACAGTCTTCACTTTTGGTATCAAGGTGAGAGATTCCATCCACTGTATTATTATTATTATTATTATTATTATTATTCCATTTAAAAAATAAAATATATTCAGATTCCATGCGGTCTGTTCGTGCCGTCTCTCGCGATGGGTTCGTGTGCGGGTCGTCTGATGGGCATGCTCATGGAGGGATTCCTGAGAGCCGTCCAGCCCGCTGCTGGCAGTCCGCCCAATGTGAGTGCTACCCATACATGGGCGGGGTACCTGGAGCTCGATTCTACAAGGGGCATCCGAACGAAAAAGTAGTTAATTTTACAGGGGGCCTCCACTATTTTTCAAAAAAATTCACCCAAATGTAATTTTTTACAGGGGGCATTAGACAAATTTTCAAAAGGCCTTAATTTTACAGGGGGCACCCCCATGTTGGCGCCCATGCATGGTGCTAGCACGATACGAACATGGGGTTACGGTAGTCTATTGTTCTGACTGGTTACTGTATTAAGATGATCATTGATTGGTTCTGGTTTGATCTATTACTAACTGCTTTGGTTTATCTAGTTGGCAGTGGACGGATATACAATTTTTATGATGATCAAAGATCAATGTAGAGTGAAACCGGATGTTGTGTAGAGTTGATTAATTATTGACTAATTCGCCATTGTACGCTTGTGGAGATTATTGATTGATTGATTTGTTTGTATTGCAGCTATTCTCGTGCCAGATCAACAAGGACTGCATGATGCCGGGTCTGTACGCGATGGTGGGAGCGGCGGCAGTGCTCGGAGGAATGACCAGGTGAGTAGTACTCTCATACATGGGCGCCGACATGGGGGTGCCCCCTGTAAAATTAGGGATTTTCGAAAATTTGTGGAATGCCCCCTGTAAAAATGACGTTTAGATAAATTTTTTGAAAAAAATAGTGAAGGCCCACTGTAAAATTAACCATTTTTCGATCGGATGCCCCCTGTAGAATTGAGCTCCAGGTACACCATAGGTGGGCGCATGAAAACGAATATTTTATGCGCACAGCCTTGCCTTCAAATGGGAGCCTTGCGCATAGCCTTGCTTCGCAAACATACATGGGCGGGGTACCTGGAGTTCGATTCTACAGGGGGCATTCGAACGAAAAATGATTACTTTTACAGGGGGCTTTCACTTTTCTTTTTCAAAAAATTCACCTAAACGTCATTTTTTACAGGGGGCATTCCACAAATTTTCGAAAAGCCCTAATTTTACAGGGGGCACCCCCATGTTGGCGCCCATGTATGTTCGCAAAAATAGGAAATTTTTCAGTTGAATTCGTAAAAAAATTGCCATGCGCAAAACCTTGCCTCCCCCTTCCACGGTTTGCGCACAGCCTTTCCCCCAGCGTGCCCACCTATGAGGTACACCGCCCATGTATGATTTTTTTACTCGAAATTTTACTCAAATTTATAATTTCTTACTTATAATTTTCTTAATTATAAGAAATATCAGCGAAAATTGCTCTTGAAAAGTAAGAAATTCAATTTCTGATATTCTGTTACAAGAAGTCAATTTCTTAAAACAACATCTTGTAAGAGAATTTTCTCTGTGAGCCTGTGGGCACGTTGGGGTGTGAGGCTGTGCGCAAACCGGGGAACTGTAAGGCAAGGCCGGTTTGACTGGAAATTTTCCAATTTTTTGCGAGGCAAAGCTATGCACAAGGCCCCGCAAGGGAAGGCAAGGCTGTGTGCAAAAAAAAAGAATTCGTTTTCACGTGCCCACCTATGAGGTGATTTGAGATTGCCGAATGTTCTCTTATGTTTGGTTTGTTTAGCTGCGTAGTGATCCGGTCACGTGTGTAATAGCATGAGTTGGTTGTCATCACCGGCAGGTGCACCGCGGTTTCGTGATAGTTGAATTATAATTATTATTATTATTATTATTATTATTATTATTATTATTATTATTATTATACCTATTGAATTATTTAGAACGTGATAATTACAAGTAAACGTTGTTGGGCATTGGTTTATATAGAATATATGTAATCCACAACTGCTAGTTACAAACATACATTTTCAAACCCCAACAATGTCGCTATCTGACCAGTTTCAAAATTTGAAAAATCTGACCAGTTTTTCGAGAATGGTCAAGTTTCGCGCATGAGACGAGTTATGAGAGAAAGAAATAATTTATTTGTTATGAAAACATATAATAAAGATTGAACTTGAATGAGATTTGTTGTGAATTAATGTGATAAAGTTTGAAATTGATACGAGATCTTTCATATGAAGGACTATTGAATTGAAAGAATATAAAAAATAAAAAAAAAGTAAAAGAGAAATAAATAGAGAAGGAGAAGAGGGAAGAGAGGTAGAAGTGTTGTCAGATTACGGTACGTAGAGTTAGGTCAGTTA
The DNA here is from genome assembly GCA_943737045.1 of Parapristionchus giblindavisi. Taxonomy (NCBI): domain Eukaryota; kingdom Metazoa; phylum Nematoda; class Chromadorea; order Rhabditida; family Diplogasteridae; genus Parapristionchus; species Parapristionchus giblindavisi. Next base: position 120,206 of record CALSFV010000341.1, read on the forward strand.
TGTGATCTGTTATTTGAATTTTTAATATCGTTTAATTTAAAAGTCGGTTTTACGTATGTTTCTTTGCGTCATGACGATCATTAAGAGAACTAGAAATGTTTAAAATATAAATTGGACACTAAAGTTAGTTATTCATTGAGTTTAGTGCCAAAACGCCCAATGGCCCAATGTACGACATTACCATAGTATTGTTGGACAATTGTTTGTAGGCAGTTAGTTCACTTATTTCGAATCCTTTTTTAAAAATTTTTTTTCCAAAATGTGTAGAATTGCCTGAACTTTCACTTTATGTGCATTAAAAAAATAAATAAAAATGATTTGAGCTCATACGTTCATTTTAAACATCAAAACTGGTCAGATTATGGTATTTGGGAAGTTGTGAGAGCAACGAAATATTTTTTTTCCTACTTATTCGTGGTCATAATTAATTATAAAAACAAGAACTGCACTCGAAACTGCCTCCAAGTAGTCATTTCAGATTTAGAAAGGTAAACAAGTGGTCAGATCTTGTATTTGATAAGATGTGACATCCGTGAAATATTTTTTCCCTACTTATTCGTGCTCATAATTAATGATAAAAACAAGAACTGTGCGTAAATGTGCCTCCAAGTAGTAATTTCAGATATTCAAATACTTGTGCTTCTGAGAATGTTGATAGGCACATTTATCAATGAATATCAAATTTTAGTGTTGAATTTACATTTTAAAAATCCATTATTCTCTTAATGATCATATGTGAAGTAATGAAACAAACTGAAATCGGGGATGTGCCTACCAACATTCTCAAAAAATTGAATATAAGAAATTGCTTGTTGGAGGCATATTTACTCACATTCTTTTACTTTGATAATTATTTATGAGCACGAATAAGTAGAAAAATATATATTTCAATAACACATCTTTTCAAATGTCAGCTCTGATCAGTTTTGTGGCTTTAAATGACCGTATGAGTTCAAATAGTTTTTATTCTATTTTATTTTTTGTACTTGGAAATAAACTTCATCATCTTCTTCAACGACAAGTAGAAGAATTATCGATCGACCGTTGGTGCACATTTCTCAATAACCAACTTTACTGTCCAATTTACAGTTCAAAAATTGATAGGCCTCTTATTGATCATATTTGACGTAAAGAAGGATAAGTAAATCACAGTTTTAATGCTATTATCAGTAATTATCATTGTACAACTCTAGCAACTCTTCTAGCTTTCTTCCTTCTTCTCCCTTTTTACCTTTTATAGCACGGTGTGACACACCTACCGGAGAAAAGAGTGGGCGGAAGTTTAAACTTTTAGCGCATACCGTATACAGAAAACCAAAAGCGTAGTTCGTGATCACGAAGGCATTTCCGTATAAGAAAAAATACAGATTTGAAAAAATTTGCGCCATTCCTGAATCATGAAAAAGAACAATCTTACAGTAATTAGTAAGTATTGAAAAATCCTGATTAATGCCTGAATTCTGCAGGAATTGTTGTTGGGTCTCACAGCGAATAGAAAGAAAAAGCGAGAGCGCAGACATGTCAGACACTTTTTGTCTGCTAATTCTGTCGCCGATCGATTTCTCTTGTTGTGTCATACCGTGTATTTCGCAATTCTTTATATTCTTTCAATTCAATAGTCCTTCATATGCACGAACACAAACCTTTATTACAGCTCATGATAAATCTATATCACATCAGTTCACAATAAAACTATTTCAATTTTAATCTTTATCACATTAATTTTAAAAAAATCAATTCTCTATTTCTTTCTCCACTTGTCTCGTCCCTTTCGTGCACTTGATCATCCTGGAAAAAAAAACTACTGTAGGGGAAAACGAGCTTTCGTAAACCACCCTATTAAATAACATGCTAACAATAAGCTGCCGAAAAATACTCTGAGCATTAGTTTATTTGCCCTTATAATGCACATTTGCCTTACGTGCCTACTACGGTGGCGAGAACCAGTCACTAGTCACTAATTATTATCTCTCTCCAACTAGTGCGCAATCTTTTCCACTCTCTCTGATACTCTTCTGTCCCCTGTGGCAGCCGTGCGTTGGGGTCACGGTTGAGTAGAAATATTACTCTTTTTCTACTCTGTTTTTTTTTCTCGGCTCTAAGTAATCAAAATATGCAAATCTATATAATTTTGGAATCTACAAATCAAGGGCTATTCTACAAGCCTAAAATTAATTGCAAAAAGGACAATTTTAAATTTCTTCAATTTTTCAAGTCATGCATTGCAGTAAATATTTTATTAAAGTAATTCGAATAACAATGAAAAATAAAAAAAAAGAAAATATAAAAATATTGATAAAGGAAATAAATTATATTATCGTCCGATTCCGATCCGATTTGAAAGAATGCATACACGAAAAATTGAAAAAAGTGTTCTTTGACAGTCAATTGCAGACTTGGTAAATAGCTCTTAGCTTGTAGATTTCAAACATATTCAGATTTACAAATTTCGAATACTTATAGCCGAGAAATCCCAAAAGGAGTAGAAAAAGAGTAGCTGAAAATAAGTCACTAATGTTGCGATGATCTCATCACTACTAACCGTCGCGCGAGAGGTCGTAAATGTGCCTTTCTCGGTTGTGTAGAGAGAGACTGTTACTAGGGCTAGTAAGTAGTGACTGGTTCTCGCCACCTTAGTGCCTACGCCGTAACCTCCGCCGTAAGGACAGAGGAGGTTACGGCGTAGGCACGCAAGGCAAATGTAACGAATGGTAGGACACTGAGTGTCACTCATAGACTTATTCATACTGCAGCGGTATTACTTATTTATACCGTATTTAAAGTGCATGCATACTAATTCTTGTGCATCTATTAATAATATTAATTTAACTATATAGTTTTCTTTCGTCTCATTTTGGACACCACTCCTTTCGTACCATTCATTCAGAGATCAAAAGAAACCGAAATGCGACTCCCCTGAATTTTGCCAATCAAGGATATTTCGAAAAAAAACAAAAAAAATTAAACAATATTTGCTCTTTCGAAAATATCAATGCGCTAAAGTTTACTATTGATATATTGAAACGGAAGAATTGCAAATTTGTTTCGGGGAAGTATCTGCAAAAATTTATTTCGAGAAAGTATCGGAAAAGCGAAAAACTAAAAATGCACATCTCTGCTGCCAATAGGGCAAATATTGATAAGTGGTTTACCACAATTTGTTTGCTTATTCGTTCGGGTTTTGACCACTTTTCTATGTTTATGTCACTCCTATCTTGTCGTAAAAACGTTATCACGTTATTTACGTGAACATAAGCGAAAAATAAGCGATTTTTGACAAATCTGACCAGTTTTAAAATTTTTGGTGAAATCTGACCAGTTGGCGGAGCCAAAAATTGTTGGTCTTAGCATAATGTATGGTTACAAATTCGTGCATTATATTTAAATAAATATAAATTCCATACGTGGTTGGCATTGTGTCTAGCCATAAGACACACCCGATTTAGCCAAAATTCCCTCAAAAATGATTTTTATGATATGATGATGAAAACTCCTTTCTCTTAATTCAATATCCATTGGTTGTCTTGAGCACCCGCTGATTCGTGGTTTCGGCAGATTTATATGATCACTATTGAAGCTCGAAATCTTGCTTTTATACTGATTTACAACAATAAATGTTATATTAGATGGCATTCAACTGTTCAATTCAACTTTTTTGCTCGCTAGATATATTTATGGCTTCAATAAATATTGATCTTTGATCTTTAACTCTCCTCAGAATGACGGTATCGCTGGTCGTGATCATGTTCGAGCTCACCGGCTCACTCGAGTTCATCGTGCCCACAATGGTGGCAGTCATGTTCGCCAAATGGGTCGGAGATGCCACACACAAGCAGGTATGCGATAGTTTGATCTTTGATCTTCAATCTTCAATCTCTGCAGGGTATGTATGAAGCGCACATCGAGCTGAACGGCTACCCGTTCCTGGACAACAAGGGAGAGTACCCCTACTCGACGACTGCCTCTCAGGTACCGTGTGATCTTTGATCTTTGTACTTTGATCTTTGATCTTTGTACTTTGATCTTTGATCATTACAGGTGATGCGGCCGTCAGCCGATCGCTCGGACGACAAGGAACTGGCGGTGATCGTGCAGGATGCGATGACTCTCGGCGAGGTGGAACAGTTACTACGGTAGGTGATCTTTGAGCTTTGGTCTTTGTCATCTGATACATAGGCCGAAAAGTATGTTACAAAGCACCAAGCCTGACCGCCGCATTTTGAGCCTAAATTTCACAAAAATTGAAAAACCTGAAAGCGTTTTGAGCCAAATTTGCCTAAAATTGAAAAACCTGATCCCATTTTGAAATCCGATAACCTAGCTATTCTATGATCTGATATTTGATCCTCTCATCACTTCGTTTTTTTTTTCAGAGACACGCAATACAATGGTTTCCCTGTCGTCGTTTCTCGCGAGAGCATGTATCTGACTGGCTTTGTCACTCGGTTAGTTCACTTGTAGAATCGTTCTTTGATCTTTGATCTTTGATCTTTCATACCGTAACCGTCTCCTTTTCAGGCAAGATCTGCAGCTGGCGCTACACGCAGCGCGCAAGACGCAGCCATACGTCGTCACGGCGTCCATGGTCTATTTCACGGTCGCGCCGTCAATTCCAGAGCCGGATAACGGGTCGGCAGACGGTGGTCATGGAGCAGCGGCCGCGCCTCTCCGGCTACGTCGAATTATCGATCTGGTATATTGATTTATTCAATCAATATTCTTATTTACCGTAATCATACATGGGCGGAGACATGGGGGTGCCCACTGTAAAATTAGGGCTTTTCGAAAATTTTTGGAATACCCCCCTCTGAAGGCTAAATATTTAATTAAATATTTTTCGTTTGGATGCCTCGTGTAGAATCGAGCTCCAGGTGCCCCGCCCAAGTTTGACTGTAATCCAACCCTGTTTTCAGTCGCCCATGACGGTAACGGACAAGATGCCGATGGAGACGATCATTGATATGTTCCGGAAGCTCGGCTTGCGACAGGTATACGGTAGCGCAAGCAACACGCTTGTGGTTAATCGTGAAATAACTTTTTTTTTAAATTTCAATTTCCTTTCAGTTGCTGGTGACGCGATCAGGCAAAGTACTCGGAATCATAACGAAGAAGGACATTTTGCAGTTTATGAGACACGCTTCTGATCTGGAGACCATAACGAATCCCAACTTTAAGTGATGATTAGGCCCCGCTCATTTTTATTTATCGATTTATTGATTTTCTCGTGATTCTTGACGACTGATTGTGAGAATCTTATGACTACTTGAGATTTGATATTTTTGTACTTGATATCTTTGCCCCTTCTTTCGCTTGTAAATTGCTCTAGTCAAACGCCTGATCTGTTGTCTCTCCCGATCAATGATCTACGATCGTCTGTCAATTATCGATTCATCCCGTTCCACCTACAGTATTCCAAGCCACGCCCACTTTCAGCCATAACACGTCCCTCGTCAATAAGTTGTGCTACATGAACACTGTTTATTTCGCGCCTCCGGCCATTCTATTGTCTCTCCTTCTTTCATTGATTATAGATCGGTGCAATCAATAGTGTATGCATTTTTGTTAGCCTCGGTTTGTCCTTACTCCGATGGTTCACTGTCCACATTGTCTTCATATTTATTGGGCTATTTGCTATTCTGCTTCCTCATTTTGGGTCTTTTGTAAGTAACCTAACCCTATCGTTAGTTTGACAATGTATACTTGTAGAAATATATCAACAACAATCTTCCAGTCTGTGGTGTAGTGAGTGACTTCCTTCCTATCTTCCTGTATCAGGAAATATTGATTGATTTTTTCCAAAATATTGATTTTCTTCTCCATTTCGCATTCTACTTGATTTTCAATCCCCCCCCCCCCTTTCCATACCTTGAAAGCCTTGAACTCGTCTTGGTTGTTTTTTGTGCAATTCCGCCTAAATCCTCTATTTAAAATAATTTTTTCTAAAATGTAATATTTATCAAGTCAAAGACGCAATCTTTTTCGTTGCCATCGTTGCTCTTATCGTTGCTGGTTTTATCGATCGCCCCGTATGCCCGCCCCTTTTTCAAATTTCTCGCCACGCCCCTTTTCAAATTCTCGTTTTCTCCGCCCCGCACGTTTGCCAAAGAGATGTATACACACATATGATATGGTATAAAGATATTTTATGTTTTTGCCTTTGTCAATTTCAAGGAGAGATGTGGAATGAATGGTGTTGAGTGCTACGCCGTCTTGGTACTTGGGCGCTTACCGTAATCGCAATACAGTAATCTGTCAGAATGGGAACTACGGTAGTCTATATATGACACCATAGTCTGCCTTGGCAATTTACATAATGTGTTATTCGTGGATATCGTGTAGTTTGGCGTTACCGTGATCTAACAAGGGAATCCCCTGAGGCCACACTCACCGATCAGGTCCATATTTTTACTGGAGGTACACTTCATATAGGGATGATGTTTGGCGGTATCAGAAATTGCTCAACTCTTCTTTGAAATTTTAAAATTTATTTAAACATCGACAAAAAACAGCGAAAACACTTTCAAAAACGATTTTTAGCAATCAAATTTGCATATGTGACTTTTTCACTCCGATTACTATGTTATGGTGTTATTTCTGATAAAGATGTGCACTCTTTAATTTTTTTTCTAGATTTTTTAAAATAATTTTAAAATTTCAAAGAAGAGCTAAGCAATTTCTGATACCGCCAAACATCATCCCTATATGAAGTGTACCTGCAGTAAAAATTTGGACCTAATCGGTGAGTGTGGCCTCAGGGGATTCCCTTGTAAGATAGGTCACTGATCGTTTGTTTGCTTGAGATGCGCGGACAGGGTACTTCAATTCCACCAGTCTACGCCGGAATCCGGTCGGACCTGGACACGCTGCTGACCGCGTTCAAGCAGAAGCACTCGGTCAGATTCAAGGTTTGATCTTTGATCTTTGAACTGGTGGACGATAATCTTTGATCTTTGCGGGATTTCGCTGCCGTCTTCCAAGAGTACGACATGGGCCTGATCTTTGCCGGTCGTCAGTCTGCGGCTGAATTGATTGAAGTGAGATGATCTACCTTATTTATTATTACTATTATTATTTAATATTATCATTATTATTATTATTATTATTATTATTATTATTATTATTATTATTATTAAACCATTAGCGCTGATAACAGTCATGGCATGGCCTACGCTCACATAGTCGTGATTCCATTGTAACCATGGATCCCTTTATGCACTTCCAAAGTTACTGATCGATTCTTGATTATCGAATGGTTCATAATCGATCGTCGTATTCTCAACTCTGTTTGCAGTTCTCTGAGTACCTCCTGCGTATGAGCTCCGTTTACATGATGAGCCATCGGGCGGGCGAGAACGCCGGTTATCCCGAGCCAGCTACCGAAGAAGGTATACCTTATGCCTTATACCGTATACCGTAAGATGATTCGGTTTTGCGGTGTTAAAATCTTGGAAAAATAGATGGAAACGTAAAAAGTAGTGTTGGAAAAGTAGCATAGCTTCGTAATTGACAAATTTTAGCAATAAGAACCCCTTACGCTAGTGTTGGACTACTACTTTTCCAACTACTTTTACAATCGCAAAATTAACACTACTTTTCACTTTTCCATCTACCTTTCCAAGATTTTAACACATTACTGTAGGCAGATTTGCTTATGATAGTTCTATATTCAGACGTTGCAGGTGTAGTTTTAGTGATAAAACAACACCTGCAACGTCTGAATGAGTTAGTGATGAGTTTTAGTGATTGGTGAGTGATAGTTTCAATAAAATAAATAATATTATTATCAGATGCGAATGCACCGTTCGCTCGGGCTGACCGCAGACCAGGCGCGCTCCCGGGGCCTCTGCTCGGACCAGGCAGCGCCAACCTCTTGCCAGTTGATGGTAGGTATCGTACTGTCATTACTGTAGTTAGCACGGGGCAACGAGTATTTTATTGTAGTATTAGGTATGCATCAAAAGGTAAAATATAATGTAAGACAAGATCGTGACTATTCGACCATAGCTTTGGGTTTTTAACCATAAATAATAATAATAATCTTAATATTTAAAAAAAATAAATAAATATTGCTTGGTTACAGGCGTGAACACTCTTGTGGAGCGGGTCTTCGGTGTGTATGCCTGCTACTCATTCTTCTATCTGCAGCCCACTGACTACATCACGCAGGTATATATTGATTTTGGAAGATCAGTCGATAATCATGAAATCAATCCTTGACATAGGTCGTTACAAACTACGAAACCGTTTTGGAATTTTGTTTTGAAAATCTGGCCACATTTCGTAAATCTGTAACGTGGGTATTCGACCTGTCCATAGGCGGTATATTCAATCAATAATTGTGGGTATATTTAATCAATAATTGTGGTATATTTAATCAATAATTGGGGTATATTCAATCAATAATTGGAGTTATTCAATCAATATTTTGGGTTATTCAGATTCGCATCACTCCTTCGCAGATGCGCGACTTGATGGACTTTACGGAGGAGAGACTGCGGCCCGAGCGGCATTTGGATACGCTCGCATGTCTGTACAAGTTAGTATCGATTACTTGATTGATTTCACCTATTTGTTTTATTGATTTTCTGATTCACTATATGAATCACTATATTCACTGATTCACTATATGCACACTATGGGGATCTTTATGTGAGACAACTTTTATAGTAATACTTTTTGTAGCAATTAAATTGTGTCGTTTCGTTTAACCATAAAACATAGGCCAACAAGAATGTTACAAAGTACCAAGCTTGACCGCATTTTGAGAAAAATTCGAAAACCCTGACCGCGTTTTGAAATTCGAAAACCCTGACCGCATTTTTAAAATCTGATAACCTAGCTATTACGACCTATCCCTTGAAGTACAATATCTCCATTACAGACTGGTCAACGACGGAGCCTTCCGTATCGTGGCTTTCGAGAATTGTGTAAGGATAATAGTATTGATTGATTCCGATTGATTGATACTGTACGTCACACAGAGCAATAAGTGTTATCCACGGAGCATAAGACCTGTGAAGTGTTTCAAAAGTGCTAAATATAACACTTCTCACAGGTCTTATGCTCCGTGAATAACACTTATTTCTCTGTGTACGTTGAGATTGAGAGTATTCATTTTGTTTAGTACGATCCATCGGCGCATAAGCGATTCGAGGCTGAGGACACGGAGGAGATGACGCTTCCCGTCAATGTATTATTATTATTATTATTATTATTATTATTATTATTATTACTAATCTTTCCATTTGAAGGTTGATCGGCCTCTAGGAGGGCTGAAGGATCTCTTTGATGACGTCACAATGAAGGTTGGTTTTGGTGATTTGTTCTGTTCTTTACAACTCCGAACCTGTCCAAAAGGGGGCGAAAAGTAAAATATACCCGAAGCAAAGGGCCTTTCATATTAGACCTTACATTTTCGAGCACCCACATTGTGAGTGAGCACTTTTTGTCGATACGGTCAGTTTTGAGTCTTGAAACCCATCTAGGAATATGCGGGAGATCGAGATTAGTAAGAATCACCCCCATGTCGGGTCAGTTCCGAGTACTTGAGATGTAGATCGGGTCAGTTTTGTTCTAATAATAATATTTATTTATGTGGTGACAGTGGCGGAAAGCAAATACTAATTTCGGGTCAGTTTATAATTCGCAAAAACAATAGATTGTGGGTGGGGCGAAAATGTATGTGTTAGACTTTCATACTATACTTTTTTTCTCAAACTGCAGAGGATTAGAATTGCACAGCAATTCTGACTTTGGCCGCGGTGTGAAACCAGCATCCTGCGGGCGATGCCTATCGATACTAGAGAGTAGAGAGAGAGTAGCTTTTTGTCTATACCTAATAGATAGCATACCATGCACCGTATCTCATATACTGAATGTACAGTACCGTGAATAATACATAATGTACCGTATATCTCATATACCGTAACCCCAATAATATCTAAAGTACCCCGTAATCCTCATATTCCGTAACCCCCTCTCCTCTCAGCAATTGGACGTCCTCTCTGCTCGATACGAGCAAACGAAGGAGAAGGCGGGCGTGTCGCACATCACCACGGGCAAGATCAATATCAGGGAGACTGCGCTCAGGTATACGGTAGTTGTATTGATTGATCTTAGGTTACGGTAACTAAGCGGCATTACGGTAGTCTTATCATAACCTGCCTACGACTACCGTACTCTTTCTCTCTCTTTTATCGTAAACTACTCCGTTGTTACAGACTCCTCGAGACGACGCAGTCGCTCATCACCAATGACGATCACGGCAATGGTGAGAGCTCCCGATCTTCAAAGGACGGCACGAAGGGAGCGGCTGTTGCCCGTAATGAGCCAGGGTACGGTGCTTTTGGGCCAGGGGATACGGTAGATTTAGGGATACGGTAGATCTGGCCTGGTTTCAACTATATGCGTTCTACATGCATTCATCTTGGCATGCATACACTTTGTGGTTGGATAATTGATTTTAAAAAAATGATTTTAGTCCTATTATCGATTGATTATCTTGATCTACTCTATCCGCCACTGTCACCACATAAATAAATAAATATTATTATTATTATTATTATTATTATTATTATTATTATTTATAGATCTCATCCGCACACTGAGTCGACATCTCGCCTGGACATAAAGCACAAGGCGTACCGATCAGGCGTCAAGGCATCCCGAAACAGACGATACGCGTTTGCTGATGGAGAACAGGGTACGGTATCTTGGAGGGGTTACGGTATCTTGCAGAGGTTACGGTAGTTCATCGGGTGACATATATCGATCGATTGGTTACGGTAGAATGAATATTGATTGATTGCAGTGTTCGCGCAGCCCGGCTGCAGTAGGGATGGGGCAGAGGAGGGTGAGGGAGACGTGGATAAGAGTAAGAAGCTGAAGAAGCAGAAGACGAAGGTACGTGGTAGGGGTCGGATACTGTAGGTATTGTAGATATAGATACTGTAGATGTAAATAATGTAGATGTGGATACTGTAGACCGAGATACTGTAGATATAAATACTGCAGACAGAGATACTGTAGATATAGATGCTACTATTAATGGTCTAATTTGCAGCGTCTATCTCGTCAGACTATCAATGATCAAAAGGCGGAAGATATGGCACAGGAGCTGCGCGACCTCGGCCTCCAGAACATTGTTGTCCATAAGGTATCCATCAGGGCTGGGATTTTCGTTTTCCGATTTTCCGAAAATATTTTTTTCGAACAGCCCTGGTATCCATTATATTATCGTTTGGTTTGCATTTTTTTTTAAATTTGGCGCGAAACTAATCATACAACGTACCATCTCTGTTGCAGAGTCCCCGCAAGCATCGTCCGAGTGTCTCCGCTGCGGCAGATGAGGTAGGATTATTGAGTTATCGATCGATATTCCAGATTTGATATAATAATAATAATAGTAATATTAATAATAATAATAATAATAATAATAATAATAATAATAATAATAATACAAAAGACGTGATTGTTTAGGGCGGCGAAACGTCCGATGGATCTTCCCTCATTCCGGCCAAGAAAGGCAGAAAGAAGAGGAGCGAGCTCATTCCACCCGGTGTTGATGGTACGGTGGTTGCTTATTGATTGATTGATTGATTGATTGATTGATTGATTGAACTCTTTACACAGTAATCAATGATTACTATAATACATTGATTAGTGATTGATTAGTGGCACAATAATCGATGACTGCAGCAATACAGTAATCCAATAATACAGTAATCCATTTACAGCCACGATCATCAAACTCACCAAATCGAAGGCGGAAGCTGCTGCTGATCGTGAGCTGGAGAAGTTGCTAAAGATTACCGGAGCTAAGTAATCGATAATCGATTGATTTTCCCATGTTTATTGATTTTACCCGGATTTTCCTTGGTTTACCTGTTGATCTATCAAAGCACTTTATTGTTTATGTTCTGTATCCTATGTGTCGGTTCTGTTATTAATAAGCCTATGCCCAATCCTCACAATTGTTTCTCATCGTCATCACCTGTTTTTAAAGTATCTCTCTCATCGTCATCACCTGTTTTTAAAGTATATTGTAATGCATAATCAATAATTTATCTGGAACTCCTCAAATCACATTCCACCATAGATATCAATTATTCCTCGTTGTTCTTCGTTCTCTTTTCCCCTATTCAATATTGAAATTTGATATCTTGTCTCATGGGTCGAAAGTATGTTACAAAGCACCAAGCCTGGCCGTATTTTGAGCCAAAATTTCACAAAAATCGAAAAACCTGATCGGATTTTGAACCAAATTTGCCAAAAAATCGAAAAACCTGACCAGATTTTGAAAACCGATAACCTAGCTATTCGACCTATGTCTTGACTCTACGAGTTATTTTTGTTGTTCGTCGATTGCCTACTTTGTATAAAATTGTTTTCTTCTGTATTCATTACTCATATTATTATTGAGTGCCCGGTCGAGCTTCTACCAACCCTGTGTGTATACCTGTGTCTGTCTGTCTGTCTGTCTGTCAATTTATCTCTGTCAGTCATTCCGTTTGTCAGTCATTATGTCTTTTTTATGTCAAGGAAGATAGGCATGGAAGGAGCAGAGAGATAGTTCGAGAATGTTCAAGAACCAAGACAGGCTGTGGGTGGGGAGGCAGTTTGGTCGTTGTTTCTAACCATGCTACTACTATTTGGCTGTTAACTCCCCCCACCCATCATCTTTAAATCACCGTCATTTTTGTTTCGTCTATTCAAGGGGGGGGGGCAGACAGTAGTTAAGTGTAAAGTGCGTAACTGCCACCTCTTGCTTGCCGCCATTTCTTCCATTGATAACGTTGGTTGAACATACCAAACCAGCCATACTAGACATATCTATGACTATATGGAGATTGGCCTTATGTATGACCTGATCTGACCTCGGTGCACTCTAGCTCTCTCCGTCTCTGACCCTCTCACCTTCTTTTATTGGCCGTGCACCTAGCAGTGTGCCACTACTCTTTGTATTTTGACCGTCTGCCAGTCTCTACAGACCTCTTTCATCTCTCATTTCGTGGTCACGCGTTTTATCGTTCTTGAGCACACGCGAATCCCACGTGTATTGATACCATCTTATTGTTAGGGTCGCTTTTGTGTCGACGGAGAGAGAGATGGGGTGATCCCCCCTTATACCCTTTCTCCCTTCACCTTTTCCGCTCATTTTTATCCTTCCTCGTCCCCAAATCAATCACTCTCTAAGTGATTAGAGATCAGTGCACTGTGTGTCACCAATGAAATGTAGTGTTGATCTTATCTAGCTAGTACTATCTATCTAGTGTTATCTAGGTAGTATTTATTTATTTATCGTACACCACAAGGGTGTTTCAACAAGTACAAAGTGTTCGAGTGCAAGGAAAATATGTGAAAGATTGAAATTATTAAAAGATAGGGGATAGTAGTATCTATCTAGTATTATCTAGTTAGTACTATCTATCTAGTGTTATCAAGGTAGTAGTATCTATCTAGTATTATTTAGCAAGTACTATCTATCTAGTGTTATCTAACTGTTAACAGGGCCACCAGTGATAGGCTGTTTTCTGTCGAGACTATCAAGGGGTTTAGGTGCACTTTTAGCGTGCCTGTCAGTCAATAGGAGGGTATTTTCCATAAACGAATATGATTGTGCACTTGTGTGTACCATAGCATGTGGTAAAGTTAGTTGGGAGGCATCCTGTACATTGTATAAGTTAACCGCAGATAATTGTAACTAATCCGCTTCTCGGATTATTGTAAATTTCTTCCATTTATATTTGCATTTTCATATAAACATTTTATCAAGATCAACTATGCGGTGGATCACCGGAGTGACATGAGATGGTTCCAAGGGTCGGCTAGATATTATCTATCTAGTATTATCTAGGTAGTACTGTCTATCTAGTATTATCTAGCTAGCCACTATCTATCTAGTCTTATCTAGCTAGCTACTATCTATCTCATGTTCCCCCCTGACCCTTGTTTCTTGCAATGTTCATAATGTCTGGTCGAATATGTATTGTACAAAAACACAGTTGCACTGACAAAAGGAATCGACGCAGAGGCACGTAAAGGTACGTGCCAAGGTTCGAGGAGTGCGCTCGTCCTATCGTGCTTAGTCAGTACTTGTGCCAATTACTCCCTGTCTAATATATCATTCCACATTTCGGCACTATGTCGGATGAGAGCCGATGAATAAGAACCGTCTACTATTTGAAGGACGAGCGCTAATGCATAGACAAAGTATGCAAATCGTTATCTTCCAGACCGTCCTATTCAACGGTCATACATTTCCGGTGCCCTCGCCATTGTTTTTTTCTCGCGTAAAAATCGTCGCTTTTCGCATCAAGTGACATGAAAATGAGCCATATATAGTGGGTCAATCCTCGCATTACGAGGGTATGAAAATTTATGTTCATCAGTTATCATCCGACCTGGTGCCGACATTGCAATTCTCTCATCAACGTCTCTCAATGAATGTGCACCGATTGTTTACGTGCAGGTTGAACAAGTCACATTCTCTCATTTGAGGAGGACGATGAATTAGAAGTGATGGTGTGTGTACCATCAGCACATGGACAGAGAGTGATTAAATGTGATGCAACCAGGGGTAGGAGGAGGTTGGGCGCGATGTTCGCGCAGCAAACTGTGATTCACTCATTATCCGACGAGACGGTAGAAGTGGAGAGGTTCATCGTGATCAAAGTATATAAGGTGATAAGGCGACATGGAACGAGGGTGATATAGGGTGGAAAGAGCGTGGGGAATGTGTATGGAGTTTTGCGAGACGAGCGCACTGATGGGTGCTCCTAGTTTTGTCTCTAATGTTTGTCTAATCGCTCGATTCGATTATACAGAACGATATGGAGACTGTCTGTTGCTTGCAAGTGCAAAGTAATCGATATGAGAACTAGACGACTGAACAGCGAGTATGCTCTCTCGTTTGTATGTCCTATCGCTTGTCTATACTCTACCCCCCTTCTTGGGCTTTCAGAGGGCATTGCATGAGATTGGATGGGCAATATGTCGGATGAGAACCGATGAATAAGAGCCGACTGGATGAAAACTATTTGCATATGAGGGTTATGCGCTAATGAATAGACAAAGTGTGCAAATGGTTATCATTCAATCAGTTATTTTCCATCGGTTCTCATTCGACCTAGTGTCATTGGATGCTCAGCGACCGAGCTATATATAGTATTCTAGTGTCTTGTTTCACTGCATGTGCAGGGATGAGTCGATGAGTTGGCTCCGCCCATTGATCAATTTCCAGTCTCTATATAAGTTGAGATGGACCCCTCGTGACCGGGGGCTGGGAGAGGAAGTTTGTAGCGCGTATCTCTGAAGCTGACAAGTTCGTGAAGCCCTAGGAGGGGGAGCACAATTTGGGGAGAGATGCGTAAGCACTAAGTAGAGAATTTATTAGATATTGTAAGACCCATGAGGGTTTGTGAGAGAGGTCTCTGGAGGATTACGGTACATTTCAAAAAGTTGCAATGAGAAGGTTGGTAAATATGAAAATGACAAATTTGACCTCTCCCCTTTACACGCTCTCTAGTACTGGCAAAGAAAACATAGGTAAAATGAGAGAGCGTGCAAAACTAAGAGGACAGATTTACCATTTTGATTGAAGAGCACTGTGCTTGATCTCTAGCCCTATAGATCGGTCTCAACGTGAAGATCCACCACTAAAAGATGAATCTATAGTTTGTGGTCGATCCCATTCTCTTATCTGCCCCTCTCTCGTCCTCGGCTCTAACTCGATGTGCACTTCAACGTTCGTAGTTTGGCACACTGGGTTTTACCCGAAAGTGGGGCGGGGCTTGGGCTGTCCTTATCTGTTAAGTGATCAAAGAAGCTATCGAATGTTCTCCAAGCACACGTTGCAATGACTATGGTATGATGAGGGCGACACGAGAGGGCGTATATAAGGGTAGAGAAGAGGGGAAGAATGCTCAGTGCGATAGTGTAGACCGGCGCTGTTGGGACATCTTAAAGCAAAGTTATGAGAGAGCGCGAAAAATGAGAGATTCCGACAGCCAGATTTTGCTTACAGAGGGTGAAATAGATGGAATATCAATGACCACTGTGAGTATTACATATAATATGTGCGAATTAACACTTGTCTCGTCGCGCCTCGGGCTTAGATAAATAAAAAAAAATTAAATTAATTAATATTTGCTGGATAAGAGGACGGAGAGGTAGGGGTAGTCTCACGCCATTGATTGGGGGGGGGTGTCACTAGAATGCACTATGCGAGGATGAGTGAGTGCTCTTTGTCCCACCTATACCTATCTACCTTACTATCTCTCTCTCACATATACACTATCTCTGCCTCTATGCCTTCTTTCCTCACTCTTTCTATTCCGTACTTCAAATATCTAGTATCACCTCGTGTTATTTTTTATTGATTAATGGATATTTTTGCATGATTTATTGATCTCGCTTATCGTTAGTGCTCCTTCAATTACCCCTGAGTGTTTAGAAGTGTGCTACCGTAGTCTGGCTTGTTGACATTTGTGCACTTAACTATAATTTTCAATCGTGCCTTCAAAAGTTCACTCGTTCTCGAGATATCGTTTTCATAGGGCACTATGTCGAATGAGAACCGATGAATAATAACCGACTGGATGATAACTGTTTCGCATACTTTGTCTGTTCATTAGTACTTGTCTCTCATATGCAAATGGTTATCATTTAGTCAGTTATTATTCATCGGTTTTCATTCGACGTAGGGCTGTTCATAATCGCGATTTTAGTCCCATTGGCTTTATGTTAGAGTTCGTTTATAGCCGCACACCCAAGCTACACAATGTTCTATAGACTGTGAAAGCCAAAACGACCGCTCAACATAGAAACTCTCTCAAATGCAATCGTTTTTCGCTTGTCTCGCTATGGAAACAAAATGGCTTGAACCAGAATACTGTGGCTAATTTTACTCTCCGTATTGGAAATTCTCTCTCGTAGACGAAGAAAGCGAGAGAGTGTGGTCGTAGCGGAGAGATTCAAATTAGCTTGGCATGTGTCACTTTAATCTTGTTTTTACTGTTCAAGTGCTTTTTGTCGCATCTGTTGGGGAATAATATTTGCTCTACTATGTGTAAGATTTCAAAATCTCTGTTGTTGTTACTCAATCATTGCACTGATAATTCATGTTTCTCCACCGTTTCGTTTACTGTCTCTGTTTTCTACGGTACTTCCGGTCATGTGATGGCTATATAAGGATGGTAGCGTCCTCCGATTCCTATAGCGCCTCTCATTCTGTCATTCATTTCTCGTTACCGTGCTCTGCCATTACCGTATTGATCTTGGTGTACGGTAGCGAATTTAATCTACTGTAATTCTTATGCAGGGTCATGACTATCATCGAGATCGATTGTGTCAATCGAACATCCTCGACGGCGTCACTCTCGCCATACTGGTGAGTGCATATATCGATCGATTGATTCTGTGTTATCCCTGATTTTGTTGGGTTACAGTATTTCCAACTTTTGCTTTATTAACTATTGTTTGGTCCAACGAACAGAATCGCTAGTCTTAAGAAAAAAATGAAATAATAAACATACTTACGCAGTTCTCTTGAATACCGTATCTTATTTATGTATTTCATTTATTGCAAACCCTACTGTCGCCCCCCCCCCGCCCATAAACCTATCTATTTTATCTATCCCTAATATTTTAATAATAATACAATAATAATAATATAATATTTATATTTATATTTTATTTACCCCTTCTATCTATTTTGTGCGTAATCATAATCATTTCAGTGGTCAACAGTCCCCGGTGGTGAATGGAGATCTGAAGAAGAACGGCTACTCCTCCTCCCATCTGTCCCAGATGACACGAAGCCTATCGCGAACTGGCTCCGACTCGGACGAATACGTCAAGTTCGAGGTACGGTATCTTATATGTGGGCACCGATGTACTGTATCGTATGTGTGGAGACCGAGGTACGGTATCGTATGTGGGGCACCGAGGTACGGTATCTTATCTGGGCACCGAGGTACGGTGTCTTGCGTGTGGACTCCAAAGAATGGTGTCGTGTCTACGACTTACAGTAGTCCCTTGGAAAGTGTTGCTCTTGAAACGATTGTTACCGTAGTCTGCTTTATTGATCTGCTAGCCCATCTATAGTGCAGGTTACGGTAATTAATAGTGACGTCAGCAAATAGACTTTCCCTATTTCAATCGGTTTTCTCTATCCCTATTTCTGAGCGTGTGGTATGGGGTGATTCCTCATCGGAGAAGATGATGGGGGGAATGGGAGAGTGTGTATGGTGTGTTCGTTTATCTCTAGTCTCACACCTTTGAATGGAATGGGAGCGGAGTTGGGAGTGATTTCGTCACTTCTTCTCCTAAACGAGTGTGGTAGATCACCCAAAGTACGTGTACTATCTCTCTGCGAAACCGTAACGTGTTCGAAAGTTGCGAAATGAAAGGAGAAAAAAGATTGCATAGAGTGTGTAGATAGTGGAGAGTTTTGTCTTTACCATTTGAGAGCACAAGTGCTGCTAGTTGTACTGTATTGCCATGACGAATGGGAATAATAATAATAATAATAATAATGATATTATTTTTGCGTTTTCGAGAAAACACGGTACAGAAAGGTTTGATAATTGATGTCCAGACTTGGAAGTTTTGCGACTATGTAGTACAGTATGGTTGATCTTTGATCTTTGATCTCTTCAGGTTGGCGCTCAGACGTCGTACAAGCCGCTGCACGAGCGCATCGCGAAACGTGTCGCGGCCGGCACTCCCTTCTTCTCGCTCGAGTTCTTCCCGCCCAAGGTACGGTTACGGTAGTATGATGGGTACGGTAGTCTCAATAGTAGGGGTTACGGTAGTATCCGGATGAAGGGTACGGTAGTGTTGATAGTAGGGGTTGCGGTAGGCTACGGTAGTGCGGTTATGGTAGTATCCGGGTGAAGGGTACGGTAGTCTCTATAGTAGCGGGTACCTGTCGATTCGTCGTTTCACGATCATGTTGTTTATCCTTTTATCCTGAGATGTTTCCTGTTTCGTTTTTTTCGGCTACATCTAGTCCGTTATTTGAAAATTTAAAGTCTGCTTAAAATACGTCACTGTCTTGAAGTTTAAATCATAATCAATCGAGCTACTTGCAGACGGCCAATGGTGTGGCGAACTTCTACACGCGTCTCGATCGCTACAACGAGGGCGATCCGCTCTTCGTCGACATCACTTGGCATCACTCGGGAGATCCGGGTACGGTGGGATACGGTATACGGTGGGATACGGGATATGGTATACGGTGGAATACGGTATACGGTGGGATACGATAACACTGGGATGCTGCTGTCGCGCCTCAGGCGTAGATAAATTATTATTATGATTGAATAAAAATGAAATGGAGTTCCATCGCATAAATGTCATTTCGGTCTTACGTGGGAACCCTTTGCCTGCTGGAAATTAAAATCGAGTGGGTGGAACGCAAATATTTCTTGTTTGGTTGAAATTTGGCTAAATCGTTTCCGTTTTGGCCGAATTTTGGCTAAATCGCCAAAATCGGGTGTGCTCTTGCCGCTAGCGACAATGTCGTCGTAGTATGTATATTTCGGGTTTTGGCTCGATGGTTCCTATGCATATTCATTTAAATTAATATTATTAATAGATGTACAAGTGAAAGTATGCATGCACTTTAAATGTAAATTTTTAAATAAATAAATTCATCCATCATTTCAGCCAATCTGAACAAGGAAACGTCATCGTCATCGATCGCCGCCGGTTGTCTGGATTACTGCAGAATGGACACGATGCTGCACATGACCTGCACGCAGTACACCAAGTGAGTGCGGTCAGGGGTGACGACGTTTCTGCCGATTACGGTAGTGTCCGCACTAACGCAATGTGCAATCTACGAATTATCACCTCCCCATATCCTATCACTGTTCCCTCCCCCCTCACTCAAACCACTTTGTTTCTGTATATGTTTAATTACCTGCTGTCACACCCTTTTGGGGTGTATCAAATAAATAAATAAATAAAATACATTCCGCTTTGCAGGGAGCAGACGCTGGCCCATCTTGAGCAGAGCAAGCGCATCGGTCTGCGCAATGTACTCGCCCTTCGTGGTGATCTGCCACCCTCGGTGAGTGTGTGTGGTGTAGGGGAGGTTTCCTAGTGAGATTACGGTAGCATGCATTTTGTTGCGCTGTGGTGTAGGCTGCGGTTTCATACATGAGCATTGCCGACATTCTCCAGTCACATTAGTGTTTCAATCAATGCCTATTACTCGATGCTTTCAAGTATTTGGTAATCCTTTGGCGGAACACCAATTGACTGAAACAATAAGTGGTAAGATATGATTGACGACTCTCCTGATTCATTGAGAAAGTGATAATTCGACGATATTGGGGTGGGCATCCAATCGACATTTAAATAGTCTAACATTAGGGGCTGTTCGGATAATAACTGGTAATTGGGAGTATAATCGGGCTGTTCTGAGTGGGAAAGAATGAAAACGAGGGGTACTGGTAGTGTGTTCGATATGGACTCCAAAAGATGATACTCGGTCACGGACTGGTTTGTATACATAATCAATCAATAATCAATCAATAATCGATTCAGACATCATCGGAAGGGGCGGAGCCCATCAAGCCCAAGTACGTGGCGCTCGATATGATCCGTTGGATCAAGGAGGAGTACGGAGACTACTTCACCATTGCCTGCTCAGGTACGGTAGCTTTGGGCATACTGATGGGGACACGGTAAATGACCTTGATTATCTATTTATTTGTTTATTTATTTATTTATTTATTTATTTATTTATTTATTTATTTATTTATTTATTTATTTATGTATTTATTTATTTATTTATTTATTTATGTATTTATTTATTTATTTATTTATCGATCGAACTCTCAGGCTATCCCCTCGGTCATCCGGACGCCCGCTCCTACACCTCCGACCTGCAGTATCTCAAGGCTAAGGTACGGTAGCTTTGGGCGTACTGTATCAATCCCATTATACGGTATTGCAAACTACAAAGCTTGATCGTATTTTGGGATTTTTTTGTGAAACTGCTTTCATATGTTTATTCGAATTGTTTGCAAGGCGTGGTAGATGATGCAAATTTTGATGTCCTATTGATTGATGATCGATTATCGATTTTGCTCTGAAGATTATCGATTATCGATTTTCCCTCTAAAGGTGGACGCGGGCGCCCAAATGATCGTGACGCAGCTGTTCTTCGAGGCCGAGGCATACGAGCGGTTCGTGCATGACTGCCGCGAGATTGGCATCACCGTGCCCATCCTGCCCGGAATCATGCCCATTCAGGTATACGGTAAAAATAATAATAATTTATTCACGTGAAGTGATCATCGCTAGGTGATCACTATACGGTATACGGTATCGCCCGACAATTATCTTTTTTTAAATAAAATTACTTCCGAGATTTGTTCTGATCTTGTGTTATGGTTAAAAAAAAGTTACACCCGTTTTGAATGAGACAAAAGATTTGTTTACTGTATCTTGAGATGACTATCACTGTCTTAAGGACTGTATATATTATTTAAAAAGTAAAATATTACAGGGCTACGAGTCCATTCGCCGTATCGCTCAGCTCTCGCAGCTCACGATCCCCGACTCGATTCTGGCGGATCTGGAGCCGATCAAGCACGACGATGACGCCGTCAGAAACTACGGTAGGTCCCGGGGTTACGGTAGGAATACGGTAATACTACGGTATCCATGGCTGCGAAAGCTTGAGGAAAAGGATTTCGCACTCACTAATTGAAGAAGTAAATTTTTTTTTAACATGGAATTGTATGAGATTCTGCTTCCTTGAGGCACTTGATACGGTAGATATATGGGGTTATGGTAGGGTTGCGATTACGGTATATTTATCGTCCTGATTGCAGGTCGTCAGAGTGCGATCGATATGTGTCGTCGGATTCTGTCGAATGGTACCGCGCCCGCCATCCACATGTACACCATGAACAGAGAGGGCACCTGTCGGTTTGTTGTTTCACGATCATTATGTTTACTAGAAGATGTGACCTGTTTCGGTGTGGTTTCATTAGGCTTCTACTCACAATCTCTCGTCTCACGCACCCTCTCGCTTGTTATTGCGCGAAATATAAACTGACCCGACTTTGGAACAAAACTGACCCGATCTACATCTCAAGTACTCGGAACTGACCCGACATGGGGTGGCTCTTACTATTCTCGATCTCCCGCATATTCCTAGATGGGTTTCGAGTCTCAAAACTGACCGCATCGACAAAAAGTGCTCACCCACATTATGAACGAGCGAAAATGTATGCACTACATCTAGCCGGCTATTTCAACACTTAAGTCTTCTTAAATTTTCAACACTTAACGTCTACTTAATAGGTCACATATTTTTTTCCAGTGCCGTCATAGGCTTTTTTTAAATACTGGTTCGATTTTTGAAATATGGTGGGTTGATCCTTATTTTTCGTTTAAATTGTAATCTTTCGCATAAAAATGAGCCGTATGGAGTGGGCCGATCTTCACATTATGCGGGTTTGAAACTGTATATGATAGGACACGTGGCGGTTCGCGGTTTCACTACCTTTTATTTACTATCAGATTTTTTCCTTTCTTTGATTCAAGCAGGTAAAGGCTTTGTGATAAAGAATGGAATAACCAATTTTCATTATTATTATCATTTTTATCTTTTTTTTTAATCTTGCATCATTGCAGTGAGATCCTGCAGGAGCTTGGTCTGTGGCACAAGCGGCCGATGCGATCGTTGCCCTGGGAGCCCCATGGCAACAATCATCCCGTTAGGTGAGTGCTACCTTAAGCACTTACAAGGGAAGTCAGCGGAGTCAGTCCGGGCGTTCGGGATGAGACATACACTATTCGATAGGTCTCCAAAAAATAAGAACTTTTTCTATTTACCATTTTTCCTGAGGACTCCTGGGCGCCGAGATATTTGCATATTCCCCTCTCGCTTTCTGTTGAACGAACAACCAGTCTCTTGGCTCTTCGAAGAGAGTAAGTGGTGGCCGAGTGGTGCCAATGGCCTTGTCTCAAAATATTTTGCTCGTATTCCACTAACGATGGTAGCATTGGAAAAAAGTGATGGAAACATCTCACCCGGCCACCACTTCCTCTCTTCGAAAAGCCAGGAGACTGGTTTTTCGTTCAACAGAATGCGAGAGGGGAATATGCAAATATCTCGGCGCCCAGGAGTCCTCAGGAAAAAATGGTAAATAGAAAAAGTTCTTATTTTTTGGAGACCTATCGAATGGTGTATGTCTCATCCCGAACGCCCGGACTGACTCCGCTGACTTCCCTTGTTAGTGCTTACCCAAGCACTTAGATTATGTAACTAAGCCTTAAGTTAAGTCAACCATCCCGTTAGGTGAGTTCTACCTTAAGCACTTAGTGCTTACCCGAGCACTTAGATTGTGTAACTAAGTCTTAAGTTAATTGTAAGTCTCCAGGTGGTATACTTGACTCACTTATCGAATTTGTCGGTTGATATTATGATTGATTGAAAGTATATCACAGTGGCGCTTGGCACTGGTTTTGTGCTGACAGTTTTCATTATTGATTATTTCCCCCCTCCAGATGCAAAGAGGACGTCCGACCTATATTCTGGTCCGCTCGTCCCAAGTCGTACATCTACCGTACTCGAGTGAGCTTTTTTGGTGTAATTATTGATTAGCTAGAACTTACAGTACTCCTTCTGGTCTGCTCTCTGTAAGTGTAAATGAATTTAAAAAAGATATATGGCAGTACATAAATATGCAGTTTCGTAGCACAAATTATCGATTAAAAATTGTCGGTTAACCAAAAGTGTAGTTAATTTAATTGTTTAATTTATCATACATTGAATAAATGTGACAACATTTGAAGAACAAGTAAATGAGAGAGTGGTTAACTAAAAGTGTAGTTTGTAGTTTGATTGATGGTGCATTCTTCAGGATTGGGACGACTTCCCCAATGGACGTTGGGGTAACTCTTCGTCGCCCGCCTTCAATGACCTCCACGACTACTACCTCTTCCATCTCAATTCACAAGTCATCGATAAGGTGAGCGCGCGCGGCCAACCCCAGACGGGTTTGGACCGATCGATGATCTCTTGCTTCTACCGTAATCCACAAGTTTCCGTTCAGGACAAGATGCTCGACATGTTCGGACGTGAGCTGCGATCGATTGACGATGTCGGAAAGGTGTTCGCTCGCTACATTGATCAACAGGCGAACGAACGTGGTGTCAAGGTATACGGTAGTTTCGCGTGTGTAGACACCATGGTGAAATTTCCTAATGCATATATTGCGTTGCTAAGGTGACTACGCTGCCGTGGAACGAACAGGAGAGCGGCGTCCAGCCGGAGACTGGATTGATCAAGTGAGTGGTGTGGTCTTCTGCGTAACTTGGTGCAGTGTGGTGCGCTGAGGGTGATCGACGTTTCCCAATCCAGCGTTTATCGTCCTTTTTCTCACAGGGACGAGTTGTTGTGGTGCAACGAGAACGGCGTGTTCACGCTCAACTCGCAGCCACCCGTCAACGGAGCCCCGTCGACCGATCCTCTTGTGGGATGGGGCAAGCCCGGAGGATACTGCTACCAGAAGGTACGGTAGTTCAATCGGGTCAGACCAGAGAATACGGTAGTTCAATCGGGTCAGACCAGAGAATACGGTAGTTCAATCGGGTCAGATGGCTTAATGATCCCACACATTGTCAGGCGTACCTCGAATGCTTCATCTCCGCTGAGAACGCCCGATCGCTGCTCGAGTTCATCGACGTTCACAATCCTCGCATCAACTACCATATCGTCAATCGAGATGTAAGTATACGGTAGATTACTGTAGCTATATCAGCTACTTAGATTACTGTATGTGTTATGCAGATTACTGTAGGAGATATCCTGTAATAGTTGAGGGGTGCATGTGTAGGTGGGGGTGGGAAAATCGGAGAATTAAATTATAATAATTAATGATTTATCTACGCCCGAGACGCGACAGTAATTAGGTGAACAATAATGGGCGATACGACAGTACGAAAATATGTGAAATTGCGGTTTTTTCACAATGTACATATATGTACTTTGTTGTCATTTAAGGGTTCGCTGGATCGTTCGAACGCCGAGGCAACAACGCCCATCGCCGTCACTTGGGGCGTCTTCCCCGGCGCAGAGATTGCCCAGGTTTGTGATCTTTGGACTTTGATCTTTGTACTTTGATCTTTGATCTCTGTAGTCTGATCTCTGTAGTGTATGTGTAGTTTCATCGCTCTCGATCCATTCCAGCCCACCGTAGTTGATCCGATATCGTTCCGTGTGTGGCGTGACGAGGCGTACGAGATGTGGATGAAGAATTGGTAGGTGATCTTTGATCTTTGTATTATGGTTTGATCGTTCATTTGTAGTTTGATCTTTGATCTTTGATCGCTAATCTCGCGTGATTGCAGGGCGTATCTGTACCCGGAAGAGTCCGTCTCCTATTCGGTAATTCAACATATTCACGATTCATTCTGCCTTCTGACTCTCGTCGACAACGATTTCGTGCATCCGTCAATTCTCTTTGACGTCGTCCGGGAAATGGTCGATCGCACGAACGCTCGCCTATCCGCCGGCTTAGGAAACGGCTCTGTCGACGACACGGACGTGCTCACGATTAAGATGGCCGCGGCCTCGACTTGATCTACCAATCGATATCCTTCAATTGTTACCGTACTCTTGTAGTCTGTTTCTCTACCATATTGATTAGTATTACTTCCATAGTTAATGTTATAGTAATTTCCCATTTATTTATGATCTTTGATCTTTGATCTTTGATCTTTGCTCTTTCTGCCCATTCTACTATCATCTATGTGCTAACCACTGTTGTTCTGTTTACCCACCAGCATAATATATGCAAGCAATTATGTATCTCATTATTACTATTTAATTAGTTCTTTTTCTCGATAGCTCATCTAGGAGCTGTTTCACGCGTTTTCTTGACTCTAACGTCTAACGTTTATGTTTTTAACCTTTCATATGAGTATACCGTAACCTACTGCCTACAGTACCGCCTTTTAATTTGCCCTCACTCTCTTAGCTCCACCCATTTTGAGATTTTTTGGAATATTGATTAATGAGTAGTTTCGGTATAGTATGCCCAAAGGCCGTAACTTTTTTTTCCCATGATGATGACACTTTTCGCTATTGGTATTGATGAGCTTGTGAATTTTGATTGATAAAGTTTGATACAGTTTTGAGAGCTGTCATGCATTTTTGTATAAACTCACATTTTCAGAACTATTTATAGCTTATAAGAGAGGAATCGCCAGAGGTTCGACCACCCCCCGGCGGTAGAAATTTCGACCCCCTGAAAAATTCAGATTAAGTACTTTGAACGATGCTCTATCGAACTGCGTTGGCCGAATTTGCATATCTGCTCTCATTTTCGAGTAGCGATAGGTCAAAGTTGGCAGGTACGGTATTTTTGGCTTGAGTGTGCGTCAGTAAAATGATCATAACTCCGTTCAAAATAATGATAGAAATTTTTTCAAAAAAAGCATCGAAAGAGGAGAATTTGGTCAACATTTCCCAGTTTATGACGTCATTTGTCGACCATGCGCCGGTGCGGGGCTGTCGGTTTTATGAAAAAGTGACGTAACTTTCCTAATCGGAAAAAGTGGAATTTTCTTTTATGCGCGTTTTGTTGCACCCATATGTGTCTAAAAATGACCCAAGTTTCAGAGGATTTGAGAAATGGGAAAAAAAATGGCGTTGATTTAAGTGACGCGACCTCGGACCTGTCATAGGAAAGAACGGCTTATTCCTTTATCAAGTAACAGCAAAGGAGTTAAAATGACTCAAAAACATCCGAAAAAACATGCTCAAGCTCAAAATACCCATATATGACAGTTATTTGAAACACAAAATCACCGAGTTCCGAAAAATTTGGAAAACAACATATTTTGCTTTTCCACGTGGAAAAAAACGTTTCAGTAATGTTAATTAATCCTTAAAATATTTCTTATAATGTTTTTGAAGATTTATGTTATTGGAAGTGAAGGCCTACCTGCTCTTAGAGCCGAGATTTCCGCCATCGAGATTACACGCGCGCGCCCCAACTCCGCGCGACTGCTCATCATCCGCTCTCTCACTCCCACACGCTCTTTCGTGAACAGACAGGGAGAGAAAAAAGGAGAAGAGAGACTAACATCTGGCAACTACACGAAATGGAGATGCTAGAAAACTGATTGTGAGCGAACAGAGTTGCATTTGAACAACAAAGAACGAGTGTGAGCCCCCCCCCTCCCCAAACCTTCCTCGCTCTCTATCTCTCTCTCTTCAAGGAATGATGAAGTACAATGCCAAAACTAATGTTAGATAAGATACATTCATTAGAGAAATCAGTCAGAATTGAAAACAATTAACATTGAAATAACATATTACAAAGAGAAATGGATGAGAAACGGGTGTTTTAAAGGTGGAGTCCCTCGAATATTTTCGTAAAGAAACTGTGAGGACAGAAAGGTAGCAAAAGTTATTCTACCTACCGTACACTATTTATTTTTATGATGATTCAGCTTATTGATCGCTAGAAACATGAATGAATCATCAGGCCCGTGCAGGGAAAGGCGCGCTTTTTGAAAATTGGGGAAATTCGGCAATAGGATTTTAGCTTGAGACAAATGGGTAACGACTCTGAACTTTTACCACTGTGCTATGGGTTAGATGAGTTGCGCTAACTTCTATCACTTTGCATTTGCGCAAGAGAGATGTGAGGGATTTGCATTCGAGGGTCTCCACCTTTAAGGATGTTCTTAGTTTAGTGATCGAATGAGACAGAGACAAGTTACATGTGTGATGGATTAACAATAATTTATAGTAGATTACTAGCAGTGCTAGGGGGATCCATAAATTAATTTACTTGCGAGCGTTTTATACTTTTAGCGCGGGAAGAGCATTTCGCTAGCGCGGAATCCGCCTCAATTACCCTTTGAGAAGAGATGTGTTGCCATAAAATGTACGTTTTCCAGTTCATAATGACTCAAAATAACTTGTTTCATCATTCTTAGCACGAACAAATACCGTGGAACACGTTTTCTGTGTATTTAAAAATCAGCAAAAGATTTGGATCGGACCGGGGTTCGAACCCGCACGGTGTTTTTAGAGCGGTACCTCTTTACCTCGACGCCTCGAATGATTTTGCTTATTTTATTTATTTATTTATCGTACACCGCAAGGGTGTTTCAACAAGTACAAAGTGTTAGAGCGCAAAAAAATATGTGAAAGAATAAAATTATTAAAAGAGAGGTTGATGGGGATGGGGGGGGAAGATGAGAGATCATGTGATTTACTAAACATAGTAATAATAATAGTAACATAGAACGGATGTCTTTGTATTAGGTGAATTCATAAGTAACGCTCGTTTTTTTGTCCCAACTTCAGTCGCCTCGTTCTTGCTCTGTTGTTATAGCCAGCATCCATGCTGTATACACTAGATAGACTGTCCCTCGAATATCCTACGGTTGTTTTCGATTCAATTCCCGCGTGTCCTCCAGGCGAGAAAACCGCACAATTTCGCCCCCGACGGAATTCGCATTCGCAACGTTTTTTTTATTCCTCTTCCTCTCCTGCTTGAAACACCCTGACTTCCAACACCGCCTAGCAGAGGTGTACCCCTCACATGTGCCTCACGTAATAACGGTGAAAAAGTGGATAGTCAAATTCGTGAAACAGGAGTTTTTCATCGAAGATGAAGACCAACCCGGTCGCCCGGTGGAAGTGGGCCTCGATCGATTGCTCCAAGAGGTAGAAGCTGATCCGTATCCCGATACCGGTGATATTGCAATGGCACTTGGGTTCAACCAGAGCACTGTGGTACATGGCCTTAACACTCTCGGAAATAAATGAAAATAGGGAAGATGTCTACCCCACGTCGTAGCCGACTACGACAAGGATCCCCGACTGGATATGGCAAAGACTTTTCTCACTTTACATCGCCTGCTTGTTAGGCTGGTCAACGTTATAACCGGTGATGAAAAGTGGGTGCTCTACGATTGCGAAGATCCAAGGAGACTGTGGTTCGGTGAGCACGAATAGCCAGTAGATGCCCCCAAACCCGATTTTCACCGCCAAAAAGTGATGTTGTGCATCTGGTATTCGTTATGGGGAGTCGAGTACTGGGAACTCCTCCCCGAGGCTACGACTGTTACGACACATGTCTACTCTCTCCAGCTGCGGAAGCTAAGACCCCACCTCGATCAATCAAGCGGGAAGGACACTCGGATCTAATTTCAGCATGACAACGCTCGACCTCATACCGAAAGAACAACCCAGACTGGGCTAACGGGATATGACTGAACTGTACTCCCCCACCCTCCGTACTCACCCGACCTTGCCGACTATGGTTGTCACCTATTCGCGGTGCTCCATCACTTCCTCAAAGGGCAAAGCTTTAAAGACCGAACCACTATCCATACCGTACTCGACACCTATTTCCGGAATTTGCCCCAGTCCTTTTATAACGATGGGATCCACAAACTGCAGGGTAGAAGGCAGAAGGTGACCAATACGAATGGAAAATATTTCTAGAATTCTCCATGCTTTGTTAAATTTTTGCGACATTTTTTTTTGGAAAACGAAAAACGAGCGTTACTTATGAATTCACCTAATAATATGTTATTTCAATGTTAATTGTTTTGAATTCTGGCTGATTTCTCTAATAAATGTATCTTATCTAACATTAGTTTTGGCATTGTACTTCATCATTCCTTGAAGAGAGAGAGATAGAGAGCGAGGAAGGTTTGGGGAGGGGGGGGGGGGGCTCACACGCGTTCTTTGTTGTTCAAATGCAACTCTGTTCGCTCAGAGTTTTCTAACATCTCCATTTCGTTTAGTTGCCAGATGTTAGTCTCTCTTCTCCTTTTTTCTCTCCCTGTCTGTTCACGAAAGAGCGTGTGGGAGTGAGAGAGCGGATGATGAGCAGTCGCGCGGAGTTGGGGCGCGCGCGTGTAATCTCGATGGCGGAAATCTCGGCTCTAAGGTAGGCCTTCACTTCCAATAACATAAATCTTCAAAAACATTATAAGAAATATTTTAAGGATTAATTAACATTACTGAAACGTTTTTTTCCACGTGGAAAAGCAAAATATGTTTTTTTCCAAATTTTTCGGAACTCGGTGATTTTGTGTTTCAAATAACTGTCATATATGGGTATTTTGAGCTTGAGCATGTTTTTTCGGTTTTAACTCCTTTGCTGTTACTTGATAAAGGAATAAGCCGTTCTTTCCTATGACAGGTCCGAGGTCGCGTCACTTAAATCAACGCCATTTTTTTCCCATTTCTCAAATCCTCTGAAACTTGGGTCATTTTTAGACACATATGGGTGCAACAAAACGCGCATAAAAGAAAATTCCACTTTTTCCGATTAGGAAAGTTACGTCACTTTTTCATAAAACCGACCGCCCCGCACCGGCGCATGGTCGACAAATGACGTCATAAACTGGGAAATGTTGACCAAATTCTCCTCTTTCGATGCTTTTTTTGAAAAAATTTCTATCATTATTTTGAACGGAGTTATGATCATTTTACTGACGCACACTCAAGCCAAAAATACCGTACCTGCCAACTTTGACCTATCGCTACTCGAAAATGAGAGCAGATATGCAAATTCGGCCAACGCAGGTCGATAGAGCATCGTTCAAAGTACTTAATCTGAATTTTTCAGGGGGTCGAAATTTCTACCGCCGCGGACCCTCCGAAACGGTCGATTTTCTCGCGATTCCTCTCATAAGTTTAATTACATATGGGATGTCCTAGTGATATAAAATTAATATATTTCAAAAAAGTGTGCTATTTATTTATATTTACAAAATATTTATTTATATTTACAGTAGCAGACAAAAGTATTCGGACGAAAATTTGAAATGTCATAACTTTTGACTCAGATGAGCAATCGGGCTCATATTTTGACATGATACTATAGTAGTAGTGTGCATCATATCCTACTCCCATTGTTATGATTCGTCGGCGTATTATTGTGTGGCGATCCTCGAACCTCTCTGTACTTACTCAGCAGAAATTATTTCCTCAGCTTGATTTTTTGAAGCTTGTTGTTAACAGTGTATGAACAGCATTTACTGTCGAGTAGAATCCGCTATGCTACCCATTCGAGCAAATTCATTCCTGTGAGAAAATCTAAATTTCCAACATCACTGAAATTGGGCCAAAACGTCATGACTCTGTGTTCAGTGCAGCTGCAGTCAACAAACTTCCTAGAGATAATAGCCCACAAAACCTGGCCGAGTATGAGTCCGATCGGTTGAATTTTGAGAAATTTCGAAAATTTATTTTTCTCATTTTTCGAGGTACAGTAAGTATCTGCTAAGGTTAATATCCATTCTGTTTAACAGCAA
Organism: Parapristionchus giblindavisi; assembly: GCA_943737045.1. NCBI lineage: Eukaryota > Metazoa > Nematoda > Chromadorea > Rhabditida > Diplogasteridae > Parapristionchus > Parapristionchus giblindavisi. The sequence goes on from CALSFV010000341.1 coordinate 151,529, forward strand.
TATGTCTTCTATATATAGTAGACGACAGTGTACTATTGCTTCATGAAATATCGAGTTCTTCGAAAGAAGTTGTAGTTGGAGAAATGAGGTCGAAAATTGTTAGGAGTTTCCAAAATATTTTCGAAATTCTCAGAATATGCCCGATTAGGCTCACACCTTGCCACGAAAATTATCATGAAGACAGAAGAATAACCCAACAGAATAACGGGTAAAAAAATCATTTAAATTTTTTGATGGTCTGAAAAATTGGAGTATAAGTGTATAATTTTGCGGCACTCAGACATCGACACTCACAGCGAATTGATTCGCCACTTCAAGTGCGAATTGATTCGCCACTTCACTCAAATGGCAGTACGACATTTTGGAACGGCCGGGCCGTTTTGGAACACGGCCATTTTGGAACACAGCCGTTTTGGAACGGGACATTTTGGAACGGGACGTTTTGGAACACGGACGTTTTGGAACGGGACGTTTTGGAACACGGCCGTTTTGGAACGGGACGTTTTGGAACACGGACGTTTTGGAACACGGACGTTTTGGAACGGGACGTTTTGGAACACGGCCGTTTTGGAACGGGACGTTTTGGAACACGGACGTTTTGGAACACGGACGTTTTGGAACGGGACGTTTTGGAACACGGACGTTTTGGAACGGGACGTTTTGGAACACGGACGTTTTGGAACACGGACGTTTTGGAACGGGACGTTTTGGAACACGGACGTTTTGGAACGGGACGTTTTGGAACACGGACGTTTTGGAACGGGACGTTTTGGAACACGGACGTTTTGGAACACGGACGTTTTGGAACGGGACGTTTTGGAACACGGCCGTTTTGGAACACGGACGTTTTGGAACGGGACGTTTTGGAACACGGACGTTTTGGTCGTTTGGGGGGGGTGACATTTCAACAACCGCATTTCGGCAACCGACATTTCGGCAACGGGGCATAACTCGGTTCGTAGGGGTCATAGAAACATGAGATGGGTATCAATGTGATCAGCATCAGCAACACTACCGTAATCTACCGTAACCCAGTTCGGTGGGTCAGATCAAATTCCGTGGGTCAGATCAGGGCATAACTCGGTTCGTAGGGGTCATAGAAACACGAGATGGGTATCAATGTGATCAGCATCAGCAACACTACCGTAATCTACCGTAACCCAGTTCGGTGGGTCAGATCAAGTTCGGTGGGTCAGATTTCACTAAAAATTGTCGGAACAGCTACTACTTGTGCGTTATCATTATGAGCTATTGCAAACTACCGTAATCTACCGTAACCCAGTTCGGTGGGTCAGATTTGACTAAAAATTGTCGGAATGGTCACTACGTGTGTGATATCATTATGAGCTATTGCAAACTACCGTAATCTACCGTAATCCAGTTCGGTGGGTCAGATTTCACTAAAAATTGTCGGAACAGCTACTACTTGTGCGTTATCATTATGAGCTATTGCAAACTACCGTAATCTACCGTAACCCAGTTCGGTGGGTCAGATTTGACTAAAAATTGTCGGAATGGTCACTACGTGTGTGATATCATTATGAGCTATTGCAAACTACCGTAATCTACCGTAATCCAGTTCGGTGGGTCAGATTTCACTAAAAATTGTCGGAATGGCCACTACCTGTGTGATATCATCATGAGCTATTGCAAACTACCGTAATCTACCGTAATCCAGTTCGGTGGGTCAGATTTGACTAAAAATTGTCGGAATGGTCACTACCTGTGTGATATCATCATGAGCTATTGCAAACTACCGTAATCTACCGTAACCCAGTTCGGTGGGTCACATCAAGTGCGATGGGTCAGATTTTAGTAATAACACAACCGGCATTCCGGTAACGTTCCATAACTAGCTTGTCGGGTACTAGCAATTTTTTTTCAAATAAAATTTGAAAATTGAAACAACTTTTTTTTTTAATTTTGATATTTTTAACGTCATTTACCGCATACCCCTGTTGTTAGTAACAGTTATGCTTACTCTAATCTGACACACACAATTTTAGCGAAATCTGATACACCGAACTTGTTCTGACCCGCCGAACCGGGTTACGGTAGATTACGGTATTTTGCAATAGCTCATAATGATAACGCACACGTAGTGGCCATTCCGACAATTTTTAGTTAAGTCTGACCCACCGAACCGGATTACGGTAGATTACGGTAGTTTGCAATAGCTCATGATGATATCACACACGTAGTGACCATTCCGACAATTTTTAGTCAAATCTGACCCACCGAACTTGATCTGACCCACCGAACCGGATTACGGTAGATTACTCCAGTGTTGCTGATGCTGATCACATTGATACCCATCTCATGTTTACTAACCGAGTTATGCCCCGTTGCCGAGATGTCGGTTTTCGAAATGCGGTTGCTGAAATGTCACCCCCCCCCTCGAAACGTCTGTGTTCCAAAACGTCCCGTTCCAAAACGGCCGTGTTCCAAAATGTCCGTGTTCCAAAACGTCCGTGTTCCAAAACGTCCCGTTCCAAAATGTCCGTGTTCCAAAACGTCTGTGTTCCAAAACGTCCCGTTCCAAAACGTCCGTGTTCCAAAACGTCCCGTTCCAAAACGGCCGTGTTCCAAAACGTCTGTGTTCCAAAACGTCCCGTTCCAAAATGTCCCGTTCCAAAACGTCCCGTTCCAAAACGGCCGTGTTCCAAAACGGCCGTTCCAAAATGTCGTACTGCCACTCAAATATGAGAGAATTTCTTTCTGGCTGGCGGCGAAAAGTGGTGAATTCTGATGTGAGACAATCCGTTTCATGATGGTTGGTCATTGCTGTGCACATGTTTTAGTTTTAGTTTAATGACCTTCATTCTGTGCGTTTGTCTCGGTTGTGAGCGGTCCATCTCTCGTTCGTCTGCTGTGCACACGAGTAAACAATAATACAGTAAGACAGAGAACATATCGAAAAGGTGGTGACTGATAAAAATGAAGTTTTATTTAAACGAATTCGTAATCACAACCGAAAACTGATTCTATGTCATCACAGGGACAAGCTGACTTAAAGGTCTCTCAATGGCCTCTTCATCGCGCATACTATTTCTCTGTTCTCTAACAACGAGAGAGCGTAGAGCGTTGAAGAGACCGTTGAGTGAGGTTACTCTCCCTTTAAGACTCTCGCCCTGTAAACCTTGTTGCTTCGAAAGCCTAATTACGAGTGGACACAAATGAGGTGAAAGATGGAGGAACGAGATTACGAAGAGAATTGGACAACGCTGGTGGAGCCTAACTGATGACGAATGGACACCCTAACGCCTGATCAGCGCAACTATGCGACCCCTGATAAATTATGTTATGTTATGTTATGTATTCTTGCATATATAGCATGTTTCATAATTTGCATGTCTGTATATCGGTTGTACAATCGCTTAAACAATGGATACACCAAACACTTGTTTATTGTCTGTGTGTTGGCCGTGATCACAGATTGATGATCATCTTCTCCCGACTTCTTATTGTGGGGCACGGCTGACAGCACGGCGAGTTGCCTACAAATAAATATTTAAATATTTAAATTAAGCTCCGCCCCTTTTTTACAAACCTGAGGAGGGCCGTTGATTCCGACGGGATCGGACTTGAAGAAGTCGTCGGCGTCCACCCAATCCGGCGTCTTCGAAGGCTTAGGCTGAATTGGAAGAATGCGATCAAGCTTGTGCTTGCTTAGCTTGCTTAGCTTGCTTAGCCAGCTAGCTTGCTAGCGTTTCCCTTACCACGTTGCCTTTCTTCTCCCAATCGTAGGGGTCGTCGGGATTGACCTTGTATCTGCAACGATTACTTTACTTTACGTTTACTTTTACTATCCGAATCCGTAGCCGGGAATTGGAATGAACTGTCCGAATCCGTAGCCGGGAATTGGAATGAAAGCCGAACCTCTTCATGACTGCAACCATGGCTTCATAGATGGAGAGATAGTCCGGCCGAGTGTAGCACGTGTTCTTGCGCAGAGCAGGCACAATGGGACGGAGTTCCTCTGAGATCAAAGATTAAACTACAAAGATCAAACTATACATGGAGAGACTTACTTGGCATATTGATCATCAGATCCTCGTCCTTCATATTGCACTTGATCATCTCGATGCGCTCCTTCTCACGGGTTGTCTGCAAGAGATCAAAGATCAACCAAGAGTTCAAAGATCATTATCGCACCTGCCAAGGAAGACCACAGTGGAGCTCGATGAGGACGTACATCAATGACCATAGGTCATCGTGACGACCCTTAAAAGATCAAGGATCAAAGATCAAAGTTCGAAAGATCAAAGATCAAAGATCATCATCGCTCACTTGTTCCTGGTTGTCATGAACGTTGGGCGAGCAGTAGCGCGCGGTTCCTCGGAAATCCGCGCTTTTCCGTGCAATGCGGTGGACCCACGCGCCGTTCTTCTGAATCAGATTACGGTATTTTATTACGGTAGTTCAATCGGGTCAAACTCCTGTTTACCTTGAACGCGTAGCTACGAGAGAGTCCAAAGTCGATGATGTAGACAACTCTGGATTTCTCATCGTCTTTAGGGTCACCGACGACGAAATTATTCGGCTTGACGTCTCTATAATGGGCACTACCCAGATCGCATTATAAGTGGGCGTAGCTAGGGTTGAGGTAGATGAAAGATCATTTACTAGGTAACTATAGTTTAGCCCTCTGAATCCCTAAACTAGGTAGTCCAAGTCACCTGAGCATTCTATAATGCATACATACCGTAATCCCTAGATAGATATACCGTATGCCCTAGGTACCCTCAGTTCACGATAGATTGTGATTACAGTACCGGTGAATATATCCATTATCGTGGATAGTCTTGATTGCGTATAGGCATTGGATGCCCAGTCTGATCCAGGTAGATACGGGCAGTGTGAGCCACGGATCCCCCGGCTTCTCCTTCTTACCCGCCTGAAAGGGGGTAAATCCGTGTATACTGAGCTCCATACTGAGCTCCGTGTACTGAGCTCCGTATTGAGCTCCGTATTGAGCTCCGTATTGAGCTCCGTGTACCGAGCTCGGTAACCTATTGACCAATACAGTATCCTAAGCTACCGTACAATTCGGATCTTCTTAAAGTTCGGACCGAGCAGCGTCATAATCATGTACGAGTACCGCTTGTGCTTGGCAGCGTGGTAGACCTGCGATATCGTTGATAAAACAACACCCGCATTATGCAGCGTCTTACATAAGGTACATGCACGGCCTCTCCCTTCGGGTTGATGGCTCGGATGACCTCGATCTACAATCAATTATTGTTCAGGATATTACGCACATCGATCTATGGTCACTTTAATCAATCAACGACAGCGTCGACCATTTCATTTCACTTGTATTCAATAAAGCTAGCGGTCTATAGAGTGAGCAACGGTAGATGCTGTTATTGAAAACACCGTATACCTCCAGTTTTATGGCACTACCGCCCTCAACCTCGTTCGGTTCTGCCTTCAGCGCAGCTCTCATACTCGGCTTCTTCTTATTCTCCATTAGATATACCTAAAGATCAAAGATCAATCTACCACAGTTACAGTAACCTTGAAACCTTGCCGAATCCTCCCTCATCGATCTTCTCTTTGATGACCCATTCACGGAACTTGCGCCCGTTATCGAACTAAAGCAGCGAGAGCGTTACCGTAATCCAGACAATCGCGACGAGACTCACCTTGACGTAGTTCGCGATGCGCTTCTCCTTCTGCTCGGAGGTCTCATTGGGATCCACGCTGGGTTGTCCTCCGTCGTCCGATGTCAGGGTACCCGTGTTGTTGTTGGAGTCGTCCATCACTGGTTATGGTCGTAGGTAGGATACGAGCACAGTCGACTACACTCCGAAGAGAGAGAATGAATGAATGAATGAACCGCTTACTGCGCTTTTATACCCATACAATGAAAATTTTATATTTTGCATTATCTAATTGATCAATGACCTATGTGCAAATAAGAGAGAATGAATGAATGAAGGAATTTGCATTGATGTAATTAAATTCTGCAAAATTTGATTATTTTGCACTGGTTGTTTTAAACGTGGCTAACCACGTGCATCATTTGAATGCTGCCGACCAAGCCAATTTATTGATTTGCGGAATGAAATTAGACACTTTTATCTTGAACTTTTGAACTACATAATTGTCCAAGCATATTTGCAAATAATAATAATAATAATAATAATAATAATAATAATAATAATAATAGTAATAATAATAATAATAATAATAATAATAATAATAATAATAATAATAATAATAATAATAATAATAATAATAATAATAATAATAATAATAATAATAATAATAATAATAATAATATTTTATTCCTTCAAATGAACGCATCGGGGATTGGATCGGGAATATCTGCTAGATATTCCTGAAGGATGTCCGTCGCCTAGGCGAATCGGTGAAATAGGGGGGGGGGGGGGTGGAGGAAGAGGCAGCAGGAATGTTACCAATTCAGAACATTTCATGAATGAAAATGTGCCTCAGGGACAATCTCATTATATTGGATATTTTTAACATAATTACGAAAGACTGTTAGTGACGCCTGCACGATAGCATCAGGGAGATTATTCCAAATATCAATAGTTCGTGAGGCTTCGTGCATTTCCAAAACAAATGTATATTGTTTTGGAAATGCACGAATTAGAAGAGACAAAATTAAGCGTTTAGCAAAGAATGGACTCTTGAAAATCACACTGACTATGGAACACTCGCTAGAGTCAAATTTTGAAAACCAAGATGTGGAGTCGCGAATTTGGGGCTCTGAGCTCTCCTCGTCCCATAGATTGGTCCCCAAGGCAAAAGCATTATACTGTAAGTGGATTTTCTGAAAAATCGAGATTGGTGGTCCTTTGTGAGCGCTCCAGAAACGCAAACTTGTTTAGCACCCTCATGCATTTAGTTTTAAAGGGGGCGACACCCTTGTCAACGGTCTCTTCAACGCTCTACGCTCTCTCGTTGTTAGAGAACAGAGAAATAGTGTGCACAATGAAGAGAACATTGAGAGAGGTCACTCTCCCTTTAATATCAATTGATCTTGTAAATAGAATATAATTTTTTTAATTACGAGTATTTATGACATGTGAAAGAATAAATATAAACATGAATGACACAAAATGCACAAAACCGCAATATCAGCGATCGTTGAAAGCGTTTATAAACTATAAGTGAATCTCTGCAAGAAATACAGGAGTTCGTATAAGAAAGGCACACAAGAGCTAATTTTACTCTTCACTCTGGACTCAACACTTAATGATTTTTTAAATTGATTTGTTCATTTGTCTTACAGTTAAAACATCAAAAATGGAGGAAAAAAGCAATATGGCAGTGATGGAGTTCTTGTTTTTTGAAAGGTGCAAATCACAAAAAAGAAATATTTTTAGTCATCACATTCGAGTAACTAATACATATATACATATTTATTTAACTGCATATTCTGTTCGTTAGCGGGATGTCCTCGCCATTGCTCAGTTGACTCTGTATTATGCTATTTCACTGTGTGCGGAAAGGAAGAAGAGGATGGGAAGTTAAGCGGATTGCGAAATTCAGTAAGTGGAGTGGGACAAATCAATCGATATATGGAAATGGATCATATTGTATTGATCTCATAATGTTTATGTCAGTTGCTATATTTGTCTTTTACTGTTGCTGTTACTCATTTTATGCAATCCACTCACGCACGGTCACAATAATAATAATAAATAAAATTTATATTCAAGAAGTAGCAATGAAAAAATAATATTTATATAATCTTGATCTATTTATGTCCATGTCTGTCCGGAGCAAAGTTGATCTACCAGTCAATTAATGCACTATATTAGAATTGATTTATCATGATCAATAGACATTAATCATTTTCTAAATGACCACGAGCTCAACTTGATAGACGAATCGATATCCTTCAATTTTTACCGTACTCTTGTAGTCTGTTTCTCGAAATATAGACTAGTATTCCATAGTTAATATTATAGTAATTTCCCAAATATCTTTGAAAGTCTTTCATCGGAAAAGAAGTAGTCACACTCCAATCTTTGCGCACTGTTCTTGATCTTTTCGGCAACTTTTGAACATGACATTACTAATCTAATGTATCTCTATTATCACCGATATCATTAATTCTCTTCATTTCTTTTACTTTCAAATACTTCTACACGATCTATAATTGTCTAACATGACTTTTTCTATATCTGTATCTCGGTAATACTCTACCCCTCTCTCCCTCTTACTCCCTTTACCTCTCCCTCTACCTCTACCCCTCCCCTTCTCTCCCTCTACCTCTACCCCTCCCCTTCTCTCCCTCTACCTCTACCTCTACCTCTACCTCTCTCCCTCTCCCTCTACCTCTACCTCTCCCTCTCTCTCCCCTTCTCTCCATTCATGTCCTCTACCTTTCCCTATCTCTTTCTACTCCCTTACTACTCCAAATCGTTGATCTCCCTCTTCCTCTCTACCTCCTTTTCTCTCCGTGTAAGTGATGTCGAGAAACCGGTTGGCCTACAACTCTACCTCTCTTTATTAGGTGTCTTTCTCCCTCTCCCTTTTCCCCTCCTATCTCTCCCTCTACCCCGCTCAATTCTTCCCCCCCCCCCCACTCTCCTTCTCTCTCCCCATCCCTCCCTCTCCATCCCTCCCTCTCTATTCCTCTCTCTCTCTTCCTCTCTCTCTCCCTCTCTCTCTCTCTCTCTCTCTCTCCCTCTCCCTCTCTCCATCCGTTCACTCTCTCTCACCAACTCCCAACGTGACTGGAGATCGAGGCAGTTTCAAATTTGACAATTTCCTATTTGTTTCATTTTAAAGATTAATCGATTTTTCTTGATTTCTAAAAAATCGTTCACAAATCTTTGGTTTCAGACCACCCACGATGCGCCCTCTTCCTATTCTTCTCCTTCTTCTTGTCACAGTTTGCGTGAGTTCTGCTGTTAGTTCGATTTCCCTTGGGAGTGGCAAACTTTCGTTGTTACAGCAGGGATATAATAGGAACACTTTTTCTTGATTAGGAACAGGGGCATTTGACACTTTTATGATCATCTTTAGTTGCATATAGTGAGAAATGATTTGGCACCAATGACTGTAACCGATTGACCCGACATTATCCAGTAGTCCGGTATAATCTATATTTATGTGGGTCCATGGTATGGGTTCCTCATGAAGACCGGTGTCGGCACCGGTACCGATCATTCCCTGGACGTTCGCTGAACGACGCTTCGTTATCTTTTGTTGATGATAAGAATGTTCGATGATTAGATCATATTTATCATTGAATTCTTTCCCATTTCACCTCGCTAAATGTGGCCAGTCTCATGATCTTTACTTCCCCACGTTGTGGTCATAAGTTGGTGATTGCTATTTTTTTGTAAAATAAGGCAAGAGGACAACCCCCCTCGATTCCCGGTATGCTGCACAGTATTCTGGTCCAAGCCATTTTTCTTCAAAAGCAAGACAAAGGAGAGACCATTGTATTCGAGAGAGTTTGTATGTTGAGCGGTCGTTCTTGCTTTGAAAGTCATGAGAACGCTGTGGCTGAAGCATGAATTGTACGTTTTAGTGCATTGAACTAACATAATAATAGTAAACTTTCAAGTTTCACTTCAAATTTTTTCGCGTGTTTTCCACGAAAAGATTGATGGGAATGATGTATTTGGTATCATCTCTGTAGCTAAATTGTGCTTTATTTATAGTTAACTTGATAGTGATCTCAATTGTGATGTTCAAAAGTCGCGAAAGCTACAAAAACGGACGCTAGAGTGCCGAGACAGTGTGCAAAAAGTAGTCTTATCTTCCCGCGACTTGACCACGCTGCGCACGATCAGTGAGAGTTCTTTTTAAGTTTTCAATTAAAGTTACATTTCATATATGACTATTGATTCTGCTTTTAATGTTTGAAGAGAATTGTAATGTAGTTTTCTTCAACGACACTGTCCAAGTAATCTACACTGAGAGCAAACTTACCTGGCAAATCGTTACCCCGATACACTTTCCTGGCAAACGATTACCCCAGCGAGAATTCAGCCGTTGAAATCCTTTCCATTTGGGGTAATCGTTTGCCAGGAAAGTGTATCGGGGTAACGATTTGCCAGGTAAGTTTGCTCTCAGTGTAGTAATTGGCGTCGATGATGCGATGTTTTCACCCGTGAGTCAATCACAACGAATTGTCGGGGATAGAACACAAACTTACCTTTCTCCTCTCCTTGTAGGGAAAGTGAGACACAAACATAGACAAACACTCACTTATCGCTGATAACATAAGCGCTATTGGGTATTTATTTATTTGTTGTATTTTATTTCCATCAAATATAATGAGCAGGAGTGAGAGGCCTAATTGTAAGCATAAAAAAGTGGTTGAAGTTATGTTTCACAGCTATGATATAAGTCGATTGAATCGTTTTCTATCAATCACTCTTGCCCCTCGGTCACCTCAACACAAATAATAATTTATCACATTCGTACATTGGTGGGGTGGGTCATGCAAGGGATCCTTCATAGATCAATCGGCTTTTGTGCATCTATAGATCGATTAATCTTGCAATATCTCATCTCTCTTGATGGTTCTTCATCATCTGCTCTTTCGACGAAACAGAATCGAGAAAATAGTCCATTAGAAGTTGAATAAAATAACCCACGCAGCAAGTAGAGCTCCGTTGAGGCTGAATGAACACACTATATACTGTAATTTGTTTAAAACAGGAAAATCGATAATTGGACCAGATTACAGTATGCCCGGAAGCGAACCACTACGGAAGCACCGCCAGACGATGACTATGATGATTATGAGGAGGACGGCGATGATGAGTTAGTTGATCTTTGATCTTTGATCAGAGAAAATAATATATATGTATATATAGGGTGTAATATTTTTATCATTTCTTACAGAGAGATTGCTAATGTGACAAACAATAGAAAGATGAAAACATGAAATAAAATATGAAGAAATGGTGAATGCACTGCAATGACATCATGTCGGTGACGGTCTATGGTCATCCCGTGAGATAGACCCGCAAAAATTTGCATTTTATGGATACCCACTACCTAAATTAAACTATAAATTGACTGTGTTCTTGAAATTTTGACTATTTTCGAGTACCCGCACCCGTTTTTGTCTCTAAATGTGGGCACCTACACGCACTTGAAGGGACTGGGATATTCACAGACCATCACTGCATTATGTTCAAATTGTCTAGTGATTTTCGGTTGTTGCTAATTTTGAGCAAAATATGTTTATCTGAAAATCTTAAATCTTTTGATCTTTGATCGCTTGGGTTCTTACAGAATGGGCGACGTTGCAACCGACAAACACAGGGCCGGCTCCAAGTTCCAGGAAGCCAGTATAACCAGCGTTTTTACGGTTTGATCTTTGATCTTTGAATTTTTCGACCTCGTTGAAATATAAGGAACAACCTTTTTTGCCCTAGTTGATCTTTGATCTTTCAAGTCCCGATCACAATGCAGTGCAACCTAGAGTCACTATTCCGTTATTACCATTATTGTTGATCTTTGATCTTTCTATTAGACTCTAAACAATAGTTTAGCAAATTTGAATTATTGAATAGTTGATCTTTGATCTTTCTTCAGGACAAGAAGTCGTTCTTGTGTCCTCTGGTCAAGCCGGCCCTTCATACGGGCACTTCTCTGGCTGATCTCTCACCTGAAGATATCGATGTCGTCGGTGCTATGGGAGACTCGCTTGCTGTATGTTAAAAAAAAATATTTTTGATTTTTTTCCATTTTTCTCATCTTCAACGACTATTTTGAGCAGGAAAATGACATGATTGTCTTTTTGGATTACTAAAATTTAGAATTTCTTGTATGATTTCGGAATTTCGGAAATATTAGTTTTTTTCGGTCGAGTTTTGTTACATAAAGTAGGGCGTTCCAGCGTCTAGCACCAGGTCGAAACACAATTAAATCATGCTTATTATCGTTTGCTCTCTTAAAATTACTCAGCTCAACCCAGTTTTAGTTTCTCCTATTCCATCTTACTTTCTAATAGCTATTTCGATAAATCTATTATTGCCACAGACGCGACTATAAATATCTATAAATGTTTATTTGGTCGACGAGATCTTATCAATGAACATCGTGTGTGTGTGTGCTGTAATTTTTATTGCTTTACTCTTTCGAAGACGATGGTGATGGTCGTGTCAATACAAATGTGGGCAAATATGATGCGATGGGGTCGACTGCAAGGGTATTTTTTTTTAATTTTAAAGGCACACAGGCTAATTCTACTCTCCGCATTGCCAATACTCTCTTGTAGAGAAAAGCAGCGAGAGAGTGTGAACAGAGGGGAGAGTTTTAAATTAGCTTGGGGTGTCGCATTAACTGCTAAATCTTTATCATTACTGAAGACGAGATGACATGAAGGGGGTGGATGATTGTCCGTCACTGAGATACATAGCGATATTGATGAGGGTTTTTGTACAGTTTGAGAGCAAAGCGCGAATTTTGGAAAATGGAATAATTATAATAGTTGGTATTGATTAGCCCTGCATGGAAGGGTGCTGGTGGGTATGTTCCAAATATTTGAAACCCTTCGCTCTGTTGCAATACTCTCTCGCTTTCCTTGTCTACGAGAGAGCTTTGCCAGAGCGGAGAGTAGGCGGTTGAAAGATGTCCAAAAATGAAGAATTACAGTCAGGTCGTGGTCTCTGGGCTCCATCTGCAGTCGACTTCAGAGGCGCAGCTTTTCCCATTGGTGGAGACGCTAATATCGACGGATTAGTCACGATACCGAGTAATTTTTTGTTTTTTTTATTTATTTTTTGTTATTTCTTTAATTATTGTATTTATTTATTGCATTTGTGTTTAGAATTTTTATTTGATTCATTAAAACAATACCCCCGCTCCTGTAGTCCCGGATCCGATTTTGCAATTTTCAAACGAGGCTCTCAAATGCCGATCATTTAAAAAATCTATCGATTGAGCGATTATCGATTGATTATCGATTGATTGTAGATCTTCTACTCGAGTTCAATGAAGATCTTGAGGGAGTCTCGCACGGAATGGGCACCCGTGACAGACTTCCCTCTCATCAGTTTAATGTGGCTGTCTCGGAAGCGACTACGAAGGATATGCCAGAACAGGTATACAGACATACGTTTCGAGTTATATTGCCGAGAACTTATTTAGTTATTTTATGTATCAGTTTAAGCAAGTAAAAAACGATTTAAATGAAGATAATTTGCACAGCTTTTTGAATCCCTCAAAATGTTTCCACTGGCATCAATTGTTAATCACTTGAAACTTTGTGCCCTTCCTCCTGCCGTTGCCCCTCCGCTATTAGGGAGAGTGCGTTCTAACATTGTGGTCAATATGCATTCAGAAATGCGCTAATATATTGATCATATCAACTACAAATGTAAGACAAAAGCTGATACTTTCAGGCGGAGGAACTCGTTTATCGTATGCGCGAACACGTTCACGAGATCGAGGATAAATGGATCATGATCACGATAACGATAGGAACTGAAGAGGTATACGGTAGTTGCACTGTCTCCGACTATCGAGAAGTGACTTTCCAAACAAATTCTGACCTGAATAACTCAAAATTCTAGCAAAGGCGTGGTCAATCGATCGATCTCTCATCTTCCCTAATCTCCATCTCCTTAACTTATAATAATTTTGATATTTCACATAATTTCTTGCACTCGAACATTTTGTACTTGATGAAACACCATTGTGGTGTACGATAAATAAATAAATAAATAGATAAATAAATATAAATTATAGATGTGTGAATCGTGCGCGGAACCGGACATGAGGCAGCTGCGAATAGCTTTGGCGAAACTGAGAACTGGATTGCCCAAGGTAACCAAAGTCACTACTCATTTACAGATTTCCGCTATGCGCAAAGTTTACAAAAAAAACTGATTCGATTCCATTTCATTATTGGAAATCATTTGTATTGCGATTTCACTAAATGCCACCCTGGGATAATTTTATGGCTCGTTAAAAAATAGGGGAAAACCGAAATCGGCGACTTTCCACCCGTTAAAAAATTACCCGGAAAGTCGAAATTGGAAACGCGAAATTTGAATTCGCGCGCGCGCAAAGAGGTGCGGGAATTCAAATTCTGACTTTCCGACAACGAATTTGCATTTTTTAGCGAGCAGGAAGTTGAATTTCCATTTTATCTGCAAAAAATCGATGACGGAATGTCGGAATTTGAATTCCCGCACCTCTTTGCGTGCGCACGAATTCGAAATTCGTGTTTCCATTTTCGACTTTCCGGGTACTTTTTTAACGGGTGGAAAGTCGCCGATTTCGGTTTTCCCCTATTTTTTAACGAGCCATTACTCTCCGCTCTGGCCACACTCTCTCGCTATGTTTGTCTACGAGAGAGTTATCTTGGGGTGTGCCTTCAATGTTTCAAATTGAGAATTGCATACTGTGGCAGTTATTCAAAAATTCCAGGTCTTGGTAGTTGTTGTCGGCCCAGTTCACGTCGCGTCCTCGTATACCCAGAATGTCAACCTTATGAAGTATTACTTTATTCTATTATTTAATTACTATATTAGTATTATTATATTACTATTATTTAAATTATTACTATTTTTACTATTATTTACTATATTACTATCATTTAAAACGCGCTCTCTGCAAGGGCGGAGGGGGGAGGGCACAAAGTTTCAAAATCATCCTAGACCGTTCATATTTGGTGGTTAGAGTCCCTAGGGGTGGGATACACTTCAGCCAAAAAATTGACTCGAAATATCGATTTTTGATCTACCAAAAGTGAAAATTTCAAACTGATTTTTTCCAATGGTGTCATATATCATTCGAAAGAGCGTTGAAAGTTAAGTAAAACTGACAAGTTTCAAAAGATTTCGTTCACTGGTTTTTGAGAAAACTCCGCTTTTATGAAAAATGGCCAGATTTTTTTCCTTTCATTAAATAGCAGACCACATTCCTATCATTTCCAGGCTCTGCGCAGTTGATATTTTATGTAAAAATGGATGGGCTATCCGAATATCGCAACTATTTTTACCATCTCCAAACTCAAACATGTCATATTGGCAAAAAACGAGAGTCTTTTAACGCCCGAATCATCGACGCAGGTTCGAATCCTGCTGCGGGTGAAAATTTTTGCAGACTTTTTTTAGTTCCTTTCTAACTTCTAATCAACTTTTCCCATATTTTTAGACTGTTTAAAGTGGATTTCAGATCGAACAATATCTAAATTGCGATGTTCTGAAAGTGTAAGTTGCTTTTGAAAAATATTTATATTAATAAATACATTTGAGACATCAAGCACAACCATCGTCATCATTTGAATCATTTTCCTCAACAGAGTTGACATCGGTAAGTTCTCCATCCATCAATTCAATTGTTTCTTCCATGTTGAAAATTTCATTTATGTTGTTTCTGATGGAAGTGACCACAAGATCAGCATCAGATATCAACGCTTCATCATCAATTGCATCAACTTCGTTCGTATCCAATTCAATCAACAATTTCCTCCATTCTGTATCGAAATTTAGTACATCGTTCTCCTCATCGATTGTAGAACGTTTTGCTCTGATTCCACTTTGCCTTCTCTTTTTGTCAATGTTAACAGATGCCAAAAAAATAATACTCAATCAGATGCCATGGTTCTTGCAGATTTGATGCGACTATAATATGAGCTGATTTGGCGAGCACTCAACCTTTCTTCGGGCGAAAACATTCTCGAACCATCCTGGTTTAACGATTCACGCATTCTTTTCTCACCATCTTCAGCTGACACTTTGGTTCCCTTATTGAGTCCCTCATCGAATAGCTTGATGACAAAATCCTTCGCCTTTTCAGTTTATCGAGTTGCCAATTTCTTCGTCTTGAGCGCGTATCCCTGCTCAACAACATGGAAGAAACAATTGAATTGATGGATGGAGAACTTACCGATGTCAACTCTGTTGAGGAAGATGATTCAAATGATGACGATGGTTGTGCTTGATGTCTCAAATGTATTTATTAATATAAATATTTTTCAAAAGCAACTTACACTTTCAGAACATCGCAATTTAGATATTGTTCGATCTGAAATCCACTTTAAACAGTCTAAAAATATGGGAAAAGTTGATTGGAAGTCAGAAAGTAACAAAAAAAAGTTTGCAAAAATTTTCACCCTCAGCAGGATTCGAACCTGCGTCGATGATTCGGGCGTTAAAAGACTCTCGTTTTTTGCCAATATGACATGTTTGAGTTTGGAGATGGTAAAAATAGTTGCGATATTCGGATAGCCCATCCATTTTTACATAAAATATCAACTGCGCAGAGCCTGGAAATGATAGGAATGTGGTCTGCTATTTAATGAAAGGAAAAAAATCTGGCCATTTTTCATAAAAGCGGAGTTTTCTCAAAAACCAGTGAACGAAATCTTTTGAAACTTGTCAGTTTTACTTAACTTTCAACGCTCTTTCGAATGATATATGACACCATTGGAAAAAATCAGTTTGAAATTTTCACTTTTGGTAGATCAAAAATCGATATTTCGAGTCAATTTTTTGGCTGAAGTGTATCCCACCCCTAGGGACTCTAACCACCAAATATGAACGGTCTAGGATGATTTTGAAACTTTGTGCCCTCCCCCTGCCGCTGAACCTCCGCTGTTAGGGAGAGTGCGTTTTAAATTATTTTTAAATTTATTTTTTTTTCCAGAAAACGATGTCCATGCTTGGAGCATCTTTCAAAGTCCGCATATTCGGAATTGATTAGGAAATGGGCAGACATTTTCTATGATGTTCAGGTATCGGAAAACTTTGGGGAAAAGTAATTTTCAGAAAATCTGAAAATTTGCAAAATCTGATTTTTTCGTCATAAGATTTGTGAATTTCAAGAGATGATGTAATCTTTGAAAAAGGGCATTGATAAGGTAATTAATCTAGCTCTATGTGTTCGTTATCACTAGCGAAGGCGTATAAATATTGTTATTATTTTATTATTATTATTATTGATTTCAGTTGGAATTCAACAACCTCAACTACAGCACCTTTGGAGTGCTCGCGATCCCCCAGTTGACGATACATTCGCGTGATCCTAACGCGCTCTTCGCAACAGGAGAACCGCAGCTGAATCGGTATGATACTCAGGCCAGCTACGCAGCCAAAATAAAGAGATATTTCCAGCCGTGGTCACACTTACGCCGCCAAATGGCTATGGAATCGGCTCATCGCCGGGCCCGCCTACAATATCTCGGGTGCCGTTCTCTCATCCGACTCGTACTACTGCCCATCTGTGGTTGGTCAAAGATCAAAGATCGAAGATCAAAGATCAAAGATCAAAGATCAAAGATCAAGGATCATACTTAATCGTTCCAGGGGTGTCCGTACTTCCGAACGCCGCAGAACTTCGAACACTGCTCGATTCTGACCGAGGATGATTATATCCTACAGCAGACAACGACACGACGGCCAAGGACGACTACGCCTAAAGCGACGAGAAGAGAGGTACACTTTGTTTATTTGTTTATTTATTTATTTATCTTACATTGAATAAATGTGCCAGCAAGAGGGAGAAATACTCAATGCCAAAATAGAATCTATTTTTTAAATTAATAAAATAAATATTATAATAATACAATAATAAAAAGAAGTACAAGGGGGTATTTAAGTAAGAAATTCTGTATACAATGAACAGTTTTGTTTTTCGTTTCAATCTTGTTTGGGATGTTTTTGTTTTTTTATTCGTTAATATCGTGATAAAGCATCTTAATTAGAATTATACATAATTTTCTTTATACATCCCTTGTACATCTCAATCGTGCTCATTATATTTTATGGAAATAAATAAATAAACAAATAAATAAATATCCTTCTCAGGCAATTCGACGTAATCTGGTCGGAGTGATTGTTCTCGTGGTATCGCTTGCCCTTATCGCCGTCTGTCTTCTCGGAGGAGCCTTCTACTGTCACGGACTACGATCGACCAAGGGACGATTTGACGAGCTTGCCGGAGTCTGAATTTATCGATTTTCGTTATTTGATTTTGATAATTATCGATTTGACATACCAAAATGCCCGGTGCCTTAATAAGTGAACCATTGTGATCTATTACTATTACCATACATATCTCTTACAGGAAATTAGTTTGTATTATGTAAGATTTTTCGGAGTGGTTACTTAATCACCCGGAGGTGCTCCCGCGTTTCTAGCAACAAAACGGCTACTTTATTAGCATCAAAACAACTATTTTGAAAACCTCAAAACGGCTACTTGACCAACGTCCAAACAAAAGTAAGCTACTTTATTAGCCACATTGTGGCTGATAAAAATGCTTGTATTGGGGCGCACCTCCGTGTAATGAAGTAGCCACCAATTAAGAACCGGATTATGCATGGCACAATTTTATGCAATAAAATTGTGTTTTTGTTGAAGCAACCGAAATTCAATGTTGTCAGTCAAAATTGTTTTTTATTCGAAAATGCTCCGGTAATCCCATTAAAAACATATTGTGACCGATCATCGCAACTTCATTCCTGTTGCTTCTCTTACCTTTACGAGTCAAAAAGAGATTATACAATTATTGCTAGCTTTACGCAACGACAAGCAATGTGATAAAGATTTTTTATTATTTTTACTTTATGAACAAGGGCTATACATTCGAAAAAATGTCTGGAATATACGTCATAAAATGTGCACTCTCGATGCTGAAAGTAAAACAGGAATAAAAGAAGATGGGGATCGGGGATGTCTCTTGTTAGTTCCTATCGTCGAGTAGTCACTTCATATATATATATATATATATATATATATATATATATATATATATATATATATATATATATATATATATATATATATATATATATATATATATATATATATATAATACCTGCAAATAGAGCAATGTTTTCTTTTTTTTCTTTTTCCTCTCGTTCTCGTGCACATTCTTGTGGCAATCACCACATCACAAAACAATATTCGGTATAATTCATTCCCATTGAGAGTCAATCGGTGGCTGGATCGACTCCATCTAACATAACGCAACCTCGTATGCTGATTTCAAGTGAAAACTGATCAAAAGTACAGGGTGTTCAAGAATTACGAAGACTCACTTCCGGTGGTTACCAGGAATTTTGCAGTTTATACAGCGCGACCTACCCATTTTATTCTTAAAGTGCAACTCTTAATCTCCCCTACTTTTAGAAGCCTAATCTTTGCTAAACTTAGATCCCTCACAGTGATCCCCGCTTAGCTACTACATGCAACTACCCCCAACTGTAGCAACTGACTAACTGACCAACTACCCAACTGTTTCTCCATTGTGACGTATCATCTTAGTTTTTCTCAATCATCTACTGGTTCTCTTCCTAGTACAATCCAAAAATTCTCCATTCACTCATACTATAATAAAAGGCAAAAAGGTACAACCCGTTATTCAAGGTACACGAGTGATTACGGTAGTATTTGGTTACGGTAGTTATCGATTGTTCATGCATGATTACGGTAGTTAACGATTTGTTATGCATGATTACGGTAGTTTTTTTTAATTGGCATTCATAGTAGCTAATAGGCTTTTGTATGGCAATTATTGATTGATTATGGATGGCTATTATTGATTACTCAAGTTTTAAATTTTTGTTCTTATTATGTCAGTTTATCGTCTTCTCTATTATTGATTATCGATTACCGTTGTGTTGTATTTTTAATTTCTTCATTTGGAATACATTCTTTACTTTTCGATTTTTCATACTGATTTCATGTTGTACACTTCTCTCACTAATTAGTGTGTTTCTTTTTAAATCTCTCGAGTATCGATTATTCTAATTATGATTATCGATTATTGTTTATATGCTTGATTTATACTGTAATCTACGCTCTAGTGAGACTTATGCTGTAGTTATGCTGTGTAGAAAGTTCCAAAAAGTTGAGAAAGCAGAGAAAAATCTTCACACTTTTAAAATCTTTTTTCTCTTCTCTCTCGATTTTGAACATTATTGGTGCTACTTCTGAGTATCTCCACTAATATTTCCTTATTTTGTTTATATTTCAAATACTATCGTTCGCTTATTGTTGGTTATCAATATCATTTATCATTTGAATCCATCCCACCTCCAGCAAATTTGAAACTCTCCGCTCTGGCAACGCTCTCTCGTAGACAAAGAAAGCGAGAGTGTAATACCAGAGTGGAGAGTGTTAAATTAGTTCAAATTAATCAATATTTTGACATTGTACCTTATCTCCTCAATCCTGATCGCATATCACTATCACCTCTTCTTATGTGTATCAATCAATATTTCATACATTTCTCATTCTTTGATCTTTGATCTCTCTATCAACCAGACTCTAATTGCCTCATTCCCTTAATATATCACTTTTAATAAGTCTTTAAACGTCAATTTTCCGTGCTGAATGGCCACTGTCTGAGTGAATAAATATATGTGGGCGTCAGTGTGCCCCGGTTTCCACAGAAAACAGTATGTACGAAATGTTTTTGTCAAGACAATGTAATCAGTAGTGAGAGGGGAATATTTTTTTAATGCGCCCAAGTAACCTTATGGGTAATAATGAGGTTGACTTTTGTTAGTAAAGTTTCCATTCTGTAGCTATTGTGCGTATAAAATGCACTTGCTGAAGAAGAAGGCGACGAAACTATGTGGGCGAGATCATTTACTATATTTGACATTGATGCCTCTGACAATCATTTCTGCCTTGAAAAAACAATAAATTCATATAATCGAGTAAATGATAAAAAGATTTTTTCGTAAAAAGACTGTTCGGGTAAAACGATCTAAATTCACATGTACGGAAAACGTATATCTCCCTCTCCCCTTCCATTCTCTCCCTCCCCCCTTCTTCACTCTCGCTCTTCCTCTCCTCCACCAATCCCTACCCTCCTTCTACCTCTACACTCACCCCTTTACCCAGTGCAACTGCGCACCAGGGATGGGCGAAAAAGATTTTTCGTGTTCGTTTTTTTCGTTTTTTTCGGCCCTCAGACGAAAAATTGTTCGATCGAAAAATTTTTCGTCTTTCTTGGAAATTTTTCGAGTTTTACACTAGATATTCTGGGAGTTCAAAAACAACGAAATAAAGGGAAAACGGGATGTTCAACTATGAAATATGGTATTTTCGAAAGAAATTCAATACTTTTTTCATACTGCATGTTTTCCACTCGAGAAATGATTGAGTTCTTACAGTATTTTTACTTTTTCTGAATCGATGACGAATGTGTTTCCATTTATTTTTCGAGCCAAATTCACGAACATCTATCAGATTCAGGGAAAAAATATGTAATCCCTCCATGGAAGAATGGACGTAGGGAAATTTTTCTGTACTGCGGAAAACATCCTATCCGACAATCGCAGTCGCCTCTCTCATTCCTCTTACGAATCCCTATTTTTTTCAATGTCAATATTCCTCTCATGGGTTTCGTTTGAGGTCAAGTTGTGCTGAATTTACATTTCCTATTGCTTCTTCCTCTTCCAAATTATTTAAATGACTTTCGAGCTCAACGATTTCAACATTATGAATCAATTTAAGACATCGGCTCAGTAAGATTCCAGGAAGTGCCGGACATCGACCTCACCGATTTGGCGCAAAATTTTTTTATGGATACCCCCAAGGGCCCCCATCACAAACTGGGTATTCATTTGGGCTGGTTCCTTGAAACACAGATGTGGCGGGTTTTCGAAATGTGAAGACTCGATTTTCACCAATAAAAATGGAGCGACCTAGGACCAATGTTAGTGTCGATTAATTATAAGTATAAATAGACAACAAAAACTGGCTATACGACGATCCGATCGCAAACTGATTTTTTAACCTCCTCAAAACATTCTAAAATTGATTAAAATTTTAAAACTAAAAAGTGCAGTCCAACTTTTGCCTCATCTTATAGAGCAAAAAAATCCGCGTCGAATAAGTGAAAAAAAAAATCGAAGGACCCGTCTTTTGAGATAAATGAACCTGAAGATGACCCGAAAATATTTTTGTTTGCAAACCCCCTCATGCTTGTACTCATATTGAAGAGCTCGTCGAGTAGAAGAGAGTTGATACGGTGCCAGGGATAGTTGGCTCGATGCCAAATTGTTCCTTATAGGCGGTCATATTGGACTTTGGTCTGGCGTTGATGGACACTAAGCAGCGAGAGGAGGAGGTCACACTGAGAGAGGTACGGTATATTTGTATACGGTAGTTTATGACAACGGTAATTATCGATTTATCGATTGATTGTCTAATGTTTTCCTATTAATTGATTAAAGCTAGTTATTCAATGATATCTCTAGCCATATTTTTAACATTTTTGATGTTTGATCTTTCACTCTTCCAGATCGGCACCCTGCGATATCTGTCGCCTGAGCTGCTTGAGGGCCTCATCAACCTGTGCGATACGATTACTTCGCTCATTCTGGTAGGCGTTCAAAAAGAACATCAATTGTAAGCATATAAAAGTACTGAGACATACATGTTGCGGGTGCAAATGCGATTTCGCTTTTGGCCAACTCTCTGTGCGTTTTTCTCTCTAACCCTCAAAAGAACATTGAAGATATAATGTATTTATCTTCTCGAAACACCATCTACATTACATGGTTTTACTTATAATCATTTTATCAAGATCAACTAAGCGGCGGGCCACCGGATCTTAAGAAAAAAACACCTATATGTGTACCTTTTTATTATCATCATTTAATGCAGAATTAAATATAAAGGTGATTTTTTGCGAATATATAGAGAGAGTCCGTTGGCACAATTTCAAATGAATCGATTACAGAGTGACACGTACGCAGCCGGTCTCATCCTCTTGGAGCTGCTATCGAGAACGGTGGATTTGTATGATGAAAGTAATAATAATAATATTAATAATAATAATAATAATAATAATAATAATAATAATAATTATTATTATTATTATTATTATTATTATTATTATTATTATTATTAATATTATTCAACTGGTTGAAAGTTGTTGCTCCTGACGGGAACGATCTTTGATCCCTGGTAAAATTGATCTTTGATCTTTGTGTTTCAGATGAGGAAGTCAAGGAGTGCGCTCCTCCCTTCTTGAAGGAACTCTCCTAACTCCACAACCGACGACTCAATACGAATCAATGATCAGGGTACGGTAGTAGGCAGATTTATTATTGATTGACTATCGTCCACTATCTATTGAATAACTATATTTTATATGAAAGGAACTTTTTGAGTTTTGTTATTTTGTAGTAATCCTTATGAAAATATCGATCCGTTGTTGTGGAATACAGTAGGCTTTTGATTACCGTACCCCTCATTGTCAGGTAGTTACAGTAGCCTCATGATTACCGAACCCCTCATTGTCAGGTAGTTACAGTAACCTCATGATTACCGTAACCTTCATTGTCAGGTAGTTACAGTAACCTCATTTTCACTTTTTTTCGTTTTGACGGTATGTGAACCATTATCGTGTTGTCTGTGCAAAAGTTCTGATAATGAGTTTGTTTACTGCGCAATCCATAAACATTTCATTACTGACTAATTTTTTTTTAAAATTTAGATGATCCTTCTGATGTACTCCTACGGTTTCTTCAACTTCATTCCTCGCTCAACTACATCTCCGATGTCCTATCACAATTGGCCCGGAATTGTTTCATCGTCTCACTTTATTTGCATTGTTTTTTTATGTTTTCACCCGTTTCATGCTTTTGTTTTTTTAGTTCAAAATGGGGATGGAATATTGTGTCATAGTTGTGCGATGCTTCGGGCATATCATGATGGGATGAGTCCCCGAATTCGCCAAATCTTTTTTTTTGCCTTTTGCAAAGTTTTCCAAAACTGAAAGACTCGAACCTCTTAAGAACGGAACCCATCACTTCACATGCCCTTGTTTAGTTTCACGATGGATATGATATTTATACGCTTACTCAATTATATAGAGTCGAGGTGTTCGTTACTGTACTAATTGATTACTGTGCTTATTGATTACTGTAGTTATTGATTAGGGTGATTTTATTGATTGACTTATATGAGTTGTCATTCAATTTTTTCATTTTGATTGATCTACAGAAATCAATTCTTATAAGATTTGGATAATGGTCTGTCGCAGTCACGGATGAGAAATGATGCTGAGACCGATATATACTAATGATGACTTACGTTTAACTAGCCGTAGACTTGCAAGTCTACGGCTAGTGGGAAATATATGTAAGTAGACTACTAGTTTGAAAATACCAGAGTGATTACATTGTTTTGACAAAAACATTTCGTACATACTGTTTTCTGTGGAAACCGGGGCACACTGACGTCCACATATTTATTCACTCATACAACGGCCATTCACCATGGAAAATTGACGTTTAAAGACTTATTAAAAGTGATATAATAAGGGAATGAGGCAATTAGAGTCTGGTTGATAGAGAGATCAAAGATCAAAGAATGAGAAATGTATGAAATATTGATTGATACACATAAGAAGAGGTGATAGTGATATGCGATCAGGATTGAGGAGATAAGGTACAATATCAAAATATTGATTAATTTGAACTAATTTAACACTCTCCACTCTGGTATTACACTCTCTCTTACCTTGTCTACGAGAGAGCGTTGCCAGAGCGGAGAGTTTCAAATTAGCTGGAGGTGGGATGGATTCAAATGATAAATGATATTAATAATCAACAATAAGCGAACGATAGTATTTGAAATATAAACAAAATAAGGAAATATTAGTTGAGATACTCAGAAGTAGCACCAATCATGTTCAAAATTGAGAGAGAACAGAAAAAAAGATAAAAGTGTGGAAAAGTGAAAAGTTTGGGACTTTCTACACAGCATAACTACAATATAAGAATCACAAGAGCGTAGATTACAGTATAAATCAAGCATAGCAACAATAATCGATAATCATAATTAGAATAATCGATACTCGAGAGATTTAAAAAGAAACACACTAATAAGTGAGAGAAGTGTACAACATGAAATCAGTATGAAAAATCGAAAAGTAAAGAAAGTATTTCAAATGAGGAAATAAACAATACAACATAACGGTAATCGATAATCAATAATAGAGAAGATGATAAACTGACATAATAAGAACAAAAATGTCAAACTTGAGTAATCAATAACAGCCATCCATAATCAATCAATAACTGTCATACGAAAAAGAATATTATCCAAAATGAAACCAATTAAAAAAAAACTACCGTAATCATGCGTAACAAATCGGTAACATGCATAAACAATCGATAACTACCGTAACCAAATACTACCGTAATCATTGACTACCGTAACCCATCTCAAAACTCTCTCTCCTCATCATCCTCAAAGCACTCATCATTGTCCTCATTCAGTAGTTGAACAGCAGCATCATCCACATGTCCATGATCATCTCCTACAGGTAGTGGTGCTTCCATCGCTTCAACCGGAAGTGGGCGTGGCTCCGATTGTGCCCTGAGGGCACTCAATCTCATCGTTTCCATTCTCTCCACCATACATGGGACACTGGAACGGGCTTCGGGTTCGTGATGCCACATCTCCTCAACCCAATCAGTCAGACGAAGCAATGCCTGAATTATGTTTATTTCTATTATTAAATAATTATTCAATTCATCAACTTGGAAACTATTATTACATAAATCAATCGATCGATAAATCAATCAATCAATCCATAAATCAACTATGTTCACCTTAGATTCTTCACTCATCGTCCTCTCATCTCCTTCCTCTTCGTATGGATATCTCTGTTGTAGTCGTCTCAACATATCGATGCGTCTGCCCCACTGAGGACGGATCCCACCACGAAGTACTACCTGATAATGAGGGCTACGGTAATCATGAGGATACTGTAATAACCTGACAATGAAGGGTACGGTAATCATAAGCCTACTGTATTCCACCACAATAGATCGATATTTTCATAAGGTTTACAACAAAATAGCAAAAATCAAAACGTTCCTTTCATATAATATATCGATAATCAATAGATAGCAGACGATAGTCAATCGATAATAAATGTGACTGCTACCGTACCCTGATCATTGATTCGTATTGAGTAGCCGGTTGTGGATCGAGTTCGGAGAGTTCCTTCATGAATGGAGGGGCGTACTCCTTCACTTCCTCATCTGAAACACAAAGATCAAAGATCAATTTTAACAGAGATCAAAGATCAATTTTCCGATCAGGAGCAACAACCCCCCCCCAACCAGTTGGATAATAATATTAATGAATATTACTTTTTAATATTATTATATTATTATTACCTTCATCATACAAATCAACCGTTCTCGATAGCAGCTCCCAGAGGACGAGACCGGCTGCGTACGTGTCACACTGTAATCGATTCATTTGAAATTGTGTATATATTCGCAGGAAAAAATCAACTTTATAATTAATGATAATTAAAAGGTACAAATATATGTTCACATGCTTTATTCTAGATTAATAGTATGGATTATGGAGTTTCGGGAAGATAAATACATTATATCCCAACCGAAATCGTGTAAAGCGACGGATTACCTTTATTATCCATGTTTTAACAGATGGATAAATAAATAAATAAATAAATAAAATATTTAGAATATTCTTTCGGGGAACGCGATAAAAGAGGAAGTGTGTCCGAAATGAGAAGAAAAAAACAGAGCGTTGACCAAAAGCGGAATCGCATTTCTACCCGTCACATGCATGTCTCAGCACTTTTATAAGTCTTGCATATTGTGGCCGTTAACAATATCAATATATCTTTCTTGAACGCCTACCAGAATGAGCGAAGTAATCGTATCACACAGGTTGATGAGGCCCTGCAGCAGCTCAGGCGACAAATATCGAAGGGTGCCGATCTGGAAGAGTGAAAGATCACATATCAAAGACAAAGAGCAGAAATGATTTTTAAAAAAAACAAGGCTAGAGGCTTCAGTAAATATCATCAATACTTTTCAACTCACAGAGATCATTAAGCAATCAATCGATTGATAACTACCGTAATCATAAACTACCGTATACCCATATACCGTACCTCTCTCAGTGTGACCTCCTCCTCTCGCTGCTTAGTGTCCATCAACGCCAGACCAAAGTCCGATATGACCACCTATAAGTAACCAATTACAGTACGCAAAAATCAATCAATGAATAACTACTGTATGCAATAAATGAATAAATAATCAATAATTACAGTATACATTCAATAAAAAAATAAATAACTACCGTACCTCTCCTGTAAGGGGATTTCTCACAAGAATATTCTTCGAGTTCACATCACAATGTGCCATTCGTGCCTTTCTCCTCGTCTTATTCGTTTCCGTCATCGTTCGACTCCGCCCACTTGATCGTCCCTGATTGGTGGATACGGTAGATGTTACGGTATCGAGGGCTGCTCGTTCTCGCTGATGATGATTGTGCTGGTGGCCTTTGAGGGAGGACAGAAGACCGAGTTGGACTACAAGTCAATCAATCAATCCGTTGAACAAAGTCATTTTGTTCATAGATTGGAAAGTCTCCGATATTAATTCGTCTTCATCGGAGGTGCAATCATTATATAATTGTCGATTGCTATACACAAAGACACAGACAATGAGAACATGCAGATAATATATACGAATCCGTTGCCCACTGTTCACTTATCATCTTTCACGTATCCCACCTAAGCCGACCAATACCTAGAACACCGTAGATGGTCATCATACATTTTTATACCCTCGCAATGCGAGGATTGACGCACTATATAAGGTTCATTTTAGGCCACTTGAGGCAAAAGGCAGCTAAAAATGACGATTTTTAAGCGAAAATAACGAATTTTGTGATAACGAATTCACCCTATTTCGTAACGAATTCACCCTATTTCAATAACGAATTCAATAACGAATTCACCCTATTTCGAGAATTTACCCACTATATAAAAATAAACGGCGAGGGTATCGAAAATGTATGATGTCATATTGGTACCGGTTCCGGTACCAATCCCCTCACTCACCAACTTCCTCTCCGTGCATGTACGTGAGCGCCTTGAGGAATCCAATGGAAGCATTCAACATCTGATCCATGTTAAGGGTTGTACTCTGCAAGTAATCAGATATGACAGTGATGGCCTATCAGTATCCCAGGCATAGGTGGGCACACTGGGGGAAAGGCTGTGCGCAAATCGGGGAATTGTAAGGCAAGGCTATGCGCATGGCCATTTTTAGCAGATTTGGCTGGAAATTTTCCAATTTTTGCGAGGTAAAGCTATGCGCAAGGCCCCGCAAGGGAAGGCAAGGCTGTGTGAAAAGAAGAATTCGTTTTCACGGGCCCACCTATGATACCAGGTAAACAGATATCATAGGTGGGCGCGTGAAAACGAATATTCTTTGCCGCACAACCCATCGCGGACTTAAGAATGCGCACAGCCTTGCCTCCCGATTCACCGGTTTGCGCACAACCTTTCCCCCACCAACCAATGTCAGGTATAAAGACAATTCGCAAAACACAGAAATCGCACAGGTTAGAGCACTTGAATCTTTTTTCGCTATATTGCTATATTGGACTCATTATATTTGGTGGAATAAATAAATAAAATAAATAAACAATTAACAATCGCTGACCGTTAGCCACTCCCGCAGACTGCCTCCGGCACAGTGCTCGAGTGCGATGCGCCATGTCGCCGCCTCCAATGTTGTACGCTGTAATAATAATAATACTAATTAATAATAATAATAATAATAATAATAATAATAATAATAATAATAATAATAATAATATTTAATCGATCAATAAATCGATACTGGATAACAAAAACCACCACCTCTACAAATATACATATTTTAAAATCCCCATCTTGTTAACAAGAAGTGAGTACAGTAGCTAACTACTCGATGAACCAATCAATAAATCGATAAATCAATAAATCAATAACTCTCACAACATCGACAGCTCTTCCGACATACTGGACGAGATTCGGATGACGCTTGAACGAATGAAGATATCTAGAACATGAAGATGAGAGCACCTTGTAGAAAAGTTTACTATCAAAGAAAACACAGTGAAACAAGAAAGTACCAGTGAAAGGCACACCTCATTGTCAGTTAATTTTAAACTCTCCACTCTGTCACCACTCTCTCGCTTTCTTTGTCTGCGAGAGGCCAGAGCGGAGAGTGCCAAATTAGCTAGTTTCGGCAGTTACAACAATCGAGCAATGCTAGATCTTGATCAAAGATCTTGGTTAAAGATCAAAGATCAAATATTCACCTCAAAGTCCTCAATTCATTGAAGAAATGTGCCGATTTGCGGAA
Organism: Parapristionchus giblindavisi; assembly: GCA_943737045.1. NCBI lineage: Eukaryota > Metazoa > Nematoda > Chromadorea > Rhabditida > Diplogasteridae > Parapristionchus > Parapristionchus giblindavisi. The sequence goes on from CALSFV010000341.1 coordinate 180,648, forward strand.
GCCGAACGTCTTCACCGCCACGGTTTGTCTGTTGAGTAGATAATCGGCTGAAAGAGCAAAAACTATCATAATCGATAACATCAAATAAAATAAATAGATATTCAATCGATAATAGGCGTTGAAACCATCAAGAAATCATCATTTTTTATGAAAAAAAATGAAAAAAATCAATCAATAAAAGGGGCGGAGTCAATCGATGGAATAACCACGTACGTTTACATTGGATCCTGTACACAGCACCGAACGTTCCCTCTCCAATCTTATCGTTCTCCGTACACTCCCATAGAGCGATCTGATGAGGACCACCGTCTGTCGATTCACGCACGATCTCCAAGGCTGCAATGACAGAGATCAAAGATCAAAGATCAAAGATCAAACAGTAATCCCTGAGTTGTACCTTCTTCTCGGTATCCATGTGCTACGTAGGTGACAATTTCCGTCTGCACAAGTGAGGACATACGCATAAGGCGACTTGTCGCTGCCTGCAAACGATGGATACTGTAGCAGAGATCAAAGATCAACGATCAGAGATCAAACAAGTGATGGGTTACGGTAAGTGCGAACAAAACTTTAGCGGTGTGTTAATCGGTGCTGGCTTAATATTACTGTGGATGAAAAATCAGTTCACGATAGTTAACTGATCTGTGGTACTGTGTATTTAACAATTAAGATATGCATGCTTATGAAACCACCCTAAATATGCCACACCACACCATCACAACACACCCAAACTTACGCCATTTAGTGGAATCTTTTCACGCCTACGCTTCTGTAAGAGAATCATTACGGGTACATTGATTGACCGGGCATGGACACCGAACCGAAAGATCAAAGATCACTCACCCTTCTGGAAACCACCTCGTCGTGATGCCGCTTGCACAACACTAAGCACGTAAACTGAATAAATGTCGGGATTATTGATTTTACTAATGATCCACAGTAGTCAACTAACCACAGCGAGTGATACTGCGAGTATGAAGCAGAAGAGGATAAGGCCCACAATCGAACTCTGCAAGAATATCGATTAGTTACCCCGTTGACTACCGTATACCGTAGTCTCGAACTTACCGTAGTCTCGAAGCCAAACAAGTTCATCGAACCCGTCGTGTCTGGTGGTGGCTGTGGCTGAAATATCAGTATATCCTGATCAAGGATCAAACAGCAAAAGGTCAATCTATCATACAATAGCTACAGTAATCTCCTGAGTACTCTAACCAGAGATCAAAGATGAAAGATCAATCTACCGTACCTTAACATGATCGGGTCGTTCGAACGGGGCGACATAATCGTCCTCATCCACGGATCTTCCTCTCATCTTAGTCAACCATGGGGGACGAGTGGTCATCATTGGATCGTCATCTACAATCTCTGGGAGATGATCTGCGTAGTTCATCTTCTCCATGAATCCACGACTACCATCCAGGGTACGGCCTGCAATTATCAATTATATTAATAAGAATAATAATAATAATAATAATAATAATAATACGTTTTCGAAAAAAACCCCGTACAATATACCACGACTAAAATGAACTAATGCTCAACTCAAACTCAACACCAACGGTAGAGCAGAAACCACGCTACCTTTCCGATGTACTAGAAACGAGAACCTCGCAGGTTTGAAACGAAATCATTCAAATTTCAGACTTTAGGACTAACGAGGGAACGCATGTCATTGTGCATTTCTAGTCACTTTGCAACAAGAATCTCACTGGTTTGTAACGAAATTCACGATATGTTCAGTGAAAAGCAAAACAACAAAAAACCGTTAAACTTGGCACAAAGCCAAGAAATATTCTTGGATACGTACAAAACTCCGTGTGATTAGTCGATCCAGCACACTTTGTTCCATTGGATATAGGAGGGACGTTGCACATATCCGATCCACACATACACAGTAGCATGTAGTCCAGTGATGCGAGTATCCGATGTCCTTCTGAAGAACTTTCATTACATTTACTGGTATAAAATATAAATAAGTAAATGGGTATCCATGAACGCTGGCAAATCGTTGTGCGGCAAATGTGACGTCACAAGCGTAGGCGGAGGCGTTTCATACAAATCCAACGCGTGTGACGTCACATTTGCCAGCAAATGCCACCGATCATGAACAATTAGCTGTAAGGATATACGGTAGTTGACCAAGAGATTGGCCCCCAAGAGTGATCAGTCCTTCGACAGATGTGGCATGGTACACTAACTACCGTAGCCACACACCCACTACAGTATGCAATAATCAACTACCGTATACCAACCTCGACTATCATATACGAACTACCGTATACCAACCTCGACTACCGTACACTAACTACCGTATACCAACCTCGACTACCGTACACTAACTACCGTATACCAACCTCGACTACCGTACACTAACTACCGTATACCAACCTCGACTACCGTACACTAACTACCGTATACCAACCTCGACTACCGTACACTAACTACCGTATACCAACCTCGTCCGACCAGGACAGGATCGTCGAATGATGGAGCAATGACGGCGCCCTTCGGACATCCATGCATCAAATGGCTCTCGTGTAAACCCGAGGCACAACCTTCAAAATAGATAAATTATTATTATTATTATTATTATTATTATTATTATTATTATTATCATTATTATTATTATTATTATTATTATTATTATTATTATTATCATTATTATTATTATTATTATTATTATTATCATTATTATTATTATTATTATTATTATTATTATTATCATTATTATTATTATCATTATTATTATTATTATTATTATTATTATTATTATTATTATTATCATTATTATTATTATTATTATTATTATCATTATTATTATTATTATTATTATTATCATTATTATTATTATTATTATTATTATTATTATTATCATTATTATTATTATTATTATTATTATTATTATTATCATTATTATTATCATTATTATTATTATTATTATTATTATTATTATTATTATCATTATTATTATTATTATTATCATTATTATTATTATTATTATCATTATTATTATTATTATTATCAATCAAAAATGGGAGCACATGAGAGAATAGGGAATACCAAGTACCCTTTGCGTGAACTGTATCTACCGTACCCCTACCGTACCTTGGGGGGTGAGCATCATAAGCGAATAGGAGGCATAGGTCGAATAGCTAGGTTATCGGTTTTCAAAATGCGGTCAGGTTTTTCGATTTTTGTGAAAATTTGGCTCAAAATGCGGTCAGGTTTTACGATTTTTTGGGAAATTTTGGCTCAAAATGCGGTCAGGCTTGGTGCTTTGTAACATACTTTTCGAAAAAGTTAGGAGGTCAACATTATGGATCTAACAAGATGCCCTATGCGTACTGCACCCACAGTGCACTTGCCCATACGGCGCTTCTTCCGATTGTAAGATCGCCCAACAATAATTAGGCAACTTTAACAAATGAAATTGGTTTTGAAACCAAGCCGGTCCCAATCAAAAGTAGGGTATGAAATGGAATGATTATGGTGTCGCCGGAAGAAGCCCCGCCCATACCTTATCGGTTTTCAAAACGCGGTCAGGTTTTCCAATTTTTGGCTCAAAATGCGGTCAGACTTGGTACTTTGTAACATATTCATCGACCTATGGTCCACTCCTACCGTATACCTTGGGCGAGAATGATGATCGATTCGTCCTTGGTGATGCCCCACAGCATCGAGCACATTCCCTGCACGGCGCATGTCTGTAAATAGATTTATTACATCAAATAAAATTAGATATTATATATAGCCAAATAAAATATAATGATACAGATATAGTGAAATATAAATAGGTAGTATTATTGAATCGTCGGCAAAATCAAGGCAACAAATATCAATCAAAAATTTTAGAAGGCAATGACACACGATTGCGCCGGGTTATTAAAGCACCGTGTTTTTAAAGCGCCGGGATTTTACAGCACCTACTATTTGTCGCTAATGTTATATATTAAATCTTGAATTATATTTCGGATACAGTTAGTTAAGAGACCGGCTCGGTAAGACTCGAGCATGGTCCGGACATTCGCGAGGACTTTCGATCTGGGCCTCAATACTTTCATCATAGACACATACCGGGGGGAGACCGATGAAAGTTATAGTGAAAATGCCCTTGGGCTCAAACCCGGCTCACATATGTCGCATAAAATAAAAAATTGAAAAATTCATAACTTTTCAAGCGTGATAGCTAGCACTTTTATTTCTTTTTATTGGTGAATAACATGTCATGCACTCTTATAAACACAGCTGAACAGCAATATCTTATCGTTTTGAATATGTTTTTTCGTGTCTGATTTTCAGATTTTTTTCCTTCTATCCTCGTTGAAGAGATACTGCAAGAAAATTCATAGTGCATATTGTAGCCCTGACGATTATGTACATGGTGGTCATATTCCCTTGGCCAGCCAGTTTGTCATAAGCCTCGAGAATTGCAACTGAATGTGAGATATGTGTAAATTGCAAAAATCGAAAATTAAATTTCTTGAAATTCGCAAGAGCAAGAGTTAGCTTTATAATGTCATTTTACTCGTAGTGATGCGCGTACATAGGAAAAATATACAAATAGACTCAAGGCAAGTTGATTCATAGGGCGGATGGTGGCTCTTGCATGTGTGTTTGCAGAAACGACTGCAACGTGAAGAATCGTCGTTTCGCAGATATAGAATTTATTTTTTAAATTATCAAACTTGAAAATTTCTATCTTTCTTTCGTATAAATCGGTTGGAAGGTGGCGTACGGCAACCAAAGCTGTACCATTGTTATCAGTAGGAGCGTACTGTACTGCACTACCGTAACCGTCAGGAATCGCGAACTAATTTTTTTTTCAGTCGACTCATGATTCTCAACCATGACCCGGGGTTCATGGTTGAGAATGGCTGAGGTCGAAAAAATCATGATGATCCCAGACCAAATACTATTTGGCATTATATCAATAGTGGGCCAACTTTTATTTTTATGGATACCATTACTCGAATTACCGTAATCTAGCTACCGTATCCTACAATAATGTGGTGAGATTCTCGGAAAATTCAGGTGCGTGCATTACTATTACGGTAATTCGAGATATGGTATCCATAAAAATAAAAGATGGCCCATTATTGATATAATGCCAAATAGTATTTGGTCTGGGATCATCATGAATTTTTCGACCTCAGCCATTCTCAACCATGAACCCGGGGTCATGGTTGAAAATAATGGGTCGACTGAAAAAAAGATCAGTTCGCGATTCCTGATGATTATGGAATTCAAGTACAGTTCACTCCCACTGATCAAAATGGTACGGCTTTGGTTGCCATACGCCACCTTCCAACCGATTTATGTGAAAGAAACATATAAATATTCAAGTTTGATAATTAAAAAAATAAATTCGAGATCTGCGAAACGACGATTCTTCACGTTGCAGTCGTTTCTGCAAACACACATGCAAGAGCCACCATCCGCCCTATGAATCAACTTGCCTTGACGGTCGACTGAATGTGGGAGTTGAAAAAATAAAAATAAAATTATTATTTTTCTAATTTTTAAAAAAAATGTAGTCCAAGTCTATTTCTATATTTTTCTTTTTTTTTCCTATGTACGCGCATCACTACGAGTAAAATGACATTATAAAGCTAACTCTTGCTCTTGCGAATTTCAAGAAATTTAATTTTCGATTTTTGCAATTTACACATATCTCACATTCAGTTGCAATTCTCGAGGCTTATGACAAACTGGCTGGCCAAGGGAATATGACCACCATGTACATAATCGTCAGGGCTACAATATGCACTATGAATTTTCTTGCAGTATCTCTTCAACGAGGATAGAAGGAACAAAATCTGAAAATCAGACACGAAAAAACATATTCAAAACGATATGATATTGCTGTTCAGCTGTGTTTATAAGAGTGCATGACATGTTATTCACCAATAAAAAGAAATAAAAGTGCTAGCTATCACGCTTGAAAAGTTATGAATTTTTCAATTTTTTATTTTATGCGACATATGTGAGCCGGGTTTGAGCCCAAGGGCATTTTCACTATAACTTTCATCGGTCTCCCCCCGGTATGTGTCTATGATGAAAGTATTGAGGCCCAGATCGAAAGTCCTCGCGAATGTCCGGCAGGGGGTCAAAATGCTCGAGTCTTACCGAGCCGGTCTCTTAAAACGCGTTCTCCATAAGGGCGGCGGGGGCATGGCACAATGTTTCAAAATCATCCTAGGTGACTTATATTTGATGGTTAGAGTCCCTAGGGGCGGTATACACTTCAGCCAAAAAGTTGACCCAAATTATCGATTTTTGATCTACCAAAAGTCGAAAAATAAAAGTATGAATTCCATAGCATGTTATATATCATTCGATAGAGGATCAAAAGTTATATAAGAATACCAAGTTTCAGAAGTTTTCATAACTTTATCTTCGAGAAATTACCGATTTTCCAATTTTTGACCAGGTTTTTTTGTTTTGATCTCATTGCTTGCCATGTTACTCTCATTTCCTTTTCTTGGATCTTTGATATGTTATGTAAAAATGGATGGGCTATCCGAATATCACACTTATTTCGACCAGCTACAAGGCAGTCATAGTGATATCAAGTGAAATCTAACCCCATTTTAACGCCCAAACGCCGACGCAGGTTCGAATCCGGGTCCGGGCATAAATTTTTGCAACTTTTTTTTCGCCTCAAATATTACTTTAAATTATATTTTCATGTGATTCACCGTATTTTCACTAATGTATTTTACGAAATAACCACAAACATTAACAGGAATACTAAAAAATCTTATTACTGATACAATATCAGGAAAATGGATGGGACGAGCGAAAATAACGGTTTTTCGACAGTGATACTTCTTTAAAATGTATTTTTTGCTATTTTCTGTTAAAAGAAGATAAATATACAATAAAACTCTTATCATCTCGGTTTTCGCAAAATGGTTTGAAAAATTGTAGGCAACGATCAAAGATCAAAGTACAAACATCAGAGAAAAAACTTCAGTAATATAGTAAAAACATTTCAGAACATTTCTAACATATATAGGTGCTTTGAAAATAAGAGATTCCATCAAAAGAGGTGCAGGAACTAGAACTATGAGGGAGAGAACGCGCAGGTTTAAACGTACGCGATGTAACCGAGTAGATCTCATCAGAACGTTAGCTATGGGTCTGAAAGGAATTAGAACTAAACCAAAATGAGGAAAATAAATATATGATACGTAAAAAAGCTACCTGCGGAGGAACCATAGTTTTAAAAGGCCTGTCCTTTGAACGGTAGGATCTCAAAATCAGTCCTTCCAAAAAAATTGCCCTGGGGACGAATGAAGAGCTATGACTACCATAATCTGTGGATAAACATCAATCGCCACTTGCATCATTTTGTCCCTTATTGTTTGAACGGGTCGTTAGCATATCTATAAGCTGAATTTTCAGTTTTGAGGCTCAAATTCGTAGAACATTTACAGCTTGATATCGGAGACGTCCCAATGCCTCTTTTGATGGAATCTCTTATTTTCAAAGCACCTATAAATATTAGAGATGTTCAGAAAAGTTTTTATTATATTACTGAAGTTTGGACTCTGATCTTTGTACTTTGATCTTTGATCTTTGCCTACATTTTTTCAAACCATTTTGCGAAAACCGAGATGATACGAGTTTCATTGTATATTTATCTTCTTTTAACAGAAAATAGCAAAAAAATATATTTTAAAGAAGTATCACTGTCAAAAAACCGTTATTTTCGCTCGTCCCATCCATTTTCCTGATATTGTATCAGTAATAAGATTTTTTAGTATTCCTGTTAATGTTTGTGGTTATTTCGTAAAATACATTAGTGAAAATACGGTGAATCACATGAAAATATAATTTAAAGTAATATTTGAGGCGAAAAAAAAGTTGCAAAAATTTATGCCCGGGCCCGGATTCGAACCTGCGTCGGCGTTTGGGCGTTAAAATGGGGTTAGATTTCACTTGATATCACTATGACTGCCTTGTAGCTGGTCGAAATAAGTGTGATATTCGGATAGCCCATCCATTTTTACATAACATATCAAAGATCCAAGAAAAGGAAATGAGAGTAACATGGCAAGCAATGAGATCAAAACAAAAAAACCTGGTCAAAAATTGGAAAATCGGTAATTTATCGAAGATAAAGTTATGAAAACTTCTGAAACTTGGTATTCTTATATAACTTTGGATCCTCTATCGAATGATATATAACATGCTATGGAATTCACACTTTTATTTTTCGACTTTTGGTAGATCAAAAATCGATAATTTGGGTCAACTTTTTGGCTGAAGTGTATACCGCCCCTAGGGACTCTAACCATCAAATATGAGTCACCTAGGATGATTTTGAAACATTGTGCCATGCCCCAACCGACGCCCCTCCGCTGTAAGGGAGAATGCGTTTTAATATGAATGAATAAATACCTACCCCGGTATTGGAAGTGGACAGAATCTTGTTGAAGACCGTGTTGAGTGGAACTACTCGATACGTATTGCACAGCACACTTGCTACAAACAAGTAAATACATTTCTCAGCTTTCTTTAAAGACACACCCCCTAGCTATTTTAAAACTCTCCGTTCTGGCAATACGCTGCTTGAAGATAAATAGACCGAGAGAGTATGGACAGAACGGGGAGTTTCATATTAGCCTGGGGATGTGGCTTTAAACAAACGAAAAATCTTGATAACAACGATTAATATTTTCACAAATCCGAGCAACATTCAAACAGGAAATATTCAAAAACAGCTATAGTATCATAACGCAATGCTACCGTAACCCACCAGGTCTGCCATCCCTACTTGGTCGTGGGCCAAATCTATATGCTGATGACGTCAGATGGACGAGGTAGCACAGCAGGACGGATACGGTAATGGTACGGTGGATCATCATTATCGATTGATTGATACGATCAATACATTCACATGGCGGGCGTCCAAGTCATGATCTGCATAGCAAATAGTCCATCTATTTGAAGGACCATTAAAGAAATCAAAAAAACGGCACTTCTTTGATTTCTGGCCCAGATCATAATATAGATTAATTCTAGTCATTTCTCATTCCTCACCACTCATTAGTCATTTCGCGTAGTAACCTACCCTTCTCTCGGTTGTGGTAAAACCAAACGCATCATGATTGATAAAATGAGAGTTTTGTCTCCTCTTTTCCCATACTCTCTCATCCTAATCCAATTTCATTTTCATATCACCCCCATTCTCCTATAAAAGCATTCGATTCCTTTCCTGCGGTTCAGTCCAGAGCTCTCCCATTTTGAGGAGAGCTCGGGGAGCATTTCGCCCCCGTGGACATCGTCCTCCCAGTGAGGAGGACGACCCCTCCATTCGATCGAAATGGGGAGGGGGGGTGAACGAGGGGGTGGGCCAGAAATCAAAGAAGTTCCAAAAAAACGATGTGTAAAGCCTGTATAAAATAGTTCACCAAAGTGCAAAGTACAGAACGTTACCAGGTAAAATGTAATCGATAATAAAGCAGATAAGCGAATCTTCTCGCAGTGTCCGAGGGCACACAACAACACTCTACAATACCTTATGGTACAATCGATATTCATACACGGTACTTATTGATAGTTATATCACATTATTATTATTATTATTATTATTATTATTATTATTATTATTATAAAGTTGTTTATGCACATACATAACAGAGGGAGCTAACGCAGATCGAACCAACAATGGGAGAAAACAATAACAAATCAACGATTGTGGATGGAGAGGCAGCAGGGGCGAGAGACAAGGAGAAATTGAGAGAGTACACGGAGAAAAGGAAGAACCTCTCGCGGTGTTCAAAAGTAACGAAAAGAACAGAAAAGAAAAGAGGCGAGAGAGTGTGTCCAAAGAGGAGAGCGTTTTCACTGCTTTTTCCTTCTTTTGCAAATCTTATGAATAGAGCATCAAGATACAGCCAAGTAGAAATTGAAATAAGATTATCTATGAAATTCTACAATAGACCAGAATACAGTATAGTACTCGTCAAAATATCTCTGACAACAAAACAAGCAAACAATAACTGAATCAATCAACCAATCAATCATCATCTACAATGTAAATATCTCCGAAAACAAAACAGAACAATCAATAACTCAATGAATAACCATCATCTACAACGTAATTCCATTCTCCTCAGCCTCTTTCCGTGCTGCCGCAACCGCAGAGATCGCTGCCCCACCATGGGCAGCAATGGCCGCCGCCCTCCTGTCCTTCTTCCCCTTTCGATAGGCATCGATGACCCTCTGTCTCTCTGCCTCCATCAATGCACTCATCTTCTCCTTCTTCTCCTGTAATGATAAAGAAAGAATAAATAAAGAATACGATATTAAAGACACACCTAATTTGAACAACTTTCCGCTCTGGCAATTATTACTTGTCACTGGCCTAGCAGTGATCACCACCCGCAGGGCTAACAATAAGTGTGCCTTGAAAAACGGGGTGTACCTTTTTTTTTTTATCATTTTATCGCTATGGCAATGATCTCTCTCGCTTTCGTTGTCTAAGAGAGTTTTTTTTCTTCAAATTAGCTCGCGGTGTGCCGTTATCATACACTTTCATACCCACATAATGTGAGAATTGACCCACTATATGCGAAACAAAGCTAAAAATGAGGATTTTAAGCGAAAAAAAAAACAACGAATTTTCGACAGCAACCCACCATATTTCAAAAGTCAACCCACTATATCAAAATAACGACATTTTGTGAAAACCCGACCGTATTTTGCAAACTTGTAATGTAGTTGTTCGACCTATGGAGACATGCAGATGCTAGAAATGACACCGTACACTAAGCGTCCATTTTTATTTACATACAGTATGACTACCGTACCTTCTTCTCCGTTCCAGATCGAGTATCATCGAAGGCAGTTGTCGTCGACGACGAAGGATCATCCTCCTTGGATGGACGTTCCGTCTTAAGAACATTATGCAGTAGGAGAGACTTGCCGCCGGCCTAAAGGGAACGTATACAGTTTAATGGTCAAGCACAGAACCATAGGGGAGGAGGGAATGGTTGCCACTAAACGACTGGTTAGTCTGGGCGTGCTGATGCCCCATACAAGGGCAAAGAACACGTAAGCATGAATAATAACAATGAAATCACTACGATATCTTGTAGGATTAGATGCATAGGTCGAAAAGTATGTTACAAAGTACCAACCCTGACCGCATTTTGAGCCAAATGTGCCAAAAATCGAAAAGCCTGACCGCTTTTTGAAATCCGATAACTTAACTATTCGACCTATGCGTAGATTAGGGTGGCGAGAACCAGTCACTAGTCACTAATTATTCTCTCTCTCCAACTAGTGCGTAATCTTTTCCACTCTCTCTGCTACTCTTCTGTCCCCTGTGGCAGCCGTGCGTTGGGGTCACGGTTGAGTAGCAAAATTACTCTTTTTCTACTCTTTTTGTTTTTTCTCGGCTCTAAGTAATCAAAATGTGCAAATCTATATATTTTTGGAATCTGCAAGTCAAGGGCTATCCAACAAGCCTAAAATTGGATGTCAAAGAAGATTAGAGACGCCGCTTGGTTGTTTATGACGATTGTGGGCGGAGTCTATCACTATGCAAGAGGTTAAATGACGACAAGGAAGAGTTTTAATTGTGGTTCGAATGACTTTAATAACATGATAATCATAAATGATATTATAATAGTCTTTCTATCCGTCTTATCGGAAGTGCTGGAATGCATAACATGAGAATTCGATGAAATTTAAAAGTTATCTTTGACAGTCAATTTTAGGCTTGTTGAATAGCCCTTTGCTTGTAGATTCCAAAAATATTCAGATTTGCAAATTTCGATTACTTATAGCCGAGAAAACCCAAAAGGAGTAGAAAAAGAGTAGCTAAAATTACTCACTAATGTTTTGATGACCTCATCACTACTAACCGTCGCGCGAGAGGTCGTAAATGTGCCTCTCTCGGTTGAGTAGAGAGAGACTGTTACTAGGACTAGTGACTAGTGACTGATTCTCGCCACCCTAGCGTAGATGTATCGTCAATTGATGCCCTACACTACGATAAAACAGTACTATACGCTCTTCTAAGGCTATAGATTATAAAAATATCGTGATATAAGTGGATAATGATAGAGCAATTATAGAGTAGCTACCTTTCAATCAATCAATAATCGGTCAATCAACCAATAAATCAATCAATACATCAACGGAGATACCTTAGCATTCAGCGGCACATACTTCTGCTTGAAGACGCCAGAGAACGCGGGAGGCGCATCGTATCGATCGCCAAAATCGATCACTTCTGCAAAAATAACTGATTTAGCTTCGCCTCTTGCCAACGGTCTCCCCATTTCATATAAAGGTAAAACGGAAAGATAATTACCGTATTCATTGACGTATCTCAACCATTTTAACAACCTACTTTACCGTTCATTTCATATAATACTCAGTAGGTTATTGTCATTATTGCCTTTCTAAGAGTTAGCGAGTTATTGCCTTTCGGGAACAACCAAAGGTGTTTACTCTATCAATGATACATGCATTCACCAGGTCACCACCAGTGGCCGCATGCATGAACATGAGAAACGGTTTGAGAAATGTGACGTTACAACCGTAGGCCGAAATGCACTGTTACATTTGCCTTACGTGTCTACGCCGTAACCCCTCCGTCGCGTCGGACGGACGGCGGAGGGGGTTACGGCGTAGGCACGTAAGGCAAATGTAACAGTGCAAAACGAGTGCCATATTTTTTTTGTTTCACAACATTTGTTCGCTTAATGTGAATAAATAAATATAAATATAAATCCCACTCCCCATTAGGCTTGTGACGTCAAATTTGTCGACAAACCGTTATTAGGACACGTCAGCATAACTTCTTACCTATGCCAGGACAACATGGACTTATCTCATCTTCTCTAACGAGGTTCATTTTAATACCACTACTAATAACTCTAGTAATTCACACTTTTATTGTTTGTTTATAGAATTAGTTTATCTTTTCATAGTAATTTAGTTGTTAAATTAGAAATTATAACACTTTCATATAAAAAATCTTAGTTTATAAAGTCAATAGAAAGACCTGGTGCTGTCTACTGAAGATGGCCGCGACACCAGGCAAAGCTTTATGGTGTCTAGACGTAGCGGCCGAAACACCATGAAGCACATTACTACATATAGTTTATATTGTTACAGTTACTTTAACACGTGCATGCATTTCAATCTTGTACATTGATTTACGTATTAGATTAATATTCAACGTTCATGCATGCGGCCTGTGGTGGTACGCATCACGTTCTCGTGAACAACAAAGCAGAGGAGATTCTTCCCAACAAGCTGTTCATTTCTTTCACTATTACATACAAGCGATTCAGGAAATTGCTCGATGGCAGTTTTCAAAGGAAGTAACAGTGGGGTCCCCCGTATAGACCGCTCACAGGAGGGAGATCAAGTCAGAATGATCTCCCCTCATTATCCTTGCATCGTCATTCTTCATGACCCATTCCCCTATATAAACCCCCTCCTATGCTGATAAAGTTAGTCTCGAGTGAGCTTGTCGTCTAGTCTTCCTTGTTACACTTCAACTGTAACCACCCAGAACAGCATAGGTCATCTATCGGTTATCAAAAACCGGCCAAGCTTTTCGATTTTTGGCAAATTTGGCTCAACATACGATCAGGCTTACTATGACCTATGGTAGTAACCAGCCCCATCCCACCTCTCGAGTTGATGACAGCCTCCCTCTCCTCAGCCTCTCGTTCCTCTTTCTGTTTGTTCCTCAGTCGATCATTCCTCGACGCATTCCTCCTCTTCGTCTTACTCGACATCGCCCTCACTCGCTCATCTTCGATCGCCTACGAATAATAATAATAATAATAATAATATTATTATTATTATTATTATTAATAGTGCAATCAATAAATCAATATTTACAGACCGTTGCGTCTTTCAGCGCCTACCATAATCGGTCAAATCAATAAATCAATATCTACCGTATACCTTGAGACGCTTGAGCGTCTTGTCCCTCGCCTGTCCGAATCGTTTCACCTCGTCCGCTTTTCTCAACAGCAGTTTCATCTCGCGTTTCTTCCTGCAATATCATACGTTATTACGTGGGAATATATTACAGTTAAAGACTCCATAGACAAATGTCACAAGTGTCTGCGACGCCGATCCAATCATACGTGGGCACCACTGCAATACACCCCCGATTTTTGGCACCCGACCCCTAGATTTTCCAAAAAAATCACTCAAAATGGCGTATAAATGCTCCATTTTTTGCTTCCGACCACCCGATTTTCATTTCCAGCGGCAATGCCCGTCCACGTAATAATAATAATATCTTTATGTGGGTTTCATGTAAGAATGATAATGATATACAGAGAGAAATGCATTAGGGACGCATAAATACAATACCACAACGAGGTAGTAAGGTTTAATTAATAGATAATGATGATAAAACTAAAAAGTATGAGTACAACTATAAAAACTGTTATGTATACGATTGTTAATGGATCCCTCCATAGACAATATCACAAGTGCCTGCAACACCGATGCAACTGGTCATTAACAAGTGAGGCATGACAAATCTACATTGTGAATGCCGCCGAAAATTTTGTGAATTCCTACTCAAATCCCTTTCGTCTGCCGTACCGTAAATCGATCTGCATTTCCCCAAATCGATCTACCGTATCCCGAAATCAATCCACCGTACCCCAAATCGATCCACAGTACCACAAAATCGATCCACCATACCCCAAATCGATTCACCGTACCCCAAATCGATCTACCGTATCCCAAATCGATCCACCGTATCCCAAATCTATCTACCGTACCTCTCGTCCTCATCCATATCCTTGTATTCCTGGTCGATGTCCTTCGAGTCACGACCCGCCATGCCGACAGCCGCCTGCAATTTCGAGCTCCTTATTTCTTTATTTATATATTATTATTATTATTAATATATTTATTTATCTAATTATTTATCTTACAATGAATAAACAACAAGTTCCATTTCAGTGAAGAACACATTTATCAAAGACGAACTCTGTCTATTCATATTTATTCATTTATGTTTATATAAATTTATTTTACTACCATGTATTGAACAATTACAAAACACGTCAAGCTGATATATTTGCTTAAAATTTCAGGCATTTTAATCACTTGATTTGCATCTCGTCTAGCAATGTGTACATTTAACAGATAAATATTAAAATGATGAATAAAGAGTTCAAAACTTCCAACCTTGATCTTGATCTCATTAATCTCCTTATCGATCTCATTGTGCATTCGTCCCATCACCGCCTTAATCGATTCTCGCGCCCTTTTCGGAGCCACGCCCACTCGCGCCAGTGCATCTGTCAATCGATAAATACATATACACTACTGGTAAATAAATAAGGGTATGCGGGCACTCAACTTTTTTTAAAAAAATTGCACTTAATTCATTTATTTTTATTTCATTTAATACAATTTTACGGGGACACCCCATGTATGACTCCAGAGGGCGTATGCATGAACGCAGGAAAACGTCCGTAGGCGGAGGCGTTTGCCCAAAAAAATGCACCGCCTGCGCATTTGACGTCACGTTTCACACGGGCACTATTGAACAAAGTGTATGGCTACACCGTACCCCGAACAAATAACTAATCATCAGTAATCAGCTGGCAACAACGTCTCACTCACCTTGTACCGGTCTCTTCTTGGGAAAGCTCCTCTTCTGCGCTCCCGCTCCTCCTTCCTTCTCAGCCTTCAAATAATAATAATAATAATAATAATAATAATGATAATAATAATAATAATATTAATAATAATAATAATATTAATAATATTAATATTAATAATAATAATATTTTACTCCCTCATCATTTTTATACATAATACATACATAATACAATGATATTATAATAATATTCCCTCGTCTACTCCATCTACAGATAAGAAGCCCAGTAGAATCCCCTCCCAGAAGGTTTTTGGAAAGCCGGGAGGTGTATTTCCTTCTTCATGCAGCCTCAACGGACGGAGCTCTAATTGCTACGTGGGTTACTTTCTTCAATGTCTAATGGACTATTTTCTCGATTCCATTTCGTCGACAGAGTAGATGCTGAAGGACCATCAAGAGAGATGAGATATTGCAATATTTATCGATGTATAGATGAACGAAGACCCATTGATCTCTGAAGGTTCCCCTGCATAACCCACCGCACAATGTGCGAATGTGATAAATTATTATTATTATTATTTAAAATGTTACCTTGACTACTCTCATCAATTCGGCCACACGTCGAGGCACCGCCTGTTCGTCCATCGACGTGGAAGAAGCGACAGGATCGAGGTTCTGCTCACTGCAAACTATCATATTTATTTAATTTGCATGTTACACAATAAAACTAGAGTACATTTGCATGCTCTTTATACTATACTTCTCGTTTAATATAATCATTACAGGAATTATGTATGGGATACTCTTATAAGGAAAGGGTACTTTGTCAGGTGAGCGAAAAGTATGCTACAAAGTGCCAAGCCTGACTGCATTTTGAGCCAAAATTTCCACAAAAAACCCGAAAAACTTGGCCGCATTTTGAAAATCGATAACCTAGCTATTCGACCTATCCGTGAGAGTAAAAACCCAATGAAAAGTATATGGTTGGAAAGAGGATCATAAAATATTCGAATATCCAAAATATAGGCAGTGTAGATCAGACCATCTTGCGCATGACCAATAATAATCAAAGATCAACCAACTACCGAAATCGCCTTACTGCATCAATCCCCCTTTCTGCCCCTATGCACATCACTCCTGCTCATTATATTTGATGGAAATAAATAAATAAATAAAGAATAAATAAATGAACCAACTCACGCAGTCTTTCCCATCCCCGCGGTGGCACTCCTGATCGGAGCCATAGTAGCATCGCCCTTCTTCAGCACTTTGCGATTCTTGCGCGGAATCTTTCCCATCTGACACTATTATCGATTGATTGAGATTAGACTGATAAAGTAATCGTTAAACGGTTAAAAATCGAATGTCAATCATCGATTTATCGATCGATACTAAAAAAAAGGTGTAAAAGGAGATAATACACGGGCACAATAAACCTCGTTAGAAACAGACACAGAAAAAAAATCAGTCTAACACTATTTATCCGTGTCAGACAATTAAATGTATATGATGAAACGGTAAATCAACAAGTGGAATGTTCAAAATAAAACGAGAATCAATGGTCCATAATTACCGGAACAATCAATAAACATCAATCGATATCTACCGTAACCTACAACACCATCAGTAATCCTTAATAGATATCTACCGTAACCTACAACACCATCAGTAATCCTCAATCGATATCTACCGTAACCCACACCTAATCAGTGGCCTTCTCCGATAGTGGTAGCCATCGTCTGCACTCTTTCCGCCCCACTCCTCCCTCACCCTCACTCAGAGAGGACGCACCGTAGTCGTAGCACAGCTCGGCTCCTGCAGCGATTGGCCTGAAAGGGAGTGTCAGATTACGGTAGCTGGACGATATCGATCGATTCAAAAACACAAATGCTGCTACATTCAGGCACAGATATTCTCAATTTACACCACACTCACAGACACATATGATCTATGACGTCTACAGTAACCCATTAAATCATACGGTATACCCAATTTTCGAAAAGCCTATATTCTACAGGAGGCACCTCGATGAGGACGCCCATGTAGTATGGTAATCCTTAATAGATATCTACCGTAACCTACAACACCATCAGTAATCCTCAATCGATATCTACCGTAACCCACACGTCAATCGATATCTACCGTAACCCACACCTAATCCCTGATTAGTGACCGAACCTGTTGGCGAACATTCAGGCAGATATTCTCACTCACACATAACCTATGATAAATATCTCACAGTAACCCATTGAACTACACGGTACGGCATACAGTATCCCTGTACCTGTTGGCGAACAGTCCTACGATGGGCGCGACCGTGCCCACCCTCAACACGACCACATCCAGATTGGGCGCACACGAGTGTTTGCGTGTAACGGCCGAGATTGCCTCGATGAGAGGGATCGATGTATCATGTGTGCACGGTGGCATCTGTCATCAATGAGAGCAGATTAATAATAATAATAATAATAATAATATTAATAATAATAATAATAATAATAATCACTTTGCGATTCTTGCGCGGAATCTTTCCCATCTAACTATTATCGATTAATTGATAGATTTGACTGGTGGAATAATCGATAAAAGGTTAAAATTCATCATTCATCGATTTATCATCGGGTATTTAATAAAGAATTTCTGATCGAATGATTGAGTAAAGTAGGCGCAAATGAAGCTATATCAAATGGCTGAAACACAAACCCGCACAGTGTTCCTTGACAGTGAGACCATATTGATGATGTCTGCTTCTCCCTCTGTCGACTTCTCTCATCCAAATCATCATCCTCCTTCTCTTCTTCTTCTTCACCTTAAATAACACAATCATAATATATCTTCTCACCTCATTCACTCATTTTATTATTATTATTATTATTATTATTATTATTATTAATATCTTTAATTAATCAAACGTGCCGTCACAACCGTAGACACAAGCTTTGCCAAAAATCCTCCTACTACGGTTATGACATCACGTTAATCGGATTTTGCCCATACATTTTCATACCCTCACAATGTGAGGATTGACCCACTATATACGGCTCATTTTCAGGGTCGACCCACTATATTAAGTTCATTTTTATGTTTAAGAGTACAATTTAAACGAAAAAATAACGATTTTTCTAAATCGACCCACTATATAAAAATAATTCGGTGAGGGCACCGAAAATCTGTGGTTTTGCCAACAATTTGCCAACGTTCACGGGTACGGACTCTGGTAGGTGTTTGTGTAGGAATACCCTACATAGGATACGGATAATACGATGGAATAAAGAATACGAATAAGAATAAATAACTAAATAAGTCTAAGAATACCTTCCTCCCTCAGCCTCCTCCTCCTCTCCACCTCATCTCCACCAAGCAATTCTCCCGCATACTCGCACACAAAGTTGCCTCGGGCGATATCAGGAGTAGAAACAAATTAATTATTTCTAAAAAAAATCTAATAAATAAATAAATAAATAAATAAATCTAACCATCGACTCCGAGTACATCCAACTCCTCTCCGGGTGCGAATGAGAGATCCGCCTCACATTCTCCATGGAAGCGCCATTTGCCCACCATCTATAATCAATCTTATTATCCTATTATTCAAATCGATATGACAGTATTCATAAAACTGCTTTCCATATAATGGTAGTTGCAACCATAGATCGAATAGCTAGGTTATCGGTTTTCAAAATGCGGTCAGGTTTTTCGATTTTGGGAAATTTTGGCTAAAATGTGGGTAGGCGTGGTACTTTATAACATACTTTTCGAGCTATGGTTGCAACAAAGTAACTATTAATCACTCAATCAATCAATTGATCCATATCAACAACATTATTATTCAGTTCCTCGATTGGCATTAATAAACTAATCAACAAAGTAACTTTAGACTACTGATACCGTAGAGTACGGTTAGCACCAATTATTGAGTAGTTGTTATTGATTTTACAATAATATATCATGAAAAAAACAAGTAAAAAATATAATATTATAATTAAAATATCTCACCCTGCTAACCGTCTCGTTCATATACGGTACAGTTCTCGAGTATTCTCATCTTGTAGTAGTTTAGCATGGCGAGAATGTCCTCGAAGCATTGACTCGCCACCTGAAGAAGTCCATATTACATTTATTATTAAATTATTATTATTATTATTATTATATTATTATTATTATACTTATTATTACAGACCATGTATTTTTATACCCTCATAATGATCGACCCACTACATAAGACTCTTTTCATGAGAAAAAGAACGATTTTTCTAAATCGACCGACCAAATAAAAAAAACATGTGAGGGCACCGAAAATGTATGATTAAAGGCGATTTAGGCATATTTTGCTCAAAATGGGATCAGGTTTGGTACTTTGTAACATACTTTTCGACTTATATTGATAAGGAGTACTATAATAATTAATATTAATATAATTATGACGAAAGATAATACCTAACACTCAGCGAGTATTCTCCCTCTCTGCTACTGTCGCGAATCAGAAATGTGCCGGCCTGTCAAGAGTGATTTTTATATTAAATTTAAACACTTTATGTAGATCAACTATGCGGTGCTAGACCGGATCAGTAAAAGAGCGATATGAGATGGTTTCACACATTCTTGTTTGTTGTTTCAGGAGCGATGTTCAATATTAATGCAATGAATCATAAAGCTATCAAGCGATTCAACGATCAAGTAATCAAAATACAACGAAGTTGCATCCAAGTTCATTCAATTGTTAATGTGTGGTTCACCTCAACATGGGGTTGTGTGAGCAATTCTATCGCCTCTTCTCTGCTCATCTTTCCAAAGTAGAACGACTTCCATTCATAAGGATCGAACGATTTATTCGTCATCACTGCAAAAATGAATCAGTAAGAAGTCGCAAAAACAGACGACAAAGCGAAATTGTATGCGTAAAGTCATATCGCTCGCATAACTGGGAGCATGTAAACAGTACTAGTGCACTACAGAGTGAAATAGAACCATAAACATAAATAAGAAACCTTAGAACTAGACTAGAACAGGTTAGAATTTCAAAAAGTATGAAAGGCGAAAGTTTGATGATTCCCGGTACCGTATGCAACTAGGTTCGCAAGTCTGTGCGCTTATGTCAAATATTTGATTTTACAATTTTTTAATTCATTATATTTAATTTATTTAGATTCTGTCTTTATTTTTTGTTGTTAAATAAATAAACAAATTGAATTGTTGGTGTATTTTCCAAATATTTTGTTCGAACAGATACTTGATAATCGGATCCATGTCCCTTCAGAGTAAATCAAAAAAGACTGCGCACACTAACTGATTTATACAGAAAGTTGGATCCATAAATACAAATACGAAAATAAAATTACTACACATATTATAATGCATATATCACAGGGCGAGAATGTATCATACAAGAGGTTAAAGATGAAAGATGAAAGATCAAAGATCAAATATGATCTTTACTAATCGATAGAACGATAACTACGATAATATGCACTCGAATCGTTCGTTCGTTAGATAAACAACAAAAACATCTCCAGTCAGGAATGGACATACAGTACCTAATATATACAATCAGTTTGCGATCAATACACGACTACAGTATCCTCAACATCGTCTCTCTGCTGCTTTTTCAGGCAAGATGTGAATAGACCGGTGAAGCTGAACCCCCGAGGAGTATTCTGTCTGGAAAGGGACATGATTACGGTAATTGATCTTTGATCTTTTGCCTTACCTAAGTGCATTCAACTTCTGCTGTCGTCGGCACTCTATCAAGTTCTCATCAATAACCTTAAATATATATTTTTGATCTTTGATCTTTGTTTCTTTTTTTATAATCAGTTGATCGATCTTTGATCTTCTTACCTTTAGTCTCTCTGGGTCTGCCTCTGCAGCTCTGGCTCTAGCAGCTTCGATCATACACAGGGTGAGCGAGGCCTGAAATCAATCGATAACTTCCGTAACCTCCAATTAATCTACAGTAACCTAAAACTACCGTATACCTGATCAGCGACGTCTGCGTAGAGTCTGCACACGAAAGATAGATCATCAATGATGTCGATTCTTCCACTATCGCGAGAATCGTACATCTTAAATTGACTAAGTTACTACTTAAACCTTAAGTACCTGACAATTTAAGTTAACCTTTGTTAAGTTCGTAAATCTCACTTACCTTAGACACGACCCTAAGTAGTTCACTATAAGCCATCTGCACGTGTTTCCACATCGCATGCCGAGATAGTGTCTTACCAGCCAGAGGAGTCGAACCGATTCTCTTTCTGATTACGGTAATGTTAGATTACGGTATCGATCAATCGATAAAATCAATAATCAATCGATAATATTACTTGGACAGTTCGCTCATATCATTGAACAAATGAACGAAGGCGTCAGCGATCACCGGGATGGCAGTACTGTGGAGATTTGATGAGAGACACTGGAATTAGATTACGGTAACTATCGATTACTGTAGTTCAGGAATAACTATTGATTGCTTCAGTATACCTGAGTGAGAATAGTACTTGCTTGCATGTACAACTGTAGCCTTGTATCGATTGAATCACGAGGAGACACAGAAGAAATGATCGATGACAAGCTAAAAAATTACGGTACTATTATATCGTTCCGATGCAATCTCTCGATTCCGAACTTACGCTGTATAGTGAGAGGAGGACGGGGAGATTACGGATAGTACGGCAGCGATTGATTCACGAGCTAAAGTATCCGATCCACGTAGCCGCAGGCGCGATTGGCGCAGTTGAGAGCCTGAAGAGATTACAATAGATTGATCTTTGATCTTTAATTTTTGATCTTTGATCTTTGATCTTTGAATGTACCTGACAGGCACTTCTTATCTCCTCTCGCTCTACTCGTTGTATATTCATTTTCGATCAGTTTCACCAGAGTAGAAACCTTTCCAACGTGCTGACAAGCCGCTCGACTGAAATTGATCTTTGATCTTTGATCTTTGAACTCTCCTCTTACCGTATATTTTGGATGGCCTGAGGCGCGAGAAGTCGTGCAGAATTTAATAGACGAAGTACAGCCGAGAGTTCAGACATCGCTTCCCTTACCGTATACTCTTGGGCAGCGGCAAGACGAGACGAAGGGATCTGAATGATGATCTTTGATCGTTGATCTTTGATCTTTGATCTCTTACCGCCATCTTATTGTTTCTTCTCACAGCATCTCCCATTTCCGTAGTCATCTCCAACAATCTACCCTGATCGTGTGCAGCATTCATTTGTTCGGTCTCAACCTGAATGTAAGGATACTGTATTTGCCGTAATCAATCAATAATATGTTCATCGATCGATAATCGATATTCTACCGTACCTGAAGTCTCGAGATCAGCTCATGACCATTGTGGGCGTCCACACAACATTCCAGACAAGACAAAGACTGCAATTATTGATTGATTAAATGACCTTTAATTGTGCAATATAACGAACATAAAAGTTTCCAATCATGATCATTGACTATCATTGACTTGCTAATCATGAAAACTGTCTAACATGATAAAAAAACTCTAATCTGATTATCCTACCAATGCTATAACAATATAATAGCATTAATTTAATCACTCACTAGATATAGTCCTCTGTTGCATTTGAGGCAACTCCTAGCAGTCCTCTGAATCGTCTTCTCACTCAATCTTCTATTGCAATCGCAACATCGAATCACGGCTTCCTTGCGGCTGCAAAAGATTACTTCCGATGCGGGGAATCGAACCCCGGCCTTGCGGGTGAGAGCCGCAAATCCTAACCACTAGACCACATCGGATGATGCTCACCTTCGCTTGCTAGTCAGTGTAGTATTAAGGACAAAGCTTCGATCATTCATCGACTCATTAGGCTCTCCCGTCAAACGAATCACAGTGACGTTTGATTCTTTTGATCTACTTTGATATTCGATCATTTCTGGAAATCAATCGATAAATCAATAATATGATTAATATTATAACTCACTACATAGGTCAAAGTTGGTGGGAGCTGTTATAGCCGTATTGGCTGGAAACGAAGACCGGCAAGTAGGACATGATATCGAATCGAGTAGATAATACTGCAGATATGGTTATTATTGATTGATCTTGTGATCTTTGATCTTTGATATTTGTTCTTTGATCTTTGATATTTGATCTACTATGGTTCAATGAATCTATCGATAGATCCCCTTTCCACTTTTTGCTGTCATTGCTTATTGTATCTATTCACACTTTCAAATTGTCGCCTCTCTCCCTCTTCCTCTCTCCCTCTCCTTATTCCATATGGGTAGCTCTATGGGCTATTCACGCCCGCAAGTTTTTGCCCACCCTGAAAGGCATTGAATACGGAGAGACATGGAAATGAAGCATAAGGCTTCAGAAAGATTCAAAGATTCACTTCTACAATGATTTCGTATTATGTTGAAGAGACAGAAACCGATAGAAACTATCTCTTACAGGAAATTTATTACTAGAGAATCTGTCAATTATAGAGGGAAAAGAGGGATAAGGATAACTCTGTAAAGGAATGTCAAGGAATGCTGGTTATAACGCTTCGATGCACAAAGGTTTGAACACTGTGTTATGATAGGCTGTTGGAGAAGTGTAAAACTAAACGATGCAAAGCAAATCGATATTTTTCCGTATCTACCGTATCCTGATACCGTACCACACGATATTTTACCCACTGTACACTACTGTAATCACAAAACACAAGATGCCTACCGTATCCTACAGTATCTTCAATACCTGCTGATGACAGTAGATCGAGAAAAGGCATTGCTCGCAGAAGTTGTGGCCGCATGGCAGCAATTTAGGCGGTCGAATTGACGGACGAAACGGCTCCAGACAAACCTGAGAAATTTGATCTTTGATCTTTGATGCTTTGTTCTATATATTAAGAAAACTAATTCAGATAAAATTATCTACGTTATCTTGAGAGTTACACGAAAGCGATATTGCTATTGGAAGAAGTGCCTTTGCTCTTTGATCTTTGATCTACCGACGACCACATTCAAACTATTGTAGAGCCTGACCGATTATCCCAAAAACCGATTAATCTCTTTAAGCCTCAACACTAACCGTTGTTGCATATTAGAGAAAGGAGCTCATTAATCATTGTTTCGGTACGGTCTCGCTAATACGATAATCGGTCAGACAGATGGTCTACGGTAGTTTGGAGATCAAAGATCAAAGATCCAAGATCAAAGATCAAAGAATAAAGATCAAAGATCAATCTGCTCACCTCGCATCCTACAGAAGAGTCTTCTTCTACGAAAGAAGATGACGGAGAAGAGAAAAAGGACGAGGAATCGGCCCACATGATATGAATGTTCTAAAGGCACGAAATATGGTGTACAATGATAAGGAGAGGGAGAGGGAGAGGGAGAGGGAGAGGGAGAGGGAGAGGGAGAGGGAGAGGGAGAGGGAGAGGGAGAGGGAGAGGGAGAGGGAGAGGGAGAGGGAGAGGGAGAGGGAGAGGCCCAAAATGGGCGGAGTCTATCTCCTTGGAACAGCGCGAACGACCATAAATCGTGTCTGAGACATAACGGAAGAGGAAGAAGAAGAAGCTAGAGGGAGAGAATGAGTGATTATGAGGAGTGATATGATGGGAAGTCATGGATTGATATAGCTTGAGGGCATGTAAGGGGTCAGTAAAAAAGGTAAAGGTACAACCCGTTAATCAAGGCACACGAAGTCCTGCGGGTTATCACTGCTAGGCCAGTGATATTTCAAGGCCAATTCAGTCCGGAGGGCCTAATCTCTTCTTCGGACCTACTTTACCGCATGATCTAGTCACTACCAATTCCCCTTTCGGGCGCCTTGGTGAGGCGGAGGCGGTGAAACGACCGGGAATCGAACCCAGGACAGATGGAATGATGGGGCGCGCCATAGACCACTACACCACTTCGCCACCACCTTCGCCCGGTATCTTCCACGACCGGGTTACTGCACTTATCACCGGGAATTCGCAATCGGGGTACGGTAAATGGTTACTGTAACCATTAAAATAAAGACAAAACAGGGAGAACTAGATGAAATGAAACGATAAGATGTATTGAGATTGAGTAAGATTGAGTGGAAAAGTGAATAGATTAGAGAGAATAGAAAGATGAGAGAGTGCGAGACGGTTAGAGAAGGACGAGAGAGTATGGAAAAGTGAGAGGGTACAGAGAATAGTATGTTTATATGCAGATGTTAATCAACAGTTATTGACACCTGCTAATGGATGAGACTGATGGAGAGAGACAGGGAGAGGGAAAGGGAGAGGGAGAAGGAGAAGGAGAGATTGAGAGAGAGGGAGAGATTTCAAGCCGCAATCTGGCGCTTATTGTTTACCATTGAGAACAAGGGCGAACCAAATTCCATAGATAGATCATTCTAGATTACTGTACTTTAATCGATCAATAAGTAACAGATTACGGTATCCTTATTGTAAGTTTTCAAATCAATCGATAATCATGGAAACAATGGATGATAATGTATTTAGTAACGGTTGAGTGGGCATGTGTCACCCCAATTCATCCGGGGAAGAAAAAGGATCTCTACCTCTAAAGATAACGATTACATCTCTACCTCTCCTTTTTAGAACTCTCTCCCTCTCCCTCTAGTATCTCTCCCTCTCCCTCTAAGATCTCTCCCTCTCCCTTTTCTCCCTCTACGATCACTTTCTCAGTGAGTCCATTAATATAAACATATAGCCCTTCTTCTCTTTTGATCTTCGCAATTCATTGATTGCGTCGTTCAATGTATTATCCTCCCCGTGTTATGACTACCGTGATAGATCACTTCCTGAGGAGGGAGAGGGAGGGGAGAAAGGGAGAGGGAGGGGAGAAAGGGAGAGGGAGGGGAGAAAGGGAGAGGGAGGGGAGAAGGGAGAGGGAGAGGGAGAGGAGAGAGAAGGGAGAAAGGGAGAGGGAGAGGGAGAAAGGGAGAGGGAGGGGAGAAAGGGAGAGGGAGGGGAGAAAGGGAGAGGGAGGGGAGAAGGGAGAGGGAGAGGGAGAGGAGAGAGAAGGGAGAAAGGGAGAGGGAGGGGAGAAAGGGAGAGGGAGAGGGAGAAAGGGAGAGGGAGGGGAGAAAGGGAGAGGGAGGGGAGAAAGGGAGAGGGAGGGGAGAAAGGGAGAGGGAGGGGAGAAGGGAGAGGGAGAGGGAGAGGAGAGAGAAGGGAGAAAGGGAGAGGGAGGGGAGAAAGGGAGAGGGAGAGGGAGAAAGGGAGAGGGAGGGGAGAAAGGGAGAGGGAGGGGAGAAAGGGAGAGGGAGGGGAGAAGGGAGAGGGAGAGGGAGAGGAGAGAGAAGGGAGAAAGGGAGAGGGAGGGGAGAAAGGGAGAGGGAGAGGGAGAAAGGGAGAGGGAGGGGAGAAAGGGAGAGGGAGGGGAGAAAGGGAGAGGGAGGGGAGAAAGGGAGAGGGAGGGGAGAAGGGAGAGGGAGAGGGAGAGGAGAGAGAAGGGAGAAAGGGAGAGGGAGGGGAGAAAGGGAGAGGGAGAGGGAGAAAGGGAGAGGGAGGGGAGAAAGGGAGAGGGAGGGGAGAAAGGGAGAGGGAGGGGAGAAGGGAGAGGGAGAGGGAGAGGAGAGAGAAGGGAGAAAGGGAGAGGGAGGGGAGAAAGGGAGAGGGAGAGGGAGAAAGGGAGAGGGAGGGGAGAAAGGGAGAGGGAGGGGAGAAAGGGAGAGGGAGGGGAGAAAGGGAGAGGGAGGGGAGAAGGGAGAGGGAGAGGGAGAGGAGAGAGAAGGGAGAAAGGGAGAGGGAGGGGAGAAAGGGAGAGGGAGAGGGAGAAAGGGAGAGGGAGGGGAGAAAGGGAGAGGGAGGGGAGAAAGGGAGAGGGAGGGGAGAAGGGAGAGGGAGAGGGAGAGGAGAGAGAAGGGAGAAAGGGAGAGGGAGGGGAGAAAGGGAGAGGGAGAGGGAGAAAGGGAGAGGGAGGGGAGAAAGGGAGAGGGAGAGGGAGGGGAGAAAGGGAGAGGGAGGGGAGAAAGGGAGAGGGAGAGGGAGGGGAGAAAGGGAGAGGGAGAGATCATAGAGGGAGAGGGAGAAAGGGAGAGGGAGAGGAGAAAGGGAGAGAGAGGGGAGAGGTAGAGGGAGAGGGACACAGATAAAAGAGCAGGAAGGACACAATTGACAGTCTAAATCATCATGATATTTGAACTTTGATAAACCCAGTAAGTTAGGCAAGACTTACGGTGTTTAGTGGACACTCAAGTTGTTTATTGTGATTATACCCTTTTTTTAACTCTGGTAAACACAGTAACACAGTAGAGATTTGCTGTGTCAATCATTAGCTCAAGTTGACTATCGTGATCATAGCCTTTTCAAAATAGACTTACGGTGTTTACTGGAAGTCCAAGTTTTCTATTGGAATTATTCCCTTTTCAGGCAATAATTACGCTGTTTAGCGAGAAATCATTCGTTGACTATTGTGAGCATACAGTTTAGATGCCTTTCGAACTCTTTTTGCCAACTGATCAACCGGGTAGTTGCCAGAGGAATCTCTAGAGAAAGAAGGGAGTGGGTAAAGAAGATGGTAAAAAGAATTGGGTGAGAGAGAGGAAGAGGGAGAGGGAGAGGGAGAGATAGAGGTATAGATAGAGATAGAGGGAGAGGTAGAGGTAGAGGTAGAGATAGAGATAGAGGGAGGAGTAGAAGGGTTCATAAGTTTGCCAATACTCTTGTACTTCAATAGGAAGAACACATCCAACTGATACACTTGACCAATTCAAGAATGACATCAAAGGGGATGGAGAGGAGAGGGAGAGATTGGAGGGAGAGGGAGAGGGAGAGAGGGAGTGGGAGAGGTAGAAGTAGAGGGAGAGGGAGTGGGAGAGGGAGAGAGGGAGTGGGAGAGAGAGAGAGAAGGAGAGAGGGAGAGGGAGAGACTCAGAAGTTCATAATCTTTCTTCGATACTTGACATCTTGAGGTTATATTGACCAGACAAACTCAAATGGGATAATGAAAGGACGATTGCATGCAATATAATCACTTATCCCATTTGAACTTTGAACTTGAACTTAGCTTGAAAAATTCGCTTCGTATTTTATCTTTCTCCTTCGAATCTTCGAATAGTTGTGAGCATGAATCATGGCTTAACTACCTCGGAAGACTTTTGTGAGTCACTCGAATTGCACCCCTTGGACTGATTTGAGTGAAATCAGTAATGAGAAACAATGGGAATAATTGTTTGTTGGAAGGGTGATTAGGGCACTTGACAGTATTCAATGTTGGCGCTCCAATATGATAGAAATAGTGCCGACAGTCCTTCCTGCAACGGGTCCACTCACGAAAGTAGTCGTGGAGTGACAGATAAAGAGCGAAAGAGAGAGAGAGAGGGTACGTAAAAATGAGAGGGCACAGACTGTCAGAAAAACGGTAGAAGCATATGTTTACATTCAGATTAAAGTTAAAATGAAAAAAAAATGCTGTAAAAATAAGATGACTAGTGGATGAATGTCAAATATCGCAAAACCTAATCAGATTCTGATGAAACGACGAACATAAAGATGATATGTCAATAATCATCTGCGGCCGTATGCAAGAACCGTTTTCCAGAAAAATGTGACGTCATTAGCGTAGGCGGAGGCGTTTTCCAAAAATCCTCCGCCTACGCTAATGACGTCACATTTTCCTGGAAAACTGTTCTTGCATACGGCCACTAGGGTTGTTTCTGTGAAACAAACCTTTTGCCGGTGAACGAGACGTGACAAGTGTAGGTGGAGGATCTCTGGCAAACGCCTCCGCCTCGCCTGTGACTGTGACATCACGTTCGTCGGCAAACCGTTTGCATCATGGATAGATACAAATAACCTATCACTTGCTTGATTCACACATCAAACTATTTCCATTGAAAGTAGGGAGTTCTGATAAATATTTGGAGTGAATGGACGTAAAAAAGGGATATGGGCTGAAGAAAGATACATTTTTTGCCTTATGAATCTTCCTCTCCGTCCCCTTTTTCGCCCCTTTGAAGAAGATATGACAGAATAAAGGGAAAATGAATAGATTGATGATTGTGAAGC
This sequence comes from Parapristionchus giblindavisi, assembly GCA_943737045.1. NCBI lineage: Eukaryota > Metazoa > Nematoda > Chromadorea > Rhabditida > Diplogasteridae > Parapristionchus > Parapristionchus giblindavisi. The sequence continues at coordinate 210,219 of CALSFV010000341.1, forward strand.
ATTTTAGGGAGAAGAAAAAGAAGAACGATTAATTTAGATGAATATGCATGAATACTCTGACCATCGCATAAATAGTTGACTTTTGGGGCTAGGTTAAAGAAGGGGACCCACGAGATTTGGGCTGCGCTATTGACATGAAGAACGTGGGACATAGGAAGCGACATTCCTTTCTCTATTAGATTTGACTTGTTGAAGGCGTAGAGCGTGTGGCTCAGTGGTAAGTAGTCAGCGCTTGTAACCGCACCACGTGGGTTCGATTCCCGTTTGCAATTTTCTATATATTTGTACTTTAATTTCAAAAACTCGCGCCTTTCCCTGGACTTATCAATGAACTTTAGGCCCGAATTACGGTATTCCGGGGCATCTAAAATTTTAGAGAAAATTGTTTTTGTATACAAGGAGATGTGAGCCATAGTTCTGCCTGGCCAGTTTAGTCACGAAAAAACTCGTGGGTCCCCTTCTTTAAGTGAAAGTAGTTAAAGGGACTCCCAAACTAACCACACTCTCTCGCTTTCTTTGTCTACGAGAGAGCATTGCCGAGCAAAATTAGCTTGGGGTGTGCCTGAAAAGGGAGAGAAGCCTTATGCTCGGTTCAGAACTTGGAAAATGCAAGAAAATGCGGAAAATGCTGTTCAAAAGTTCAGGTGGAAAATGCTCGAAAATGCTCGATTTTGGATCGAAAAAGATGGTTTTGTACACTTTAAAAGCGTTGAACCTCGTTGTTTCATGGAAAACAGCGAACTTAGGTCATTTATAAAGTATGCTGCTGAAATAAATATCGTATGATCCTTTTTTGATCACTTTAAGCCGAAAATCAACGAAAATGCTGCGAAAAATCAACCTAGCGAGTCCATATTTAAAAATATCACTTATCATCAATAAAATGCGTCCGTAACACTGTTTGCGACCAATAAACGTTGATGTTAAACAAAAAAAACCATTAAAATTTGCTTAAAATCCTCGAAAATGAGCATTTTCAGAGCATTTTCCGGCTGAACTTCTGAACAGCATTTTCCGCATTTTCGTGCATTTTCCAAGTTCTGAACACTGCATAAGTCAAGTACCGTAATATAATCAACAGCCAGAATTATTTTAGAAATTTTGTGGTGTGAATTATCAAATTTTCAAAGGTTTTGCTGGAATTCATCGTTTTCCAAATGCGTTTATGTAGTATATTCGAAAAACGAGCTAAATAAAAATTCGCCGAGAAGATATCTTCGCTAGGAGTAAAATAATATAAAAAATTGCATGGGTAAATTAAATAAATGATTTTAAATAAATAAATAAATAAATGTTTTACATGAACAGTATGCAAAGTAAGTAAGTTTGAATGAGTTGAATCTTATTCGAAAGTAATAAAATCAGTGAAAAGATGGATATCGGATACTTTATGTACAAGATGGGAGACTATAAAAAGTGTTGCGTTTTCCAGTGAAGGGTCAGGGAGGAAGAGGGAGAGGGAGAGGGAGAGGGAGAGGGAGAGGGAGAGGGAGAGGTTGAAACCATTCAAGAAAGGAACCATAAGAGCAAATTGAGAAGCTTTCTCTTTGTCTCATTCTATTGGTATGATGTTACATGAATAATTTATACAATTCGCTTCCACCTCTCCCTTTTGCCTCCCTCTCCCTCTCCCTCTTGATCTTCCCCCGATGGCATGGTTGTTTGAATAGATAGTTGATGAGTCTAATCGTCTCCTCTAAAGGGAAGGTCCATTCAATTTCCTCATTCATAGAGGGAACCAATACGGATTGAGTTACGTTTTGTATATGATGATATCTATCAATGCATGTTGGTACTACTTCGAGAAACACCGGACTAATCCAAAAGACTTCCTAAGCGAAGCGAAGAGCAGGAATTGGATCGCTATGCATAACAGAGCCTTCGACCTAACGAACTCTTGATAAATGTGATTTAAATGAAATGAAATGAATCCAAAAGAATAACATAAATGCTTAGTATAAAAGGCCCATTCCTTCGTGTTTATCGGTGATTTATCTCTGATAAGACCCTATACCGTCCAATAATAAACTATGCGGTAAAATAAGTTAAAACTGCGACAAAATTAAACCGACCGCAGGATAGTTTATGCAACTTGTAATATATCGTTACGTTTGCCTTCATACGCCGGAGGTTACGGAGCAGGGGCGTATGTATGGTGAATGTAACATAAGACACGATTGGACTCTTTGGAGACCCAGCTGCCATAATACAGTAATCGGTAGATAAATAAAGTTGGGAAGGGTGTGATCCCCTAGCTTGCGATAGGCGACGAAGACGGATATACTAACAATAAGTAACTAAGTAAGTAAATAAATAAAGCCGTTGTAGTGTAATGTAAATGAGGGAAATGAAGAATCATAAAAAAAGTTCATCAAGAGCAGAAACCAACCGAGATTTGTGGTGAAGACGAGGTGAAAAGACAATGGGGGATTTCGCACTTTGGAGGGAGTGGGAGAGATTCTTGAGGGAGAAGGAGAGATAGAAAGGTAGACGGAGAGATGGAGACAGCCACAAAATAGCCCGGTGCACTTCTCACTTTCGCTCACATAAACCAACAAACAGATATGATCTCATTTATCAGAATGGAGAGGGAGGCTTAGTTTATATACGAAGAACATCTACTACGGAACATCGTTTGTAACATTTCAAACAATTCGTTGAGATCAACTAGACACGCCTATACGCAACACTTCAGTTTTACAGTGTTGCGTATAGGCGGGCTCTCCCTTTTTAACTCGCCGTTGCTAACGGAATCCTATGCGGTGGGCGGTGGTTTTTTAACGATATGAGGTGGCTCCACTGACCCACGGAAATATCATGGAAAATGAAGAGGCAACTGTTTACAATTTATGATTTGTTCATAAGCCACGAAAAGAAAAGAAAAAGAGGCAAGAGAGTGTGTAAAATGAAGAGAGTTTTCTCTGATTATTTCTTTTCTTTTCGCCACTTTTTGCAGAAAATCTGAATATAATGAAAGACATTGATCAATATTCATCTTCATTGAGTACGTAAAATCATCAAGTGTTTCCCCCATCTTCAAGGTGGATTAACACTGTGGGAGATTCACCCAATTCTCTACCTCTTGGATCTCTCCCTCTACCCAATCTCTCCCTCTCCCTCTCCCTCTTCCTCTCTCTACCCTCGACGCAATGATATTGTTGTGCATACTAATGAATTCAAGTGACTAGATACTCTTCGTGGAGTGGATGTGAAAAACGGAACAATGGAGACAGTTTAAGGACATTCACAAGGATACAGTATTGCACAAAGGTACAGTACTACCGGAAATACTGTGGGATACTGTAATTATGGTAGTACCGGAAATATTGTAGGATACTGTAATTACGGTAGTTCCGGAAATGCTGCAGGATGATGTAATTACGGTACAACCTGAAATACTGTAGAATACTGTAATTACAGTAGCACGGGAAACACAGTAGTTTACTGTAACTACGGCAGTACGGAACAAGTATAACAGCTTATAACTAGCTAACTAGCTTATAACAGCTTAGTACAGCTTATAACAAACTTGAATTACGTATATTTTTGATACGCCGAGGAATACGGTATTGGACAAATGTACGGTTGAACCGAAAAAGCTGTATTAGATACAATGAGAAGGGTGATACTGCAAGGTACAATGGAGAGAGAGAGAAGACAGGACGGTAGAACTGAGGAAGCAACAACAACCTACTGTACTTCTTCCGTAACCAACAGTAAGATCAGACAAAACAGTAAGCAACGGAAAAGGTACAATAGAATTGAAAGAACAAATAATGAATTTACAAATCATTCAAATGTACTCACTGATTATTAGAGGGACACTGTTTCGGTCAAAGATTCTAGACAGTGAACCTCTACTATTATAGAATAGTGGAAAGGAATTAGTGTGTGCCTCTGAATCGTCCTTTCAAAGATATCTTAAAGGCGCACTACAAGCTAATTTGAAACCCTCCGCTCTGGTGATGCTCTCTCGCTTTCTTTGTTTGCGAGAGAGTATTGTCAATGCGGAGAGTGAAATTAGCTTGGGGGTATGCCCTTAAGAGAATCAGAACGACCGCACAACATACAAATTCTCTCTTCACAGGGAATTCATTTCGTCCAACCTTACCGCAAATTTGGGTTCACCCTACGATCTAAAGGGAGGGATAGAGAAAGGGAGAGGGAGAGGGAGAGGGAGATGGAGAGGCAGAGGCAGAGGGAGAGAGCCACGGGAGAGAGGGAGAGGTAGAAAGAGTAGCGCTCCCATTGATTGCTTACTTCATTCGTTTTCTGTTTTTATCCCGAGGTCAAATGCTAAAAAGAGATGACAGATATATCTGTTTCTCTAAATCTCACTTAATCTCCCCCTCTACCCCTCTCCCCTCCCTCTCCAACTCCTCTCTCTCTCTCCCTCTCCCTCTCCCTCTCCCTCTCCCTCTCCCTCTCTCCTTCTCCCTCTCCCTTCCCGCAATTCCCGCAAGTAGTGACAGACCAGTCATTACTGCACATTTCCTTCTGATTTCATTCAAGGTCAATAAATTAATACAGTACGATTATAACACTTTCGACCTTTTCCAAATCAGATTCATTTCAATGGAATTTACTTTTACTAATTTCCTTTGCCCTCAAAGTCAGGAGTATGCAAATGGAGAAGTGGAGCCTCACCACTACAGTATGGACGTCTTTTAACCGGAATCGGTCGAAAGGCAAGCTTAGAGTGCCCTGGAGAGATGACTTGGGCCGGGCTATTGGCAACTGGTGGAATGGTACCATATCACGGTTTTTGGCCCACCCTCATCCAGAAACTACTACTTAAAATGATAAAATTGATTGATATATTAAAAGCACACCCATCTCTCTCGTAGTCAAAGAAAGCGAGAAAGTGTGACCAGAGCGGAAAGGTTCAAATGAGCTCGGGTGCCACTTTTTTAGAATGGTTATTATAATAAATCAGGGATAGTGAACATCAATGATTTGCATTGAACTCGAAAGAGGTCACTGATTTTGTATTCTCTATTCATTCGTTCTAACCCTTACTTACAATTAATTCTTATGCAAACAACCCCATTTTATATGTTTTATTCAGGAAAAAAGCTACTATTTATAATAATACCATCGTGACCAAGACCGACCATTATTATCCAATCGACCCCATTTCATATATTTCAGTAATGTTTTTTTTATTAATAATAAGTATTTATCGTTTTTACCTTTTAAATCCAAAAAAATCTGTTGTAGAGTAGAGATAAAATAAAGAAAAGCCAACAGAATTGTAATAGCCAACAATAACCCATAGCTGTACGTTACGTTTATTGTCCTTTTTTTCTGCCAGACTGTTACAAAGCTTCTTTAATACTGCGATTGTGACCAATAAACTAAATGTGGATAGAACTAGTGAAGAAATGAAGACAAAAAAATGGCTGGTTTTAATGATTTCGTATGTGGAGAGGTCCTTTCTTTTATTATTTTATTTTATATATTTAACCCACAATCAAGTATTTTATCTTCATCCCTAGTGTTAAATAAAACCCATATAAGATTGTTGCATCGATTTCCTTGATACAGGGAAGAGTTTTGTGTCCAAAAGACAATGTGTCGGAAATGGATGGAGAAATGAAGGATGGGAAAGTGGCAAAGTTTTCTATTGAATTCAAATTATACTTAATGATCCATCCTCTCCTTTTATGTTCTAAAAGAGACGTAATGGAGCCAATTTCATCAATGATATCGTAAAGGGACCATACCGCATTTAACAAAAACTCCCAACTTTTGAAAAGATTATCATTTAAAATTCTTTCCAGAGTCCCATTTTGAGATATTTTTTCTTTCAGTTGAAGTAATTAGTAATCATTTTAAGCTATTATTAGGAGAATTCATAAGTAACGCTCGTTTTTCGCTTTCCAAAAAAATTGTCAGAAAAATTTAATAAACCATGGAGAATTCTAGAAATATTTTCCATTCGTATCGGTCACCTTCTGCCTTCTACCCGGCAGTTTGTGGATCCCTTCGTGATAAAAGGACTGGGGCAAATTCCGGAAATAGGCGTCGAGTTCGGTATGGATAGTGGTTCGGTCTTTAAAGCTTTGCCATTTGAGGAAGTGATGGAGCACCGCGAAGAGGTGACAACCATAGTCGGCAAGGCCGGGTGAGTACGGAGAGTGGGGAAGTACAGTTCAGTCATATCCCGTTAGCTCAGCGTGGGTCCTTATTTCGGTGTGAGGTCGACCGTTGTCATGTTGAAATTAGATCCGAGTGTCCTTCCTGCGTGGGGGGGGGGTGGAGTCTTAGCTTCCGCAGCTGGAGAGTGTAGACATGTGTCGTGATAGTCGTACCCTCGGGGAGGAGTTCCCAGTACTCGACTCCCCGTACCGAATACCAGATGCACAACATCAACTTTTTGATGGTGAAAATCGGGTTTGGGGGCATCTGCTTTCTATTCGCGCTCACCGAACCATAGTCTCTTTGGCTCTTTGTAACCGTAGGGCACCCACTTTTCATCACCGGTTATAACGTTGACCAGCCAAACAAGCCGACGACGTAGAGTTAGAAAAGTCTTTGCCATGTACAGTCGGCGATCTTGTTGACGTCGGATAGGACGTTGGGTAGACATCTTCCCTATTTTCACTTATTTCCGAGAGTGTGTAGGCCATGTACCACAGTGCTCTGGCTGACCCCAAGTGCCCTTGCAATATCACCGGTATCGGGATACCGATCAGCTCTTTCCTCTTGGAGCAATCGATCGAGATCCACCTCCGGTAGGCGTCTAGGTTGATCTTCATTTTCGAGGGAAAAGTCCTGTTTCTCGAATTTGAAGGCTCACTTTCTCACCGCTATTACGTGAGGCACATGTGAGGAGTACACCTCTACTAGGCGATGTTGGAAGTCAGGGCGTTTCAAGCCCGAGAGGGAGAGGAATAAAATAACGTTGCTAATGTGAATTCCGTCGGGGGCGAAATTGTGCGGTTTTTTCGACTGGAGGACACGCGGGAAGTGAATCGAAAACATCCGTAGGATATTCGAGGGACAGCCTATCTAGTGTATACAGCATGGATGCTGGCAATAACAACAGAGCAAGAACGAGGCGACTGAAGTTGGGACAAAAAAACGAGCGTTACTTATGAATTCACCTAATAGTTTCAAGGTCTAAATTCAAATTTTAACCGGAAACTATAAATTCCCGGACCGGAAGTTCGTCGGAAGTACTTATTATCCCTATAAACACGCTGAAGACATTATGATCGCATATTGGTTAATTACAGGGCAAAGTCGACATTCTCTCTTCTAATACTCCTTGTGTGGTCTAAAACAGCTAGACAAGAGTGATAAAATGGCTTTATTGTGATTTAATAGAGCAATGATACCGTAAAAAAGTGGATAAAATGAGAGGTTGAATGATCGGGGATGGACACTGACTGCGTGGGCTTGGACACTCTTTCAGTCACAAATATTTCCGTTCCGTCTTAGCCTTCTTCTTCTCCTTTATTAGGTACAATATATCATTCCTCTTTTTAGTAGTCTAATGAGATAGTTCACAGTCAAGGCTATTCACACTCTTTTAGTGACACCCAACCTTTTTTTTCATAAACGTATAATATTTCTTACCTATGAATCAATGGATGTTTACCAAATCTGATATTATAGTTAAAGGGATACCACGAGCGAATTTCACTCGCCACATTGGCAACACTCTCTCGCAGACAAAGAAAGCGATAGAGTGTGGCCAGAGCGGAGAATTTCAAATTGGCTAGGGTTCTACTTTTTAGCTATTTTTTTTCGTTTAGCTGAAACAAAAAATATTCTAAACTATATCGAAGAAGTTCGCACTTCTGTCTATCCAGATCACTGCCCTAACCACTGTGCGATCTGTCCCAATCATTTGACATCCTGTATCAACATAGATTTTGGTAGAATTCATATAATCGATAGAAATAAAGGAGAACATTATAAATACTCGTGTTTGAAAAGATGTTAAACTGACAATGAGAATCATCTCTGTTTTGGTCCTTTTTTACTCTAAGATAACGATCTCTTTCACAGAAATGACAGATGGTTTAGCGCACCTTTCTGTTCCTCTTCCTCTACCTCTACCTCTACCTCTACCTCTACCTCTCCCATCTCTCCCTCTACCTCTACCTCTCCCTCTTCCTCTACCTCTACCTCTCCCATCTCTCCCTCTACCTCTATCTCTACCTCTCCCATCTCTCCCTCTACCTCTCCCATCTCTCCCTCTACCTCTACCTCTCCCTCTTCCTCTACCTCTACCTCTCCCATCTCTCCCTCTACCTCTATCTCTACCTCTCCCATCTCTCCCTCTACCTCTCCCATCTCTCCCTCTACCTCTATCTCTACCTCTCCCATCTCTCCCTCTACCTCTACCTCTACCTCTACCTCTTCTCAATCTCCATAGAACACAGTACTTTAGAACCTGTTCTTCTACCATTTAGTCATAGGGGACAAGTGCCATATGGGAGGTCTTGAAAGGAAATCGAAAGTGATCTTCATTAATGATTCTGTGAATACGGCATTTTAATCCATTTCAAACTACTTTTGATGTACATGATATATACTGGGGATTCAACGGGGAGTTTCTAAAAAAATATTTTTATTTATTCATGTTGAACGAAGCGCAGTGTTTCAATCGGTATTCGCAGTTGATCTTTGATCTTTCATTTCAGGAATTTCATCGTTCACTTCTGCTATTTAATGGCTCGTTAAAAAATTGTGGAAAACCGTAATCGGCGACTTTCCACCCGTTGAAAAAGTACCCGGAAAGTCCAAAATGGAAACACGAATTTTGAATTCACGCAATAAACAGATTATTGTAACGCAGTATAACACCTCACTGATTTCGGTAAGCTATACAAAGTACATCAAAGATACGAAATATGATTGTGAACTACAGTAACCTATCGCAACCCGGTTTGATTTGTCAAAACAAATGCGAATGTCAGATTTCAGTAAAACTGGTTAGAATCAGGGATGGGATTTTACGTTTACGGATTTTACGGATATAACGGATTTTACGGTATTGGCCGTAAACTATTTATTTTACGGATTTCGTAAAATAAAAATCCGTAAAATAGTTTAAAGAAAGAAATCCTTTAAAATAAAAGAAAATTGAACAAAAAAAATGTTTTTTGCTCGCAAAAACTTATACAACAGTTCTATGAGTAGTGTAATTATGTTTTTATTGAACATAGTCGATTCACGAAAATTTCTGAATTCTCCTAAGTGCAATGAGAACATCCAGAGATGTGGTTTCGACTCATTACAATGTTTAAACTCATATTGCTTCGCCAAATTAAGTTGAGAGAGTCTCCTTTTGTTGTTAGTATTTCGATATCGGGAAGCCAGAGATAAATCAAATGAACTACATACGTACCCTATATCTGGTACGGCGAGTTCATTGGTGTAATAAAATTCATTGTGTTTCTGAGAAATTTTCGAGAAACACTCACTTTTATAGCCAAAAAATCAGTTTTTCGGGTGAAACACATTGAAGACGGGTTTTCCGCCATTGTGTTCCGAAAAAATTTTTGAAGAGCATACTAATAAGATTCGAATGACACCTTTCCGGTCTCTGTACGATGAAAATGAACCGAGTTATGGCAATTTCCGTGGTAGATCACAAAAAATCGATAATCTGCGATTATGGCCAAATCAAGTCGATAGGCCTTCTCATGACCCCCAACCACATCCACCAATCGATTTTCAAAGAAATCCGAGAGAAAAAAATTTTTCCTAGTAGCAGGCGTACACTTTTACCGGAGACCCGTGATAAAGGCGTACAATGTTTTATATAAAGGCGTACTGGGAATAGTTGTATAAGAGGAAATATTGAAATATCGATAATAGTGAATAATCTTTGGACTATTCTTTGAAAAAATATTAAAGGTGGAGGCCCGCGAATGCTCATGCAAATCTCTTGCATCTCGCTTGTACAAGTGTCAAGAGATATGCAAGAAAAGAGAGTTAGTCGACATCGACCCGTTAGTGCAGTGGAAACTCTTCTGACTAGATAGCGTATGTTTTCGGGTTCGAATCCTATTGCAACTTTCCTATTTTCAAAAAGCGCGCCTTTGCCTGCGATTGTGAGCATGATTCATTCATGATTCTAGTGATCAAGAAGCTGAATTAGCATGAAATAAATAGTCTACGGTATGTAGAATAACTTTTGCTAACTTTCTATCTTCACAGTTTGTTCACGAAAATATTCGCGGGAGTCCACCTTTAACGCCGTTGACACAGAAAAATGGTGTCTTCATAGTGTTTTCGCCCACAAAAGTGGCCCTATGTATATTTAAATCGTGGCAAAGTAGAATATAGAAAATGAAAATAACATGCTATCATCAGGTACTCTAGTACAACTTTGTGGGTCTAGTCGTGATCAGGAACATTTACTATATGATTACCCTAGCAATGATCACAATGTTTTCCCGTCAACGAAACTCTCTATTATAAATCTGTATTTTCTACGCGCTGGCTCTCTCGCTTCCTTTGTCTACGAGAGAGCGTTGCCAGAGCGGAGAGTAAAATCGCTTGTCTATCTTTCAAAGAGAGATGGCTTGAACCAGAATACAGATTGATCTTTGGTCACAGACTTTCTTCATTCTGTTGTTGATCTCAAAGTGAACTCTCGAGATTTGACTCAATATTCGCCCTAATTGTATTGTTTTAATAATATAATTCATATATCAAAACAAAATATAAGAAGATTCTGGTTGACGGACTGCGATATTTAGAAATTGAGGGTACGATGTATATGAAATTCAAAAGGACAACGAAATAAAAAAAAATATCAATCAATTGTTCCCTTCTTCTACGTGCATGGAAGATCTCTTCCTCAACGGCATCGAGTTTTGCAATGCGTCCCTCTACCTCATGCATTTCAAGTGCACTTTAAGTTTTGGAAACCTGCGCGTATTTGTACGCATCATTGCATTCCGAAGCGTATATACTCATCAGTGTTCGGACCCGTGTGAGTTGTCTTTTTTGTTCATGAATAGCCATAAAGTAAATGGCATTTAGTAAATGCCGGATGACTTTTATCTATGATCAGTGATACAGTCTAATAACAAAGTACCATGGATCGGCACAATAACAAGATTAGCATAACATTTCCCAACCTTACTATATTATGACAGTGCAGGAGTAGCAATCACCACTGCCGCTATGCTCACCCTACACACGGTATTGGCCCTAAGCCTTTATCGATTGGTTTCCGCCCAAGAGCTAAACCGGGCGGTTAACACTTCACTGGGCACGGTACGAGGATTTCGAGTAGATTACGGTAAGGACCATAGAAAGCTCTACTATGGAGCAGCGGACATCTTTCTCGGCGTTCCGTTTGCGCAACCACCGATAGGAGATTTGAGGTTCAAGGTGAGTGTTTTTTTCAGGGACCATTTCAAGTTTTTGAATAATAAACCTTTTTTTTATATCGTTAACACAAACTGAATGCTTTAAAAAATTTATTCAGTTACCAAAACCAATATGTAGATATGTCGCGGATGTGGGCAGTACGGAATATATGTAAGTTGCCCTTTGGATTATTAGCTTTTTGGAACATTTAATATGTCTACGATCTCGTGGAGACTATTGCTTAAAGTTCATTTTCATTCTCTTATAGCGAGAGAGTGAAGCATAACAATTTTTTGTTACAATTAATGCCAATCTCAGGCCACGATGCCCTCAAGGCAACGATCCGCACGAATTTAATTATACAACTAACGAGGACTGCCTATATCTGAACATCTTCGCGCCCAATGTTTGATCTTTGATCTTTGACCATCAATTTGTTAATGATCACTCTAGGTATCGGACGGTCGTAAACGACCAGTCATGTTGTACATACCCGGAGGAGTGTTTCGAGTCGGCGGTGCGGACATTTACTCATACAAGGTAGGCAAAGATGTTGTACAAAGTCCAAAGTACAGAGATCAAAGATCAAAGATCACTTCCAGGGAGCCGTACGAAATATGGTCTCGAGAGGGGTTGTGGTCGTGGTTATTCAGTACAGACTCAGCTTATTAGGTACATATTGGTTCTCATTTATCGTTTTTGAACTTTACAATCTTTTCACACACTCGAATTGTATATTCGAAATCATATCTGAAATCTTGAGCAGCATATTTTGCGGGTATTCAAATTGCTTGGTATGCGCAAGATCAATTGCAGCCATCACTGCTAAATCCGATAGCATGATCTGAAACTGTCCGCTTTGGCAACACTCTCTCGCTGTCTTTTTCAGCGAGAGAGTGTGGCCAGAGCGAAGAGTCAAATTAGCTAGACGTGTGTCTTTAAAGGTTTCTTTACAACATTCACGGATGATTTTCCTCCGAATCGTGGAATCTACGATATACTCATCGCAATGGAGTGGGTGAAGAACGAGATCTCACACTTTGGTGGTGATCCCAACAGGTTTTCTCATCGATTGATTGAAAGATCAAAGATCAATTCTTCTCATCAGGGTTACCGTATTCGGACACAGCGCTGGTTCTCTGGTCGTTTCCATGTTGTCAATGTCTCCTCTTTCGCAAGGTTTGGGTGACAGATCAAAGACCAAAGGCCAAAGATCAAAGATCAAGGATCACTTCTGTTACGTTTCAGGCTATTTCCAACAACTACTCATGCAGTCGGCTTTTCTGACTGGCTTCGCTGTTCCGCACTCGACAAACTACTCGATAGAACACGAAAGAGCCGAACAGGTGAGACAGATCAAAGATCAAAGATCAAAGATCACTTTGCAGTTGTGCAACGTTAGAGGTGATCTAGCCTCACCAACCAATCTCCAAATTTTAAAAAGATGCTTTGAAAATCGATCAGCCGATGATCTCATATATCACGATATGGTGAGTGTTTCTTGATCTTTGATCTTTGATCTTTGATCTTTGGACTTTTTAGAAGGAATCTTATAAGGAATGGCAAATTTACGTAGATGGCGCCCTGTTCCCTGCGATGCCGCATGAACTAGCGAGGATGAGGCCGAATTTCATCACCCTTCTCGGAACTACAACTGATGAATTCGCATTTTCGAGTGTGTTCAAAGATCTAAGAATAGAGTTCAAAGATCAATGACCAAAGATCAAAGATCAGGACAAGAGTTCAAAGAACAATGACCAAAGATCAAAGATTAGAGATCAAAGACCAACTTCAGTGCCCTCGATTGTAAATGAGAACATAACTGGTACGGATCAAGAATCGTTACGGAAATATCTTGATCAGGAGTTCGATTATCTAGCAAAGGTTCGCGCCGTTTTACAGTTTACAATTTAAAAAAATTTTTCAAGATTAGCTAGGTGTGATTATCGAATAAATAAGTAAATAAATAAATAAGAAGAAGTGATATGAGCTCCCTCCATTATTTGCTGTTTCTTGCATTCGTTCGAAAATTTTGGCCCTGTTGCATTCATGAAATCGTCCTTCCAACGCCTATTCCTTGTACCTATTTTCAAAAATCAACGAAAAATAAATAAATATAATTGCAAAATCGCAGGATGAACTGGACAATGTAGAGAAGATAATTATGGAAGATTACGAGCCAAGTTCATTGGCTCCTGATGATGCTCTCGGATGGACCAAACTCATCGCTAGGGTACGAATATAATAAAAATAATAATAATAATAATAAAAATAATAATAATAATAATAATAATAATAATAATAATAATAATAATAATGTAGAGAAGATAATAATGGAAGATTATCTATCCATTATGTCCACATTTACATATTAATTGTTGCACAGCAGTCTTTAAAATTAATTACACCTCGAGCTAATTTTAACCTCCGCTTTCGCAACACTCTCGCAGACAATGAAAGCGAGAGAGGGTGGCCAAAGCGGAGAGTATCAAATTAGCTCGTTGTGTGCCCCGAAGTATGTATAATTACAACCATTTAGGTGATAACAGACAAGGACTATCTATCGTCAGCACGGAAGCACTTACAATGGTCAGTGATCTACTCATCAATCGATTCTCGATATTGGAAAATAACAATTTCTGGCTAAATAATGATTTGGTACAGGCCCATTCAGGTTCAAATCAAACAATAACACGAACGTATACGTCTACAACTTTGACTATATCAGTCGTCTCTGTCCCAATACCTATACAGTTGGAGATTGGACGCGTAATTATTGATTAATTCATCTATTTAATTAGAATATATACCCCACGGTAACTCACCGAAATTCTTAATCTCACACTTCTCGTTTGCTCATAAATTCGCAGTAAAAATCCTTCAGAATAGTAAGAAATTCAATTTCTGATATTCCGTTCTGTGCAACCAAAACAGAATATACATATTTTAAGTGAATGAGCCAGCCAAAGAGCGTTGACGACACCTTTATAAAAATAATAATTTAATAATAACAATAATAATAATAATAATAATAATAATAACTTAAAATAATTTAAATTAAAGCGGTCGTACATACAAATGAGCTGTGTTTCCTGTGGTTCTATGACTACGAATGGGAGGATTTCGAGAGGAAGGGACGGATCTCCCAATCTGATCTCGACGTAGCTGACAATTTGGGCCGAGCTTGGACCAATTTCGCTAAATATGGGTCAGCTTTTTTTTTCATCTTATCGACTTCCCGACTAATTAGTATTCAACGATGTGGGGTAACGACGACGTTATTATGAAAAAGCATTGTAAAATTAAGATTACGTGGTAAATCTATGCACTAACCGTTTACAGTAACCCTATGCAGTAACCGTTTACAGTAATCCTATACAGTAACCGTTTACAGTAATCCTATACAGTAACCCTACACTGCAATCCTATACAGTAACCGTTACATTAATCCTATACAGCAACCCTATACAGTAACCGTTTACAGTAATCCTATACAGTAACCGTTTACAGTAGCCCTATACAGTAACCGTTTACAGTAATCCTGTACAGTAACCGTTTACAGTAACCGTTTACAGTAATCCTATACAGTAACCGTTTACAGTAATCCTATACAGTAACCCTACACTGCAATCCTATACAGTAACCGTTACATTAATCCTATACAGCAACCCTATACAGTAACCGTTTACAGTAACCGTTTACAGTAATCCTATACAGTAACCGTTTACAGTAGCCCTATACAGTAACCGTTTACAGTAATCCTGTACAGTAACCGTTTACAGTAATCCTGGTTGGTCGCCAATGCGGGACGATTTCGAGTATGTCAACATAACAGACGTGATTTCTGATATGGGCACTGGATATGGTGATAAGGCCGATTGGATGTTCAATAAAGTGAGTACAATATTTAATATGTCTATTTTCCTCAATACCGCGAGAAGAATTGATTAAAGTTCATTTTCGTTCGCTTATAACGAGAGAGTGAAACATAACAATACACCACAGCGTTCTCATGACTTTCAAAGCAAGAACGACCGCTCAACATACAAACTCTCTCGAATACAATGGTCTCTCCTTTGTCTTGCTTTGGAAGAAAAATGGCTTGGACCAGAATACTGTGACACAATGCAGCACACTATCAGATTCATACTTTGGAATATCACCATTAAGTAAAAGCAGGCCAATCTACTGATTCGTTAGTTCTAACTTCAAACCAAGCAAGCATATCTCTGGAAGTGCACCCCGCAGCGTGCACCGCGGGGCAGCTTGTTTTCGACAGGGTGCCTCGCGGGGATGTCCAACAGGGTGGTTATTTTCCCCGCGGGGATGTCCAACAGGGTGGTTATTTTTCCCCGCAGGGATGTCCAACAGGGTGGTTATTTTTCCCCGCGGGGATGTCCAACAGGGTGGTTATTTTTCCCCGCGGGGATGTCCAACAGGGTGGTTATTTTTCCCCGCGGGGGAAAATTTCCGGACTAGCAAATTATAAATTCAGAAGCTTCCCGCTCTCTTCACAGACATGGCTCCACAGTCCATCCCGCCAGCAATCCAACCACTACTGATTAAACTCGGTCAAAGGTGGATTAATGATTGACTCCTAATCAATCAATAACCGATTACAGTACTCGTCAAGCGTGGCAGGACTCTCTTCAACTGTGCAGGTCACCCAGTGCGACTACCTATCCCACGATCTATCCAATAGGTGCTCCGCCCACCGAAACCACGACCGCGCCAACTACCAATGTTACCAAGAAGAAGAACAAAAACCACAGTCGCAGTTCCTTCTCTATTTTTGTGATTTCCATAGTAGTGTTCGTTTTCAGTTGTTGTATGCTCTAGGTCGTTTTGACAAATATGTTTCAGTAGCACAATCAAAATTTAAATGTGCCAAGCAATCATTTAAATTGGGCAATCAATATTTGTTTATAAGTGCACATTGCGAGTACAAATAAACACACTCACTATAACACAATCGATCGATACAAAAACAACAAACAAATCAATCAATAAGTCTAAAATCAAAATCAATCGATAATCTTCTCAAACTTTAGAATGTACAAGTATTCAATTCCGGCACGTCTTTCCATCACAATGCTTCCTCGCAATCTGCAAAATTATTATGTAATTTATAAAAAATAAATATATTTTATCTTCAATTGATTGACCAACTAATCGATGCCACGTAAATACATATTTTCATTTAAAAAATACATATTTTCATTTGCCTGAGCGACCACGTTTTCAGACGTGTCGTACCACTCTAATCGAGTTAAATTTATATATTGTCAATTATCACTCTAAATGCATTATCCTTTTGAATACAATATTAATTGAATAATTTTTATTTATTAGATAACTTTTACATATTAATTAGCTAATCCCGATGGGTATAAAAGGCAAATGATTTCTAGTGATTCTCACATTCGTCATCATGGCTGAATCAATCCCTCCCGGAGATATCGCCACTCAACCCGGCAGCAAGATCGTCTTCAACGCTCCTTATGATGACAAGCACACCTACCACATCAAGGTTGGACTTAGGTTTTAAGATCTTAGGGTTTCAGGGTTGTAAGATTTTACGGTCTAGGGTATTACGTAGGGCTTGTTAGACTCTTTAGAATCAATCCGACTAATCATTTTTCATTCAGGTAACCAACTCCTCTGCTCGCCGTATCGGATGGGCCTTCAAGACCACCAACATGAAGAGACTCGGTGTTGACCCCGGATCAGGAGTTCTCGACCCCAAGGAGAACGCCCTCATCGCCGTCTCCTGTGATGCCTTCGCCTACGGACAGGAGGTACGGTAGTTACAGGATTACTGTATATACTGTATGCCTTAAACTGATCGATATTCCTTCAGGACACCAACAACGACCGTATCACCATCGAGTGGACCAACACCCCTGATGGAGCCGCCAAGCAGTTCCGTCGTGAATGGTTCCAGGGAGACGGTATGGTTCGCAGAAAGAACCTCCCCATCGAGTACAATCCTTGAGTGGCAATAAAAATAACCCATTCCCTAATTGTTTGCGTTCTACATACCAACACAAAAAGCTAATACATAATTATGATTTTAATCGTTTATTCATGTTCTTTCACTGGAGTGTATTTTGACACATGCAATGGGATTTGCATCACACGCAGGGAATTACTAACATCCATCAAAGAATTTGGGGAGGGGGGTTAAAATAAATCAATAATCGATAAATCAATAAATTCGTCTCTCTAACCTAGGATTGTGATTGATGAGCCGATCGATGCCATTCTCCTTCAGCGCCACGACATAGAATACACCACGTGGTGCGAGTAGACGGTCGACTGATGGTAAAAGGCGGTCGAGGGTTGACACACCACGCACACCGCCAGCCCAGCAGCGCTCCTAAATCAATGAGCGCTGAATAGAATCATAGGTCGAAAAGTATGTCACAAAGTACCAAGCCTGGCCAGATTTTGAGCCAATATTTCACAACAATCGAAAAACCTGACCGGATTTAGAGGCAAATTTTCCAAAAATCGAAAAACCTGACCGGATTTTGAAAACCGATAACCTAGCTATTCGACCTATGAATAGAATCAACGCGCTACGGTACACCTTCGTTCTACCGATCAATCGATATATTCATCGACCAACTACCGTACGACAAATGCTACCGTACCAGATCACAGGTAGGCTCGTCCTCGGTCGGCACGTAGGGAGGGTTGAAGAGCAGAACATCGATTGATCCGGCCAATCGATCGATAAACGCACTCGCGAGATCGGAACTGAATTTTCAATCGATAAAATGTTCATCAATCAATGAGCACCTACCGTATGACATTGACCGTAACCCTATTCAGTTTGGCCGTATTCAGAGCAGCCTCACACGCATCATAATTCACATCGGTTCCGAGCGAGATCAGACCGCTGCCAGCAAGAGCCTGGAAAGAGGTCAGCCTAAAGATCAAAGATCAAAGATCAAACCTTGGCTAGAAACGCGGACACAACGCCTGATCCCACTCCGATCTCCAGTGCTATTCGCGGTCGAAGCGCTTTCAACACCTGTTCAGTTCAATAATTCAAAGATCGAAGATCAAAGATCAAACTACAATCTACAGTATACCTCCAATTCTTGTTCGATAGCATCCATAAAGAGGAAAGAGTCCTCCGCAGGATCATATACCGTCTCTTTCTGTTTGTCAGTTAATCGGTAGTCAGGCGTGGGCAACATTTCGCTACGAAAGATCAAAGATCATCATGATACGATATCTTGTCTAGACATTGTGATTACGGTATCAAGGCCAGATTCATTGTCGCTGTTATCGCACACGGTTGTTCATAGATATTTTATTAACCAGAAGATAAAGACATAGAAAGAGCGAATTTTCTGTTTGCAAGTGTACAATGGAATGTGCATACTTCGTGTAAACAAGAAAAAGCAGAGAATCAATCGATATCCAATTCGCACTGGAATACCGTAGTTAGCGCGGCGGGAAAAGGAGCGAGGCCTACTCTCGGAAACTGCGAAATAGTTGTACATATACAGACGGGACAAGACGGCTATACTCTGCTAAAAGTAAATCTATTATTGTTAATCATAATCAATTAATTTAGAAAAAAAGTAAAGTATACAACAATTGCAAGCACTATCGAGGGACATTTTTTCTGAGTGGGCACTCGAAATAAATTGAATCGGATGAGACATATTATACACAATTTTCTGAATATTTCAGGAAATGTACGAATTACAAAAATTACACTCAGACACTAAATATGGGAAAAAAATATCACATGGAAGCACGGGATGAGTACATACACACACAAAAATAAGGGCGGGGCGTAGCATACGGTATTACAGTATCCATAGCATACGGTATTACAGTATCCACTGATTACAATGAATTCTCCTATTTGCAATAATTGTATGAATAATTGATTTGAAAAATAATAATAAACTTCTAGTTTTGCTTACAAATAAAATGATTTGCTTATACGGATCAATCAATAAAATGAAATGGCGAAGATGAACCAATGTTGAATGAGAGAGCGATCGATATTTGGATGAGAAGGGGGCGGAGCCAGGCCGCAATCGGGAATATCACAAGCGGAACGAAATAATAAATATAGAGTGACACACACCTAGGGGGGGAGGGCAACCCCACATCAAATGACTACCAATGGCTGCACTCGGGACTCTTACAGTAAGACAAAGATGAAAAGATCAAAGATCAAAGATCACTCGGCAGCTACAGTATCCATGGCGGCGGCCATGGCACCGTCGACCTGTTCCATCAACCGCTCGCCTACAGTACGATGTCGAACGACAGACGAGATCATATTATTGACCGTTTCGCTCATTCGTCGGAGATACGATTGACCACTGTAAATATCGAATTATTGATTGATTACATACATGGACGGGATACATTTGCATACCCTCACAATGTGAAGATTGACCCACTATATACGGCTGATTTTCAGATTCTACCCACAATATAGTGCTCATTTTTTAAGCGAAATATTAAAATTTATGCAAAAAATAACGATTTTTCTAAATCGACACACAATATACAAAATAAATCGGGGGGCACCGAAAATGCATGCCGGGATTCAGTGAGATAGATTCCACAAAAGGCATCCGAACTGAAAATTGTTTAAAAAAGTTGAATATTACACGGAGAATACATCCAAAGTTTCGAAATTCTCTATTTTTTCAGGGGCACCCATGCATGATTGCCGCGTTGATCGATGTATCTCAGATTCACAATAAGTAGTCAGAGATAAGGGTTGTTTCTCACTTATTCAAAAATCAGCCGTTCCACATACACCCTCATCCATTGATGTAATAATACCAATAACTACCGTAATGCCACTAAATACAGTAATACCACTAAATACCGTAATACCAATAACTACCGTAATCATCTCACTCACTTATTGATCGGTTGGCCTGTCGCATTGGCTCCGACCGCGACGCCCAGCACCTCTCGCCTCGGTCCGCCCGCTCCACCGTCCGGCAGCAGGACACGACGCAGGACTGGCGCGGAGGCCGACGCGCCAGAAGCTCCGCCCCCTCCGGCAGGCGCGGTGTCCGCACGCGGACCAAAGACGTGCTGATTAGGCCGAGACGCATCGTCGCCTGGAAGAGGAGGAAGATAAGGGGTAAGGCCAAGTTCAAGTTTTTTTCTTGTTATATCATCATCATATGTTTTCATACCCTCACAGTGGGAGGATTGACCCACTATATACGTCTAATTTTCTGGGTCGACCACCATATAAAAGATATTTTTATGTGAAAGATTACAATTTAAGCGAAAAATAAAGGTTTTTTTTAATCGGCCCACTATATAAAAATAATTCGGTTAGAGCACCGAAAATGTATGATCATCATACTCTGTTATTATTATTATTATTATTATTATCACTCACCAGATCGCGGCCCAATGTTAACTTCCTGCACGACCGGAGGCTCCTGAGCATGAGAATGAGATTTAATCCAGTAAAGAACAGAACAGCTCGTGCGCACTCTGCGCATCATGGGTTACGGTATTCACACCACTCACTCGGTTGTTGAGTTCGCCCATGATCCGTTGCAGTCTGTCCGTGTACAGGATGTAGGGAATCTCGTAGTGATGGAAGAAGTACATCATTGAATGCTCAAAATTTCAAATTTAAATTTCAAATTAGATGTATTTTTTTACAATTTTTAAATTGTATATACATATTCTTTCCATTTTAATGGTTCTAGTTTTATTTTGCAAATATAATTTATAATAGATTGGGATGATTGGTAAAAAAAATCTACGAGAAATATAGGAAATAGTATAAATTATTCAAGCCGGGGTCACGAATAGAGATTTTATATCATCTCCCTGTCTACTGCATACACTGTGCATAAATAGAATTTAAACAAAAAATAAAATATATAAATAGAATCAAGAGATGGTTCAGCCCGTTTACTTGACTAAAAACGATATTCTCGTACACCATCAGAATCATGATGCAAAACGAATTAACAACGAATTCTGCCGACACGAATTCAACGGGGCCATGGACAAACCCTACACACAGTCTCTCTGTCTTTACAAAACGTCATATTTGCATAAGTTTTTTTTAAACATTAAAATAAATGATTAACTACATACAAAGATGAAGAGGGAGGAGGTGAGCAGGGCGAGCGTGCCGTAGTGTCCGCCGAAGCGATACTGATAGGCGTAGAAGAAGAACTGGTACAGATAGAAGAATCTGAAGGGGGACGCGAATCGTCAACTGACTGCCATCACTATATATAATACGGTAATCACAAGAATACAGTAACCCGTCAGGGTGGAATGGGAAAAAAGGCGTGTATTACAAAATTATGATACGAGAAACCGGGGAAAATAGCCCCACTTACGGCAACCAGAACCGGGAAGCCGGAAAATAGCCCCACCACTTACCACAACCAGAACCGGGGAAAACACTCTTAATGCAACCAGAACCGGGAAGCCGGAAAATAGCCCCCACTCACCGTAACCAGAACCGCTTACTAGTCGGGCTCTGACAGCAGATGGCATCGAATTGGTCGGCCAACCACACGATGAGAATGACGTAGAAGGCGGTCGTAGTGTCGGAGAAGACCTCCGACATGATCGCCTCCATTCCTGATGATATTATCGATTGATTCAAAGATTTATTGATTTTTACCAATTATAAATCTTACAAAATATCCTTCGAGGTCAGATAAATTTATTCTTATTATTATTATTATTATTATTATTATAATTATTATTATCGTGCACATTTCAGTTGGAAATCACTACCATTCAACTCATAATTGTAATAATCTTTAAAAATAAATTACTAGACCATAAAATATCTACGTTTTCTTTAGGGGAAAAGGGAAATTTCCAAATTTTCATATTTTGAAATTAAAAAAAAAACGAAAACTAACCAACTAGTGCGAGAATGACGGTTAGCAAGGGCGCAGCGGGGAATGCCAGAGGCTGAAATTAGGCGATTATCGGACCTATCAAAGATATAGCCAACATAACCGCATGTCGACAAAACTAAATGGACTTCAATCAATCTCTAATCAAATAAATCAATCAATACTTGAAGTAATCGATAATCAAATAAATCAATCAATACTTGAAGTAATCGATAATCAAATAAATCAATCAATACTTGAAGTAATCGATAATCAAATGAATCAATCGATACTTCAAGTAACCGATAATCAAACAAATCAATCAATACTTCGATCAATCGATAATCAAATCAATCAATCAATACTACAAGTAATCGATAATGAAATCAATCAATCGATAATCCTCCGTCACCTGATTGTGCTCGAACATGTGCAGTAGATCAACGATGAAGAGAAAGATCTGATGGTGAGAGAAACGCAGAAGCAGCGATATGGCGAAGGTCTGCAAATGATAATCAATCAATCGATAATCAATAAATGAACGGTTCCAGGAAGACGGTATGGTTCGCAGAAAGAACCTCCCCATCGAGTATAATCCTTGAGTGGCAATAAATATTCATTATCCTAATCGTTTGTGGTTTGCATATCAACACAGCAAGACTTCTCAAGGGCATGCCATTTTTTGTTGTACCAAGCATAACTCTACCCAGTCAGATAGTCCCTCTTTTACCAATCAATCAATAAAATAATAAAAATAAATAAATAAATAAATAAATAAATATGTAAATAAATAAATAAATAAAACATACAAATAGGAGCATTATGACCATGGCAGTGATGTAACTCATCTTCGACGTCGACAGTTGCACAAAGTGGTAGTGGTCGTTGGAGCGAAGATCACGAATGAAACCTGCTAAGGATGAAAGAGATCAAAGATCAAACTACACTTGTCGCTGGACCGTCCGATCAAACTACAACGATACTACGATACCCAGGCTTGGGTACAGGATTGGGCCGACTAAATACCGTTACTGAATTTTGTACCAGTCACCCTTCTCCGTCCAACCTGTCCGATACCCTTTCCAGGCCTAGAGGAAATACAAATGATTGCACCAATAGGTCAAAGATCAAAGATCAATCTAATACCGTACCCATGTCCTTGGTCTTGTCAGCCAGTTGTCGGAGGGACGACATGACGGCGTCCTCGTAGCCCACCGCATTCCGCATCAACCATCGGGCCACATCCGCCCCCAAGCACTGGTCCTCAGAGTCAATCTGTAATGAGGAGGAGAATAATAATAATAATAATAATAATAATAATAATAATAATAATATTGATAATAATAATTATAATAATAATAATAATACATGGGCGGGGCACATGGAGAGGCTACAGGGGGCATCCGAACAGAAAATTATAAGGGTTAATGTTAAAAGGGCTATTCTAATTTTTTTTTTAATTTCCTCCTAACACGGGACATTCCACACATTTTTGAAAAGCCCTAATATTACAGGGGCACATGTCGGCGCCCATGTATGATAATAATAATAATAATTATTATTATACTAATAATAATAATTGTAAACAATATGATACTTTACTGTTTAACATAAAGATCAGCTGTGTGTTCAGTGCATCTAGAGTGTCTTTAATTAGAAATTCATATATTCTCATACTCTAGCTTCTCATTGTCGAATGTATTCATTAGTGTTGTTTAGTCGAATGTATTCTGCGAATATTTTCGCTCGAATAAAATTTAGCTTTTTAGTCGACCGGTCGTTTTAGTCTCGACTAAAAATGGCATTTTATTCGAGACTAAAATTTAGTCGAGAATAAATTTGCATTTAGTCGAGAATAAAAGTGTTCAAAATGCGATAAAATTAACAATTAGGGTAATGATAGATAATTTGGGAAAACCCTTACATTACACAGAAGAGAAGAAGCGGACCAGTCAGCACCAAAAACTAATGGAAAATGAATGTCTATTCTCGAATATATTCGAAAATATTATTCGAGACTAAATGCAAATTTAGTCGCGAATATTAGTCTATTTGACCATTTAGTCGAGACTAAAATGAAAAAAAATATTTTCGAATGATTTTTAGTCTAGACTAAAAATGCAAATTTAGTCGAGACTAAATATTATTCGATCTAACAACACTAGTATTCATGCGCCAGACATTAAGAACACATGAAACAGGAAACTACCAAGAATGAAGATTACTCTTTGACTATCGATTCTTAACCCGTTAACCCCTGGTACATGTATATCGTTGGACGTGGGAAAAAGTTAGCTCATGATTGTATGCCAACTAGCATTCGTGGGCTACCGTTGCCGCTGCAAATTAGAATCGGGTGGGTGGGACATGTTTGATTGAATTTTGACGAAATCGTTTTCACTTCAAGCGAATTGGGTGGGTCCGGTGCCAAAACCGGGTGGGCTCTTGCCGCTAGCGACAATGCCGCCAACGTATGCAACTAGTAGTACCTGATATGTGAATACGGTAACGTTGTGCTTGTGCATGAAGTCGGCCGGAAGTCGCAGAACTCCGTACAGCAGCGAATACTCCACGCGATACATGTAGTACGGTAGCTCGGAAGGATCTGTTAATGGAGACAATAAATCGATAAGTATTATAGATCAGCATCTGCCATCATACATTTTCATACCCTCACAACACGAGGATCGACTCACGTATACGGTTGATTTTTTATGCGAAAGATTTCAATCTAAGCGAAAAATAACGACTTATCTAAATCTACCCACCATATTTTAAAGATCTACCCACCCACAATATTATATATAAAATAATCCTGTGAGGCCGCCGAAAATTCTCAAGGATATCATTAGATTCAGCAACTATAGTCTATGAAACACAACATGCTTTTACAACCAACTGATTGTGCGTTTCTCAATTATACAATAAAGAAATGGAAGGTCGCAAACTCGGTTCTGTCTAAGACAGAAGTGCGTTTAGATGTTTACAAATGAAAATGAAAATGAAGATGACTTACCATAATAAGAGTTGAAGTCTCGCTCGAAACCCGCTGCATATTCGTCATCATCATGAGTCACCAGCGATATCGGCTCCTCGTATTCCTGAGAAATCATCAATAAATCAATAATCAGCCAGTAATCAATCAATAATTGTTATGTCCTTAGGCACAACTCGTGTAGTAGATAGAGACTTTATTATAGAGACGAATAAGCACAACAGTGCGAGGCGAGAGAAAGTATAGAAGTGAGCTGGGAAGGGAAACCGCAGCTCTTATATAGTGGTGCGTGACCGCGACGCGTAGGCAATCAAGGGGTTCAACGGGTCAACGGTTGTACGCTAGGTCAGACTACAATAACTAAGTGGCGTACATATCACCTCCGTAACAAGATATGAACTACGGGCATATCTGACAATAGTAAATATGTACATATAATATGGTACAGAATCAATAATGTGATGGAATGACATGATCAACGATAGGATTGACCACTAGTAGATGAAATATTCATACGAGATGGTGGTTGTCTACTACGGGAAGGCCTTGTAGAACCGGGTCTAACCACGGTTGCCTTAGGATTAGTCTTCTTGTTGTTCTCCACATTGTTTGTGGGTACGACGACAGCATCAACATCAGAAACGACAGCATCAGCGGCAGACGGCGTGACGTTGCACTTGGCGGGCTCGACCTGGACGTTGCACTTGGCGGGCTCGACCTGGACGTTGCACTCGACGACGTTGTCGGCGGGAACATTGAAGCTCTCAAACAATACACTCAGAGGATCACAATCCTCAGTCCATCGCTTCCTCAACTGGTTCGTATGCGCAGTCACAAGACTACCATCCAATCTCCTTACTTCATACATCACATTTCCTTTCTTTCTGAGCACTACGGCTTCAGACCATTTCTCGTGATTAGGACCATCCCGATCACGATAGTATACAGTGTCTCCTTCGGTGAACTCTCGTGTCACCTGGTCCTTCACTACTCTCTCCTCTCTCTCAAGTAGTAACGTCCATTCATTGGACCGGCGAAATCCATGTGGACTCGCTCCATTGGTCGACTTGTCTCCGGCCATTTGATAGGCTCCACCTTGGAAGGATTCTTGGCAGCAATTGCACAACCTTCACAACATCTTACTAGGCTTTCGATATTCTGATCGATACCTGGCCAGTACACATATGAACGAGCAAGAGCCTTCATACGTACCATGCCTGGATGGCCACGATGCAGTTCCTTCATGACTGCTTCTCTTAATCTTGCAGGAATGATCACTCGTTCTGCCGTCATCAAGCATCCATTCACAGAAGAAATCGATTCTCTCTTCAGATAGTACGGTAGAATATTCTGATCCTTCGGAGGCTTGGGAGGCCATCCTTCATCCAGATATTTCTTCACCTTCAGAAGAATCTCATCATTTAATGTAGATGATTGAATATCAATGACAGTTATGGGCATCGCCCTCACTCCTTGACGCAGGACTTCTTCAATGTCCTCCTCCATTGCAACATGAGCAATAACCATGTCTTCATCTTCTCTTGTGAATGAAGCCATCAATCGAGAAAGCATATCTGCCTTTCCGAAATCGTTCGTATTCACGTACTCGATCTTGAAATCGTAGTTCAACATGAATATAGCCCATCTCAGCAATCTGTTTGCAGAGTGCACAGGAATTCCATTCTTCGATCCGAATATCGCAAGCAGTGGTTTGTGATCAGTCTGGAGAAGAAATCTCCTTCCATATACATACTTATGGAACTTCTTCAGAGCGAAGGTCAAACCGAGACCTTCCTTCTCGATCTGTGCGTACTTCTCTTCAGCACCGTTGAGGCGCCTTGATGCATACATCACTGGTCTTTCAGTTCCATCCTTGTATCGATGACTTATCACTGCTCCAATACCATACTGGCTTGCATCAGCAGCAACAACGATATCCTCGTTAGGATCGTAGTGTGCTAGTACAGTCTCAGCACTGATAGCCTTTCGGATATTCTCGAATGCCTTCTGACACACAGGAGTCCATTCAAACTTGGCATCCTTCTTCAGCAATCGATCAAGCGGAGTACGCAGCTCCGACATATTCTTCACGAAAGCTCCATAGTAGTTGACTCCACCGAGAAACGATCTCAGTTGAGCTACGTCCTTGGGTACTTGCATCTCTTTGAGTGCATGAACCTTCTTGGGATCGGGGTGACGTCCAGATTCATTCACGATGAATCCAAGGAAGTGGACTTCATTCTGTCCGAATGCACATTTCTCTGGTCGGATTCTGAATCCAGACTCGCGAATCTTCTCGAGAACTCTCTTCAGGTTCTCGTCGTGCTCTTCCTTCGTCCTTCCACTTACAATGACATCATCCAAGTATGCCACTGTCCTGCTCATTCCTGTCAACATCTGGTCCATTATCGACTGGAATATACCTGGAGCAGGCTTAACACCGAACGGTAATCTACGGTACTGATACAGTCCACGATGCGTATTGATTACGAGGAGCTTCTTAGCATCTTCGTCTACTTCAACTTGGAGATACGCATCTGAGAAATCGATCGTGGAGAAAACTGTTCCACCATTCAATGAGGCGAATATGTCTTCCGGCAGCTTGAGCGGATGAGTGCAATCTTCCAGACAGTCATTCAGTCCTGTCTTGAAATCGGCACACAATCTCTTTGCACCATTCTTCTTTGCGACTAGCAAGAACGGAGCCGCCCACTCCGAGTGTTCCACCTTGGAAATCACTCCCATATCACATAATCGATCGATCTCCTTATCACACACCTGCTGGCTGGCATACGGCACTGGCCGCTTATTACGAAACACTGGCTTTACGCCCGGCTTCAGGTACAACTTCGCTGCAGACTTATTGTACTTGCCCAGTCCAGGCTCACAGACTTCTGGGAAGACATCCTTTACCCAGGCTGCGTAGTCTCCTGACTTGATGTGTGCAATCACCGTTTCATCATTCTCATCTGAGAATGCTCGCTTCAAGTCTAGCTTGAAGAATACATCATTGCCGACTAGTCGAATCGGTCTTGGTGTGACGTGGATCCATGCGTCACACTTCATTCCACAGTATTCCATTTTACTGCGAAACTTGCCGAGGATCTTCATACCTTGTCCATTTGCACATGATACGGTACATGGAGCAGGAACCAACTCAGGGTTCTTCATCTCCTTCCAGTCAACCTCCGAGATGAGCGTCAGATCAGATCCTGTGTCAAGTTGACACTCCATCTGTTTTCCATCCATGGAAACATTCACATACACACGATTGCCTTCAATCTGATTACAATCCTTCATTTGTACTGAATGATTCCTCCGGAAGTTCTTCTTCGGCCTCATTTCAGGATGCTTCAACCAGCATCTCTCATCGGTATGACCATTCTTGCTGCAATGTGTACATTTCACATTGGCCTTCGATCTCTCGGTCTTTGGCTTCTTACGATTCTTTCCCTTATCATCATCATGTTCTCTGACCATATTCGCTGCATTCTTCTGAACTGCTGAGACTTCACGTTCAAGTGCTCTCATCGACGAATATCTTTCTAGAAGCTCCTTGAATGTGATATCAGACTTCTGATTTACGGCATTCAATAGTTGAGTACGTATCGTCTTCTGATTTGGCAAATCCAATCCAGCAAGGAATATAGTGATCTTCATTTGATCCTCCTTAACATCCTTCAGATTGCCTTTCTGATACAGACGATTCACTTCAGATGCGAATTCCATCACATCTGTGCTACCATTCATAGCCATGCTCAGTTTGAAGAATCGAATTCGAAGTTCGAAATCTGACTCCTTCTTACCAAACAGAGCCTTGAGTGCCTTTATCGTATCATCGAACGATGTTTTCATCACATCAGCGGGTGCTTTGTGATCACGATACAATGCATTGCACTTCACACTCAGATGACGCAATAGTATTCGAACCTTATTGCCATCATCCAAATGTTTCGCATCATACTCGAAGAAATCTCGATATTGTTCATACCAATTCTCGAATGTACATTCTTCAGCATCATAATCGAAATTTACAATGCGAGCTTCCATCGCATCAATAGATGGTCCATGAGTAACTTGACTTTGTATCTCTCCATTTACAACTACTGTCTCTCTACTCGCTAACATCTCGAGTATTTCATTGTTCTTCTTATTCTGCTCCTCCTGCATCTTCACAAACATCTCCAATACTGTTGCCAACGTAACCACTTCAGGGTTCTCCACACCAGCCATCCTTACTACGAATTATTTGAGTTCACTCAAAAAAAATTCGCGATAGCCTTCGGCGTACTAGTACGAAAACGTCCTACTTGTATTGCCAAATACAAGTCTGCTTTCCTGCCTATACTTGCCAAAGTATAGTACTATCTGTATTACCAAATACAGATCTGCCTAACTCTGTATTACCAAATACAGAGAAAGTGAACAACAAGAAACAACAAAAGAAACAAGAAATAATAAGAATTCACTTACGCGTTAGCTCGTCAAACAATCCTGGTCGCCAAAATGTTATGTCCTTAGGCACAACTCGTGTAGTAGATAGAGACTTTATTATAGAGACGAATAAGCACAACAGTGCGAGGCGAGAGAAAGTATAGAAGTGAGCTGGGAAGGGAAACCGCAGCTCTTATATAGTGGTGCGTGACCGCGACGCGTAGGCAATCAAGGGGTTCAACGGGTCAACGGTTGTACGCTAGGTCAGACTACAATAACTAAGTGGCGTACATATCAATAATGAATACCGTAAATACTGTAATACACAAAAGAGCCGCGTTCGACCACAAAATAGAAGAACGTTAAGCGACGGCAGTAACGTTACCTACTCCAATCCGTTCTTGTCTAATAACTATGGAAAACATATGGATGCACCGAGTTGACAGGCACATTTCTCGATTAATTACACAAAAAACCATTCGTTAGCCTACCATAAATCAATCAATAACTACTACTAGACTACAGTACCCTCTCATCTACAGTACCCCACACATCTATAGTACCCACATAACTACAGTACCCCACACAACTACAGTACACCACGCGCACACACACGACACAACATACATCATCATCGCTAATGAGTACCCGTTCCCGCTCCTTGTGTGGGCTGATGGTCGACCGTGAGTCCTCCAGTAGTTCGGGGAAGATGAAGCCGACCACCGTCGAGAACCAAGACCGGCCGTGCTCTGGCTCCTCGACCCCGCGACCGTTGTAGCCCATCTCGCGGATCTGAGAGATCAAAGATCAAAGATCATGAATCGATAATTCTTTATAGTTCTATAGTTAACTCTTAAAAATTTGCAACACAACCCATTTTTTGTCTTTTTCTTTGACTCTCCCCTATAAATGTCAGAATCTTTCAATGATTAATGCAATTCAATCAATAACAGAGATGACAATTACGCTGTATATTGAGTTTAAAAATCAAAGATCGTAGACTAAGAATACAACCATCTTCCAATATATAGTTCGATTAATCCGAATCAATCAATATAACAGATGACAGCTACAGTATACCTCAGCGGGGATGACAAAGGGTCCGCGTTGCAGGACCTCCTTCGGCGAGAATGTGCACACGGGTGGAGGCGCCCTTTGCGCTTCTTGTATCCGCTCGAGACCTGTCAATGAGAGCGGTACGGAATCATTGAGGAATATTGATTTTCAGATGTATTTGCAATAAATCGATTCGCATCCGACACTCTTGGATGAACTATTTATTCGAAAGAAACATTATTGATCGATCAATCTCTGATGTTGGCTTCAAGCATGAAAAGAAAAGAGGCGAGAGAAGAAAAGAGGTCGTATATTTTTCATAAGCTATCTTACATTTTCATACCCTCACAATGTGAGGATTTACCCACTATATAATGCTCATCTTTTTATGTGAAAGATCACAATTGAAGCTAAAAATAACTACTTTTCTAAATCTACCCACTATGTAAAACAATCATGTGAGGGCGCCGAAAATGCATGATAATCTCTATAACAAATAAACAATATAAAAAATCAATCTCTCCTCCTCCCTCTGTTATTAATGTGATTATGAACATTTATATTTGATGGAATAAATAAATAAATGAATAAATAAATAAATAAATAAAAATCGTACGATATTCCTCCAGGTCTTTTTCCTTCTTGCGGAGCATGGCCAGATTCCGCACGACCTCCACCCGCAACATACCATCTCGAGGTAGATCAACCTGTAATATTGATTGGTTTGAAATATCGATTACATTACATCCAATCGATAACTTTCACATATTTCACATATATTATATTTCACCGATTCGCCTTGGCGACGGACATCCTTCAAACGCCTTATCTAACAGATATTCCCCATCCCCGATGCGTTCATTTGAAGGAATAAATATTATAATATATTATGACGACGATCCACAGTTACCGTACTCCTTGCAACAATATTACACAATGCGCACTAATGTTTTGTGGGTGAAAATACGTACGAAATCGCTGTGCAACACTATCAAATGGAAACTTTTTCGCACAGACGATCACAAAAGATGCGGAGACGGGAACAAGAAAAATGGGGGAACTACTCGAGTTTCGCCTTCGTCAATAATATCACCCTGTTTATCGGTGATCATTTAGAGTTTATAGTATCAGAACGAGTTTGGTCGTCGTGTGACCGAAAGTTCCCGCGAAAACATGGAAAATCCCTGACATACCGAGTATTTAAAACAATAATAGAAATAAATAAATAATTTATTAAAAAAGTATTACATCGATATCTTTCAAACAGTTCGTCGTTCCTCGTGTGAATATAACATGAATGACGACCAATGTGAAGAACGAGGCGATTGCCTACATCAAAGATCAAAGATCAATTATCGATCGATCAATTGGCTAATCTCGATGTTTGATGCACTCTTTCTAATTCACTTTCTAGTTCTATGTGCTCATCATGGACTATATGATGAAATGTTTTATTGCTCTTAAGAGCATCCAAGCACTTATTTCTGTCTCCACACAACATAAATCAAAAATAAAAACGAAATAGTGATAATACCGCTAGAAGTGCCGCAAACTCGAGCACTCTTCGCCATTTCCTTTGGACTTTGGACGCGTACCACAGTGCCATGCGCACCAGCATGGCCTGAATTAATCAATTCATTAATTATTTATTTATTTAATTATTATCATAATAAATTTTATGAAGTCTTATTAATCAGCACAGATCCAGCATGTTTAATACAATAGCATAATCAATGTACTACAGCAAAAAATGCTCATGAAAAAGCACAAACTTGAAACAGTCGATCCCTAACGACACCAAGTTGATTGTTGCCGTTTTGCTGAAAACCGCATCGATTGATCGAAATTCAAAAGGTCGTTTAAAGTACAAACCTGGGGCATGTTCGGTACCGGTCGCGAGGCAGTTGCGGATCGTCGTTGACCTCCTTGAGGTGGGGGGCCATTGGGCGGAGTTTGTCGCGGTGGAGGGGCGGCGTGTGAGTGCATGTGCGCATGACCGTGCGCGAAATGAGCGTGTCCGTGCGCGTGGACCGTCATCATCCGCCGGACGCCCGTGGGCGCCGCTGGCGGAATGTGGAAGGCCGAAGGAGGAACAAATGCGGATGGATGAGGCGCAGGAACCGGATCCGAAGATGCGGATGGGAGCTCCGATGGACCCGGAGAGCCGACCGAGTCGGTGGAAGATAGTGAAGTGTGAGCAGTATCGCCGTCACCCGTCTCGGAATCCGCCATGATCGTCGTGCGATTATCGCGAACAACGACTTCAACTACTCGTAGACGAGATTGTGCGTGCCTAGCGTGTATTGTCACTTTCTGTCTTTTCACACACAACATCCGTTTAACACCGTTTCCGGACACGAAAAGCAATCGTGAAGTGGTTTTTTTTATTTCATGAACTTCAAATAAAAATATTATATATTTCAATATATTTATTCTAGTGGTATAATTTTGTAAGAATTGTTAAATAATAAACACAATATGAAATATTTGCAATCAGTACGACGTGTGCAACATAGCAATAGTCTAGATAACCAGGCATCGGCAATCATAGAGTGTGTTGTAGGTGTATCGAAAGTTCATACATTTACCCGGACAGTATCCCTGAAACACATCAGTTTGCAATATGTGGAAATGCAAATATTCAGTTTAAATTAGTTCAATCAATCAATACATTTCGATCAAAAAAATCTATATCTATTTAGCATCACATTCGCTACTTATTCGGAAAAGAAGGCATTGAATAAAGAAAGATTGAGTTTTTATAATTTTAATTTCCAAAATAATAAAAAATAAAAATAATAAAGTACCTGGGGATCCATGCACTTTCTCGTAAATGGGTTGAAACCGCACACATGCGGCTTCAATGTCCTCGCTTCAACTACCGGGTCAGGACCCCAATCGGGTACTATTCCAGACCGAATATTGCCCTGCATAATCAATCGGTTTTCAAGTTCTTACGGTAACTAATAGCATACCTACGTTCAAGGTACATTCAAAGCATACCTGATTTGCGCCGTACCAGTGATTGGGATAGTACGGTCCTTGGGCCACTGTTAGATCGATACATAGGATGAATAGACATACAGTAGGCTTCATTATCGATCGATTAGGGATGGGGGTAGATCGATCGATAGACGAGACAAGGTGCACTTGCGCTCGGTCTATCTCTGTTTGGTTCGTTTTCATTGTTCTCAATTGTTACAATAGGTTCACGTGCCATTCTCTCATTATCTTACTTTTGGTGATTGCACAATGGCTCACCAAGCAAAGTATATTCGTGAACTCTACTTGTGCTTTTGAGACTGCCTGCATATCTTTTTAAAAATCGACCCAAAATGCTAATAATAATCAAATATCAATAGAAATTGGATTCAAATTATGTTGAACAATGAAACAGATATTCAAATATAAGCAAGTTCATAATACAGACAATTTAAATTTGCAAATTGCCATTTATCATATGGTGCATGAATGCATTATTGTATTAAATTTTGCATTAAATGAAATATTCTAATTATCATGTAACTTTTACATAGTAATTGGACTAAAATTTGGGTATAAAAGCGAATGAATTTATGTTCTTCACATTAGTCGTCATGGCTCAATCAGTACCTCCCGGAGATATCGCCACTCAACCCGGCAGCAAGATCGTTTTCAATGCTCCTTATGATGACAAGCACACCTACCACATCAAGGTTAGTCTTAAAATTTTAAGGATCTAGGGATTTACGATCTTAGGGTTGTAACATTTTATGGTTTAGTGTATTAGTGTTCATACTCGTAGAATCAATCCGATTAATCTTTTCTACTCCAGGTAACCAACTCCTCTGCTCGCCGTATCGGATGGGCCTTCAAGACCACCAACATGAAGAGACTCGGTGTTGACCCCGGATCAGGAGTTCTCGACCCCAAGGAGAACGCCCTCATCGCTGTCTCTTGCGATGCTTTCGCCTACGGACAGGAGGTACGGTAGTTACAGGATTACTGTATTTTCCGTATTTCTTAAACTGATCGATATTCCTTCAGGACACCAACAACGACCGTATCACCATCGAGTGGACCAACACCCCTGATGGAGCTGCCAAGCAATTCCGTCGTGAATGGTTCCAGGGAGACGGTATGGTTCGCAGAAAGAACCTCCCCATCGAGTACAACCCTTGAATGATACAGCAATAAAACTTCAGTACCTAATCGTTTGCGTTATTAACACAATATAATAACACAATACAATAGTATAAATACATAATCTAATGGCTAATACATAATCTTGATTCATAACACATTTATTTATTATATATTATAGAATTATTCGGAATTAAAATAGCGACCACACCCCGGTGTAGACCGCCCAAAGTCTGGATGTCAAGCCAGAATGATTCCACTCATTATCTTTGCATCGTCATCTCCATTTCCCTATATGACCCTCATCCAATGATGATAAGTTAATCTCGAATGAACTTGTCGCACAGTCTTTCTTGATACACTTTAACCATAACTTTAATGCCTCATTTAATCGAGTAAAAGTGAAAGTTCCCTCACTCTCTACAGTTATGCAAGCACCATGTAAGCATCCGCGCAAAAATATTCTGACCTAGAAAAAACCTGTCGTTACTCCATTCAGAGTAGCCATTGACAGTAGAGATATGAGGAAGAGTTAAATGGAGAGGTAGAGGAAGAGTCAGAGGTAGAGGTAGAAGTAGAGGTAGAAGTAGAGGTAGAGGTAGAGGTAGAGGTAGAGGTAGAGCTCATATTCAAGAGGTACAGGCTTCATCAAACCTGCCCTCGGGCCATGACAAGAAAATTGCCTGTGGCTATCATAGAAGTAGTCAATCGAATCCATTCCAGTTAGAACATCAATCCTTTCCCGTTCGGTTCTCTGGATTTGCTCTTCCTGTGTGAGCTTGCTCAATATTTTCACTACTTTGAATGCCAGAACGACTGCTCTCCAGCAAATCAATCAGTCGTTTCTGATACTCTGCCTCTATGCTTTGATATCTCTTTTGTCTCGTTATTAATGAATCACTTGCGAAAAATATCCACTGTTCATGAAACTAAAATTAATAAACCGCATGCCACCCTTCCGTGTAAAATACATACCTTAATATAATATTTATGCGTTTTCAAGGAAACACGGAACAGAAAAGAACGAATGAAATGTGTGAATGAATGAGACGAATAGATAGAAATGGTGGAATTGATTTTTTTGGTGAACCTTTTCCTTCGATGCAACGTTCCCAACTCCTCTTCTATTCCTTATATACATAGTAAAAAAAACATATAGTAAAAAAATGTAATCACCTATTTATTTTTGATCACATTCATTTTCATGTGTCGTTGCATGCGTGTGCATGTAGATAAAATATATATATATATATATATATATATATATATATATATATATATATATATATATATATATATATATATATATATATATATATATAAATATAATGCGAGTTAGATTTCTTTTAAATATTTTTTCAATAAGCATTGAACGCAAATCCCTTATTTAGTGCACAGCGAGAGAGTATGGCCAGAGCGGAGAGTTTCAAATTAGCTCGTGGTGTGACGTTAACAACAGTGAGAAACGAGTTTCGATTCTTTTATATTTGCTCAAATATCATAGTTATGCAGTACACGATCATTGGAAGAGTACCTCTCACCTTACAAACACCACATCGAACATACATATCATAACATGCATAACAGTGCAAATCAGCGGTGATTATCCCTGATCAAGTTCGGATTACGGTAGTAGCGGATTACTGTATCGTTTCGTGGGGTTGAACAGTCACGCAGAAGTGATGCCATAGGTGAGGGAGCTAAGCCGCTTAGTGGCGCGCCTCTGGCATCATAATCATCATAATAATCGTCACTGTTCATTTTGCTTATCTCTATAACTGCCTCTAACAACCTGCACCCTCCTCGTTCCCCCTGTTATCTGATCTTCTGTAACCGTCTGCGCTCTCTTAACCTCCCATACTACCCATCACTGAATAATCTGAACTTCGTACCTATATAAAGCGTCTTGATCCTACCATTAAGCACCTTCCAGATCAATAGTGTCTCCATCCTACAGTAACCAGTCGCTACTGTAACCCGCCCAGGTACTGTACTCATTTCATTTACTCAGATTTTCGAGGAATAAGTGCACAAAAAGTTTTTCCAAAGAAGTGCAAAAAGTGATGGCCTTCCTGACATTTCTGAGTCAGACCAATCACTAGGCCTGCGAGGCACTTTGCCGACTGGGACCGGTTCTCTCCCTCTCCCTCTAGGATCTCTCCCTCTCCCTCTAGGATCTCTACCTCTCCCTCTTGCCTCACTTCACTCTACCCACAGCTGACCACTAGGTAATGGCCGAAAATAGCTAGTCTTTACTTTTCAATTCTCTCATCCTCCTTTCACTATCTAGACCAACACATGTTTCTATTCAACCATTACACTTGCACTTTCATCACTACCACAATACATAACCATAGTTACCGTAACCGTTACAGTATCCCAGTACCTACAGTAACCCATCATGTCCGTACTCGTCCTCGCTACCGTAGTCTCCGTTGCGGTAGGCCAGTGGCCACCACAGTTTGGCCAGTTTGGACCAAGACCCGGAATGATGCCTTTCGGACAAGGATTCGGTATGCTTTGATCTTTATCAATCGATAATTCTGCAATATCGATTTGCAGGGGGCCCTCCGCCGTTCGGCGGATCGAACATTCGGTTCGCTCCACAGTCTTTCGGTCAGCAAGGAGGCATGGGTGGTATGGGCCCTATGGGCCCAATGGGTCCAATGGGATCTCTAGGACCAATGGGACCGATGGGTCCAATGGGTTCCATGGGTTCCATGGGCTCGATGGGTTCGCCTTTCGGCTCGCCCAGTTCCGGAGGCCCGATGGGTGGTGGATTCGGATCGCCTTCAATGAGGCCAATCTCGGGCGGATCGATGATGGGAGGAGGTACTTACCGTACTCCCAAAGATACCGTAACCGACCTTTTTCCGCTCAGGAATGTCACCATTCGGCGGGCAAAGTGGAGGGCAATTCGGAGGAGGACAGGGTGGCCAGCTCGTGCTGCCCCCAGGCGCCATCTCGGGGGGAGGCTTCGGTCAGGGATTCGGCAGTGGTGGAAGTTCGATGGGCGGAGGAATGATGGGTACGGTAATACATATAATAATAATAATAATATTTATACGTATTCATGAATAAACAATGAAACGTGTGATGAAAGAAGAAGAAACGAAATGAATCGATAAAAAGATGATATTATCACGGCGGTTCAAGGACAGTAGTTAAGAGCGACTCGCAGTTTTTAAAAATCAGGATAAATTGTTCAACAAATGTCTTACCACGAAAGTTCATTATTATATACGGTAATAGTTAGCGTAGGGGGAGGGAGCGACGCGACGCGCTCAACGACGCGCTGCGGTCCCTCCCCCCAAATGCGTTCATCATCGAGTTCTACGAGTTATGTAGCATGCCGAGATGGCTTAGTGGTTAGAACTTTTGTCTGGCGATCCGAACCTCGTGGGTTCGAAACCCACCCAGTGTAAATCAACTTTGCCGATTTTTCGTAATGCGGGAGGCTTCAAGCCAAAGTTAAATGTAGGGATTTCCCTCCAGTGAACCGCCGTGATTATTGATTGATTGTCCTTTTCAAAATCAGTGCGGGAATCGTTCGGAAATTCCCTCGATTTTTGAAATTCCCTCGATCATTGAAAATATGTCATCGATATCAATTTTCAATATTATTATTTGATCTGTCAGTCAATATTGATCAGATTGATATTCACCTTTATCGATTTATTGATCACCATCCACCGTATTTCTAGGTGGCGCTCCATTCTCGCCAAGCATCGACAACTCCATAACATCCATGAATTCAATCAATAATCCATCAAGTATGACGTCATCCGGTGGAGTCCAACGCGTCATTCCTCCATTCCTACAGGGAGTCGACAAAGCAACCGAAGACAGGGTATCCTAAACGGAGATCTACCGTACACTTGAAATTTTATTGATTGCTAATTTCTTAAATAATTCGTTAATTGTTAATTATCGATTGATTGAGTTCTATGCGATCGTTCAAAATCCGACGTGGTCTGCGGCTGAGAAGGAGCGCAAGGTGCAGGAGTTCGTGCAAGGACTCGACTCATCGCGTCAGGTATACTGTAGACTGTTGGGTACTGTAGGTTCATTTATTATTGATTTTCATCTCAGAACACATACGAACAATTCCGACGAGAGGCTGCGTCCACACAGAAAACCAAGCGGGATAAGGTTGAACTTTGAACTTTGATCTTTGATCTTTGAACTTTGAACTTTAATCCCTTTGAAGTCTGTAGTTTGCTCAATGATCTCATTCAGGTTCACGGCCTAGTGCAGCAAATGTCTCCCGAGGCGCAGCAGCAATTCCAGAAGGTATTCAAGTTGCATTCTCATCTTTGATCTTTGATCTTTGATCTCTTCAGGTGTCTGCTCTAATGACCAATCCCGGCATTTCCGATCAGGAGCGCCTACAAGAGATCTCGGCACTCTACGACAAACTCTCGCCACAAGTGAGTAGATCAAAAGATCAAAAGACAAGGCCAAAGATCAAAGATCAAAGATTATTCGTCATTATTATTCGTTCAGATCAAAGCTGAGTTCGACAGAAATTTCGCCGGATTATAATTTACTCGGACGGCCTCCTAACTTATTTGATCTCTACATTCGTCCACTTGCCAATTTTTCTTACAATATCTTTCTTCCTGAAATCTTTCAAGAATAATTACCCAAAACGGGATTTTATTATTCTTAATATGTATTGAGTTAATAATTATTATCTGTAATTTAATATATAACTGTGCAATAAATTTTAACTCCTTTTAAAAATGTGCAAAAGATTGGTGCCTCATGCTGGAATCGAACCAGCGACCTTCTGTTTACTAGACAGACGCTCTGCCACTGAGCCAATGAGGCGGATGCTTGTCGCTCTCAAACAACCGTTGTTCTTTCTATTGCGTATGCACATGGAAATTCTCTTCTTGATTAATAGTTTTATTGCAGTTTAACAGATATACACACAATTTGGTTTGTTGTTGACCGTTAAATCGTCTAAAATGTAGGCGGAGTTTGGCAATCTCGATTAATATCATAACATACTCGAATACAATGAGGTAATTGCAGGATCAGGGGGAGCTACCGTAATCGATTTCCGTACGTGGTTTGTACAGTAATCTACAGTAATCAATGAATAACTACCAGAAGTAGTTATTCTCCTCTTTCTCTTTCTTGTTGTGCTCGTGTCGCACTCGTCTCTGCTTGAATCGTTGAGGATTACGAAGTTGAAGGCCGTCAGGGTCCTGACGCAGGAATTGCTGCAATTGGGATACGGTAGATATTGATTGATCACGTCGTTCTATTGAACAATGTCCATCGTGCATGATTCAGACACATATTTTTTTTTGTTTTGGAAATGTGGGAAATATCATCGAAGCAAATATACACATTTTCATTGTAGAAAAGGTGGGCATGATCACAGAAACCTAATACTGTGAGGGAAAATGTCAAAATGTCAAAATTTTTGAACATAAAACTACATTTTCTCACCTCCTCAAAGGACACTCTGCATCTCTTGGGCCTGATACACTTGCCTCGTTTGTCCCTCACATAACCAGCTCTGCAATCGATATTGATTAGAAATACACAACCCGAATTTACCGTAACCAAAGGGTTTCGGTTGTAAAATCCCGGCTGTGACAACCAAACAAGGTATGCAAAAAGTAGTTGCATTTTAGTTGCATTCTTGATTGCCTATTTTATTCCACTTCTAATACCATTCTATTGTTAGAGGTTAATTTGATTGTTTCCATTATTCTCATGAATTAAATTTACAAATCCTCAATTACCATTCATTCTGGACGCATTATCCTACTGCATATATAATTTAATTGA
Source organism: Parapristionchus giblindavisi (assembly GCA_943737045.1). NCBI lineage: Eukaryota > Metazoa > Nematoda > Chromadorea > Rhabditida > Diplogasteridae > Parapristionchus > Parapristionchus giblindavisi. The sequence continues at coordinate 250,863 of CALSFV010000341.1, forward strand.
TTTATTTCACTTTTACATATAAACTCGTCCAAAAAGTTGGTATAAAAATGCGCAAACTGGGGAGAACTTCACACTAGTCGCCATGGCTCAATCAGTACCTCCCGGAGATATCGCCACTCAACCCGGCAGCAAGATCGTCTTCAACGCTCCTTATGATGACAAGCACACCTACCACATCAAGGTTGGTCTTAGAATCTTAGGGTCTTAGGGACAGGTTTTAAGATCTTAGGGTTTCAGGGGCTGTAAGATTTAATGGTTTAGGGTATTAGGGTTCATGCTCGTAGAATCAATCCGATTAATGTTTTCGACTCCAGGTAACCAACTCCTCTGCTCGCCGTATCGGATGGGCCTTCAAGACCACCAACATGAAGAGACTCGGTGTTGACCCCGGATCAGGAGTTCTCGACCCCAAGGAGAACGCCCTCATCGCTGTCTCTTGCGATGCTTTCGCCTACGGACAGGAGGTACGGTAGTTACAGGATTACTGTATTTTCCGTATTTCTTAAACTGATCGATATTCCTTCAGGACACCAACAACGACCGTATCACCATCGAGTGGACCAACACCCCTGATGGAGCCGCCAAGCAATTCCGTCGTGAATGGTTCCAGGGAGACGGTATGGTTCGCAGAAAGAACCTCCCCATCGAGTACAACCCTTGAGTGGAGCAACGATAAATCATTACTACTATCATAAATGTTGAATTCAACACATCAAAGAATAATCACATCACGCTCATTTGTCAATCGTAAACACGTTTTTCTTTCTGTTTTCCTTTTTTTGTAAATTTTTTTAAACATGCACCTCTATGTCAGCATTATCCTCAAACCACCACCAAATGTCAATGAAATCAGTATGAATGATTTGTAATTAAGACATTATCTTCATTTCTTTTTCTTGACAAATCAATTAATCTCACCGGCACAGACATCTCGGGAAGTAGCACTTGGGATCAGTTGGATCGTGTTCGCCGCAACGAGGAGGGCTGAAATTGTGATCGATAATTATAGCCTCATTCCCCGGTCTTCACACAATTGCTCTGTCGATTGGGGCTAGTTACGATAGGTTTTAGTTCAATTTAATGATCGTTATTGGCTGAATCTTTATTTAATGAGGTCTTTACAAGTTTACTTTAAAAAGTTCACTATTTGTCCATGCAAAACAAGCTCCACATTTGCTCTCTGATTTGCGAAGGAAGTACTTGACAAGTCGACTCGGTGTAATCCTAACAATGTGTCCCTTTGATAAAAGATTGGCAAAAACACCTACGGAGTCGAACGTCAATCAATCAATGATAGAACCCATATGTGTCCTGCCAATCAGTGGGGATCTTGTACAAATGAAATAGGAGACGTTCCCCGTCACGACGGCCATATGGCATTAATTTAACCTACTTTTTATATTGTTTTAAAATCCATTTTAATTCAGAATAATCTCTAATACAACCGAAATAGCAGTTAACATCATGGACCACCTTTTTTTCGTTTTACAGTTGTAATAAAAGAGTTTTAGAGAACATTGAAAACATGTAAAAAATCCTAAAAATGCCCTTTACAATGTTGTTTGCACATAAAATTGCTCAGATCTCTAGGGGTTTCCTATTGTGGTCAAGATATTTCTGATTCATCTTTATCTGCCTACTTTTTTTCATTCTCCCTCTCGGAATCTGACGCATCCATCATTTTTAAGCGCCGACAGAACACTATGCCATTCATATCTCCCCGAAAGAAATGGAATGGCTTTTGGCCTAGTTTCAATATTTCAGACATTCATAAGTTTATCCAGCTAGACGATTATTCCAGAATTACGCTCAGTTCCAACGTCAATAAAACCACGGAAAAGAATCATCTTTTCAAAAAGTCACATTGCCTATCTAAACATTTCAATTACTTTAAAAATCAGTTATACATGACCTCCCGCATAGTCGAATCATCGCATGCACATCAAAGCATACCAAAAAGAGACTGAGATCCGTGCTGGGTTGCGTGCATTCCACAAAAAATGTCACTACAGAATTACTACTATTTGAGGACACTAAAGGCAAGGCGGTGGTCTCTTTGATGGTGACCGACGTGTAAAGTGTATGACGAGAGCATGCAAAGTGTAAGCGACGCCCTTTCCGGGCGAGAATTAACTGTATTAAAATAGAAATTAATCATAGTTAAACGTGTAAATGTAGTTATTTGAAGAGGTGAGATTCACTGTTTCGGCCATTATGTTCTTTATACTGAGTTCCATACCTTCTCATAGGAAAATACTCAAACAGCGCGTATAGTTTCGCCAGACTCCGCTTGAATTTTTTAAAAACTCATAAATGGTCTAAGTAGATGCTCTCGTGTTGAAATACACTGACAGACAGATAAATCAATCAATAAATCAATAAATCAATAAATGAATGAGTACCTGAACAAATTATCGCAGTGCCGCTCACAGTGTCGTTCTGGTCCACATCGGACGTGGTATTCAGTGGAGAGACAAAGATCGGGTGAGGACTCATCTCGATCGGGGATGGACAGACGACTACGCTATAATGCAATAATATATTATTATTTAATATTTTAATATTTGTATTTATTTATATTTATATTTATATTTATTCATTATTTATTTTATTATTAACCAGTTATATTATATGGAAAAAGGAAATATTGAGTATTTTTAGACGAACTCTGGCTGTCTGATGACAATAAAAATATGAGAAAAGTTGTTCTGCCTGTATTGTTCCGTTATCGAAAATATTTTTGAAAATGAAAATTTTTATCCCAAATACTTTTCTCAAGTTTTCACATTCTCAAGGTTTGCTTTTCAGACATTGAAACAGAAAAATACTAGAGTTAGTCGAAATAAAGAGTTAAAGGCACACCCCGAGCTATAATATGACTCTCCCCACTGGCCACACTGTCTCGTAGACAAAGCAAGCGAGAGAGTGTTGCCAGAGCGGAGAGATTCAAAATAGCAAATACGTCTGCTCTTCCCTGTTCTTGGGTTCACAAAACTTCATCAATAAACCAATTACTACATTCTCTCTACCATTCTTTCGTGAGTCTTCTTCTTCGAATGATTGGATTATCTTCTATCACTTTGAACATCAATGGGGTTTGCCAACTACATTCATACAAAGAACACACCCCTTCGATGATTCAATATGGGAAACCAGCGTACTCCCTACCTATTTCAACCTTGTTTGTGGGGTCCAACTAATGCACTCAACAGTTCTATAATAACCCCGTAAAAAGAAGAAAAAGTTGCAAAATGCGTAAATTCGATTCGTTTTCACTTTTTGTTATATCTCTATCATCCTATGAGCCGTTCGTTGTCTTTTTGCAGGATAATAGCCGAACACTAAATAGCTCAGTCTACTCAAAGTATCAAATATCCACTATATAACAAGTGTTCCCCTCTTCGCAGTTGACTCATATCAATGACTAATAGTAATGTACTACATTCATTAGTCTAAAGATAAGGCACATATATCAATCGAAACGTTGGTTTTAGAGCCATTCGCATTGTTCGAAATAGCCATTATTTGTTTAATATCCGACCTTAGTCATCGGATTCTTGTTCTTTTCTCGAATTTTCTAAAATTAGCGGATATCTTTATTTGTAAATTCAAAAGTTGGACTGCCTAAGATAGAAAAATTTTCCTGCTACGAACACCCCAAGTATATTCTCTACTCTTTCCAACATCACGACAGAACATACATTACCTTAGAAGACAACTAGAACTTCGCAAGAAGACAGCTAGAACTTCCCTACAAGACAACTAGAACTTCTCTTGACCCATCCAGTATCAACTACAACATCTCCTCTATTCTCTCTCGACCAAACATGATAGCAATGACATATCCATGATATCTCTCTCGGGACAACCCATCAAAATGGAGAGAAATATGCCTCGCTGCTTTCAGATCTCCGTCTCTCGTTGTCCCTATGACCCGTATCATAAATCGCCACGATCTAGATTATGAGAGTTCAGAGATCCCCTTTTTTCTCGAAAAGGGTTTGAGGAAAAAGCGATGACATGGTCGAAAACATCGTCCACGGTCATAAAAAGCAGATGGTTTCTTGTTTTTTGTTTTGTTTCAAGTGTTTTTACGAACAAAAGTGAGTCATTCGAATCTTCCAATGTTCTCTTGTGATGTAATAATTAATATTTCGTAATTGATATTTCGGAAAAACTTCACATCATTGTTTTGAACTACCGTGATTGGAATTTATTTTTAGAAAAATCTGTTTGAATCATTTTTTTTGAAAAATCGTATTCACTTTTATTGATAAAATTCGATTTGGTGCGAAACTCAAAGAAATCTTCTTGCTTAAAAAAGGATTAGGGGTGGATGGATGGTTTCGAACCATTTTAGTCATCGTTAACTATAACTATCTCTACACCTATTTCATTCGTCTTTCCATCTATCTCTACTCTTTATTTCTCTCCCTTTTCAATCTCATTCAAGACACTTCGCAACTTTCCCATTACCACTGTGATTTACTACTCACCAACGTTTTGGTAGAGATCAAAGATCAAAGAGCAAATATCAAACTACAAATATCAGCTTGTGGAGGTTAAAGGTGGTCTAGTGGTAGATGTACCAAAGTAATGAGAAAAAGTAAATAAAGATCAACACGGGATAGAAACTTGAACAGATAAACGACAATAACTAGAGATAGAGGACGATAAAAAGAGGTTTACAGAGGTATAGAGTGTTTTATACTCATTGATATAACTTGAAGAGTTAGAGCAGGGCTGAACCGTTGGGGTGATAAAAGGAGAGGGAGAGAGGTAGAGGAGTCAGAAGGAGAGGGAGAGGAAGAAAGAGAGAGAGAGAGAGAGAGAGGTAGAGGAAGAGATCGGAGGAGATAAAACTGTTTGAGCAACTTATCTCGACATCTCTTATCACATCCTTTCGCAACTTTTTTTGTATCACTTGGCGCGTTCAAAGAGTCTCCGTTTGATCAAAGAGACTTGTTAGCACGCTTGGATTTGTTTTCATGCTAGCATGCTTGCAGAAGATCAAAAAGTTCAGTAATTGAAACAACGCAAGATTCCATTTTGAGAAAAGGGGAGCATGAACAAGTTGAAAACCCAATCAGAAATCGCCTTTCCAACTCTCATTTACAACCTCTCATTAGTGACAAATCGAAAGTATGGGAAAGAATAATGATTTAACAAGGGAGCTATAATCATTTTACTGTTTCTGTTAAGAACCACAAAACTTGAGTGATCATAAAACAGCGAGTCAAGTGATATTATCGCAAAAGTCCCTGCCAATTCAAGCATAATGTCCTGAGACAGCTCCTAAGCAAATCCAATGCAATTTTCTTCGATCACAAGTTTCACTGTTTATTCATGAATACGTATAAATATTATATTATTATTACAGACCGCAGACAATCTTCCAGTCAATTTTACGAATACTCAGAGCAACAAGAAAAAAAGTTTTCCCTCAAGATTGCATGAAACCTTTCTATTGACTCTTTTCGAATTAAAGAGACCGAAACCTTTGTCAGCGGTCTCTTCAGCAGTCAACGCTCTCTCGTTGTTAGAGAACAGAGAAATAGTGTGCATAATGAAGAGACCGTTGAGTGAGGTTATTCTCCCTTTAAGTATTTTTTGCACAATACTCAAGTAGTATAGTGTAGTGTCAAATTAGTCATATCTCTCCTTTTATGAAATGTTCCCAACCACTCCGTCGGCCCCTTCAAGTGCTGGCACTAATCGAGTTACTTAACACCTTGACTCACTTAGGAGCTACTTAGAGCTAAGGTAGCTAAGGTAGAGCTAAGGTAGCTAGAGCACTTACCAATCGTGGTTTAGCCTGTACTGCCATCAGGACGACACATAGGAGGGCTAGAAGCGATCGCATTTTATGAGTCTCCAGGAGATGCTCAATACTCCTGTAGATGATCGCACCAGATGAGAATAATAGAGGAGGCGAGATTGAGGGGAGAGAGGCAGAGGGAGAGGGGAGATAAGGAGAGGGAGAGGCGAACTCTTGACTCCGCCCCCAGTGATAGACAGACACTTTCATGAGAACACATCATGACTAACCAATTTTAAAGTACTCAACATATCTTTTACTTGTGTTGAATTTGGCTGCGTAGCTGAGCTGAGTATCATGATACTACTCTTTGTTACTCTGATATGTAAACTTCACTATAGCATTGTATTCTCTTTCATCATTGAAAGGGGATCCGCCCGCCCACGACGAAAACAAATCACTCAAATAATACTTTATTTAATTTATTTAATTTTAGTTATTTTAACTTTATTAAATTATACTTCGTTCATTATGTGGTTTGACTTGCAGGAAGTGTCGAGAAGATGCAATGACGTGTTATTTTAGTGTCATTTGTAGAATACACGTTCTAAAAGGGGGGGGGGGGGGGGGGGGGTAAAAGACCATATTGGAAAAATCAAATTTGCTAAAATATTGTTTAGATCGTTTAACAGTGATAATAAGCCTACATACAGTGCTGGCCAATATTCTATCATATTTTAAATAAATGTCCAATCATTGAATATCTATTTGCGATCGTCGAATGGTAAGATAAGATAAATTTTAATTATTAGAAGATAAGATTAGATACTCCCGTTTTTCCCTTTGACAGTAGTACGCTTATGAATATATTTGATGGGATAAAGAAGTAAAAATAAATTAAATTGAATAAATTAAAATAAATAAATAAATAAGTTTAAAATAAATAAATCTGTGCTTATTACAGGAGCGAAATACGAATATTAAGTGCTGAGTTTGACTACCTCGCAAAAGGTGTTAGAGAAATGGTGATAGATCAGGCGAAACGAGAGAGGCAGACAGACGAAACAAGAAACGACGTCTACATATCACTTGTACCCACAATCATCATTACATCACGCGGCTAATCCGCTCGATACACAATGCCCCCCAGGCATCACGATCAAATATCGATCGATTGTGCCCTAACCGTGATCTACCAAGCCCACGATATAACAAACCTTCAGTAACATTGCGTCATACCGTACCTTGTGGTCTGCAAAAAAATGACAAAAACACAAAATAGCACAATATCGATTGATTCTATCGTAGTATTGATCAAACCTACCGTACACTAGTCAAAATTGTCAAAATAAAGATCATAAAACGTGCGTAATGTTCACAACGTTGTAAATGAGTAAGGAGTGGGGGTGGAAGGACGAAATAACAATAACAATCCATGGACGATCCACTAGACATTAACCGTGTTGTAGAACAACTTTGTCTGCGTAGCTGAGCTGAGTATCATGATACTACTCTTAGTTACTCTGATTTGTAAACTTCACTATAGCATTGTATTCTCTTTCATCATTGAAAGGGGATCCGCCCGCCCACGACGAAAACAAATCACTGTAATATCTCGTATGGGAAATCAGTGGAAGAAAACTGAAACAGGGAAAGAGAGGAAAGACAGGGAAAGGAGGGAAAGAACTTCCTCTTCCCACTCCTCCCCTTATATGTCTCTAATAGATAGTCCGGGAATCGATTTAATGTAAAAAAATTTGGCAAAGTTAGAGAAACCCAGATCTAATTTTCAGCCCGTAACTTTCCTGTCTCAATGCGCTATTTAATTCCAATCATTTCCTTGCATTTCTTGATTAAGATCATTTTCTCATCTATACACTATAAATAAAACAGAATAGTCATCTGTTTGACCAGACCACGCCCCCTTTCCTCTCTCCCTCTCTTTCAAAGTAGTGTTCGGCGTACACCAGACGGGTTTGGTGCGCGATGGAACTCATCAGCGGTGGACGGGGCTTAGTCGGCTTCCAACCCTCTCTCTCTCTCTCTCTCTCTCTCTCTCTCTCTCTCTCTCTCTCTCTCTCTCTCTCTCTCTCTCTCTCTCTCTTCTCTCTCTCTTCTCTCTCACAATCAGCTCCGACTTGGCGGAGCCCACGGCTGGTTTCGAATATATTAATATGAAAATATCACAGCATCATGGCAAACTAAAAGTATCAAAAATTTGCGGTATGCATTTTGTTACCCTTTTCACCTTTTCATCTCTGCTTACGCTTATCAATTCGTTATGTAGCAATGTGTGTGCAATGTGCATTATCCTAGCAAATTAGAACAATAACATTTAATTCTCCGTAAGATATACATAGATATAGACAAGAGTGAAAGATACAGGAGGGAAGATTAACTTCGCAATCAGTTTAGACTATACAATACCACTACACGTTAGTTCAATCATAACAGAGCCTGTACATTAGCCGGGAAATAGAACTCTACACCAATTACAAAACGGCGCAACTGCTAAGCAGGCGAGCTTTCCGAAATATATGGTAAAAGAATACACCATAAATAGCGAAATGCACGTTCACTCTTCAATTCCACTCTTTCCTATCTCAACTAACTCTCGCTCAAACCCGTCTGGCATTCGCCTCGCTCCTTTTATATCCCACGAAATGCTCGCCTTTTACACGAGCGCATTGAAATGGAAGATGTTCGCATGGCCTAATGGTAACTCGAATGACTGTCCATCCAGAAGGGGGCGCAGGTTCGAATCCCCATGGGCGCATCCGTAATCTCTATTTCACCCTTATTGTACTGTCTAAACTAACGTGACTACAAGGACAACCAATTGATGCATAAAGGAAGGGATCGTGTGAGCTATTATGGGCCACACGTACAATGTAAGGATGCGACGGTGATGGATGATCTTTTCTCAAATAATCAATGTTAATACAAAAATATCGATTATCTACTCGAAAAGAATATTGTGATTAGCCAAAAAGGTTACAATTTTATTGCAAAATCATGGAATGGAGGTCATGTAGATAATACAGTATACACTGAGAGCAAACTTACCTGGCAAATCGTTACCCCGATACACTTTCCTGGCAAACGATTACCCCAAATGGTGAATTCAGCCGTTGAAAAATTCACCATTTGGGGTAATCGTTTGCCAGGAAAGTGTATCGGGGTAACGATTTGCCAGGTAAGTTTGCTCTCAGTGTACTGATAATTTCATGGGGTAAATTAATCTACCGCAAAAAGGAAAATGTCATTGAAAAATAGAATATTGATTGATAGGATGTAGAATGGGAACCGAAAAAAATCAATACAATAACAAGTCTACCGTAGGCTGATGGTGGAAGGAGGTCCCGATGGGAAAAGATCAGGCGCTACCGTACCCCCTTCAAAATCCTCGATTCATGCGCTGAAGCTGCTCCTCGTAATGCCATTCCTTATCCTCCGTCAGACGTACACCATCCGAGTCCAGTGACAGAGGCCACAGACGAGGCAGAAACTCTGACAATGGTAAAGTATACGGTAGATCAAATGTATTATCGATTGATAACTGATTTCCACCTACTAATGTGCCATGATTGTAAGAGAACAGCTAGCTATAAACTGTTCGAATGGTCTTTCTAAAAAGCGATGGAACAATCGATGCATGTCCTAGGAAAATTATGCACCAAGACTGACCGCATTTTGAGCCAAAATATCCCAAAAATCGAAAAACCTATCCGAATTTTGAAAACCGATAGCCTATCTATTCGATGCGTGTACATATATTTAGTGGAAGCAGGAGCACATTTTGTGGCTTTTTGTGAGCTCTCTCGCAGACAAGCAAAGCGAGAGAGAGTGTGGCCAGAACGGAGAATTTACAAAACAAACTCTCACCAGGAGTAAGCTTCGGGACAGCTTCGTACGAGCACGTCTCCACGTCCAGGTCGAACGCACCCGGCCCGAGCATCTCAATGTATCCATTATGCATTAAATGAATAAAATATTAATTTATTGCACATTGTAAACTGATTTAAAACGGTTTAAAACTCCAATAGAAGAAAATAATTTTGCTCAGTTTAAAAATATTAATATGAATATTAATAAAAATATTAAAATATTAATAAAAAAACAAAATAAATTTAAAAAAAAATATACTTTGATGGTGTTTCTGATATATTCATCCTCTCGCTTCTCCTCCATCTCCACTCTTGGATCAAGCTGCGGCTCTCCCCGCTTATCGTTAAAAAGAACGAGCCTTGGTTGTGGTCTAAATACATTAAACGTCGTTTGACATACAATATCTGACAAAAATCAATAAAACATCAATTTAAAGAAGCATACTGTGACGGACGAGCCGCAGAGGCACCGAGGACCGGCATCTGGCTGAAAACAAGACTAGTAAAAATCAGCAAAAGAAGGTAGGTCCTGGCCGGGTTCGAACCGGCGACCTTCTGCGTGTGAAGCAGACGTGATAACCACTACACCACAGGACCACTTGGAGTAGCGCACTCACTCTCGTCTCTTATTGAGCGCGCCTCCACACTCTCCACTGCCACACGCAGGTTCGTCTCGGAGTACCTACAAAGTAAGGAGTAAAAGAACGAAGAAAACAAATTAATAACATTTTGTATGTTTAAAGAACTATATTAATATTATTATATAAATATTATTATTATTATTATTATTATTATTATTATTATTATTATTATTATTATTATTATATAAGGAATGCGTCAAACATGATTAACAAAACCAATGTACCCCCACCGCTTCGGCTCCCAACACTCTACTACCTGTTATGACGCGCAATAATAATACTTTATCCTGTCAGCATATTATATACAGAGGGGGCCAAAACAGGGAAATCTTCTTATCCACAATATCTATCCTTTCGTCTCTGACAGAATTCATATCTATTCATCAGGCACAGTGGAAGAGAAAAGGTAAATGGTATAAAATAAGCGCTAGATATCCAAGAAAAGTGAGAGAACGTTGTATCAAAGTACTGCACATAACTAGAAATTGTAAAGAGCGAGTACAAACAAAACTCACTTGAAGGAATAAATATTATTATTATTACTATTTACTATTATTATTATTATTATTATTATTAAAATACCCACAGGCGGAGGTCTCGTATTGTTGGCGAATACATTGGAGGACGAGGGCTGTGGTTGTGGTGGTGGTGCAGCCACACGGGGAGCGTTCAGTGATGGTGGGACGGCATGAGGTCGAATCGGAACCGGTGCCGGCTCTGAATTGGGGTACAATTAATTAACATACATTTTCGGCGCCCTCACTGATTCTTTTGTATATAGTGGGTCGATTTAGAATAAGCGTTATTTTTCGCTTAAGTTGTAATCTTTTGCATAAAAGTCAGCCTTATATAGTGGGTCGATGCTGAAAATGAGCGAATGTAGTGGGTCAATCCTCACATAGTGAGGGTATGAAAATGTATGATTAATTAATAACTTTTTTTATGCTGGTACGTAATGAACAATACATAGGACACAAACAAGAAAAATGGTTGGATACATAATTTACTATGCCACAACGAAAGAAGGTAGGTCCTGGCCGGGTTCGAACCGGCGACCTGCGTGTGAAGCAGACTTTGTCAATATAGACGTAGCGGCCGAAACACCATAAGGCACAGAATTAGCTAACTTATTTATTTTAAAAAAACCACATTTAAAGTGCATGCATACTTATTCTTGTACTTTTATTAATATCATTAATTTAATAGAAAATAAAGAAATCTAGTAAAGAATTGGTTCATTGAAATATGTAGTGACTATCACAATAAACCATAACAAAACCGAAATCGCCTTACGCGACATAAATTCGTCTATCCCATTTCTGCATTTATAGATCTGATTATATTTGAAGGAAATCAATCAATCAATCAATCAATCAATCAATCAATATTACAACTCACGGAAGATACTCCTCGTCTGAGATGGGGGATGCGGTTCTCCTCTCATGCGTCCCGAGCCATCCGAGTGGTTGCTGCTGTTACGGTCGTGGTGGTCCTGAAAACGGAAGACATCGATCATGGACACAGTATCTGTCTGTTTGCATCACAGTGTTCATACATGGACGGGGTACCTGGAGCTCGATTCCACAGGGGGCATCCGAACGAAAAATGTTTCATTTTACAGAGGGCCTTAACATTCTTTCAAAAAAATTTCACCTAACCGTAATTTTTTACAGGAGGCATTCCACAAATTTTCGAAAAGCCCTAATCTCCGCGCTCTCCCCTCGCTCTCTCCGCGCATGCATGGCATACAGTGCACACAAGCTTTAGTGTTCATAAACATTTGTCTGTAGATCTGTATTTATAGCGAACGCGTTACCTCCTCGTATCCGCGTCCACGTGCGTCGCGGCGCGGCGCTTCGGAACGCGTCGGCGACGCGTTCATGCGTCGAGCAGCCGGACGGGCTAAATAATAATAATAATAATAATAATAAATGTAGGCTATATACATTGAACACTACAAATACTCCCATCACTTCCCTTATTATAACGATGTAAGGGTACAAAAATTCTAACGTAGTCTGAAAACTACCGTATCACGACAACCAAACATGCCGTACCTTCATCATTAGCACCATATCCATTGTGACCGTAATCATTCGGGCCTTGGTCCCTGAACACGGGCGGCTGTCTTCCAGATGAAGTGAACGTGGGGACAGGTCTGAATCAGTCATGTCAATATGATTAATGTGCAAGTAGTACTGTGGATACAAGTACTGTAGATACGAGTACTGTAGATACTAGTACTGTAGATAAGAGTTCTGTAGATACGAGTACGGTAGATACTAGTACTGTAGATACTAGTACTGTAGGTACGAGTACTGTAGATACTAATACTGCAGATAAGAGTTCTGTAGATACGAGTACGGTAGATACTAGTACTGTATGTACGAGTACTGTAGATACAAGTACGGTAGATACTAGTATTGTATGTACGAGTACTGTAGGTTCGAGTACTGTAGACACAAGTACTGTATATACAAGTACTGTAGATTCGAGTACTGTAGTAACTGCCCCCATACGAATCAATCAACACCAATACAGAACAATCGTGGGCCGTACCTCGAGGAAGGTCTCGGAGCGTAGGCATCATCAGAAATCTTAAAGAAAACCGATTTTAACAAAACAAAGAGAACGTGCACAAGCAGTGCAATTCATATCCTTACACAGATATAGCTACCTCGCTGTTTCTCTTTCTTTGCTACCTACGTTGTGGCATCGTATGTTATGTAATCCACCACGATATCAATTCATTATTTCCCAAGTTATCCTTGTAATGCACAACATTTATTCTAATCTTCACCCATTCGTTTCGTATTCCTCCCCAATTCTGTCAGGTAGAGAGCATACCTGGAGATCGCCGAACGCGCCAAAGTTGCCGCTGGGCGCGGGACGAGGCGCCGCGCCACATTGATCACTGTATGACGGACGCGGAGAGTGTCCACTGCTCGCCGGAGGAAGATATTCGTTGCTGGAATCGGATAATATCGATCGTCAGGTTACTGCAGCCAGTTAATCAATCAATCGATAATCAAGGGACACTAACACCGATCGATAATCGTCAAAGGTGTCGTCGGAATCGTCGTCGTCCTCGTACCCATTCTCGTACATGCGCTCACAGTGAGCGGCCGGCTGCAGTGCAGGACCGTCGCCTTCCCAATCCTGAGATCATACTTACTTACACTATTACCATCTCCCTTCCGTGCAGATCTAGTTAAGATCTCGTTTTAATGTCACGTATAATACAATGGAATAAAGAATAAGAATACGAATAAGATGATTGTTCTAACTTTAACAGATCTGTTATTGATTAAAGCTAAACGGGAAAGATCAAAGATCAAACATCTTAAAAAGAAAGAAAAAATCACTAACAGCATCCAACGTGAGCGAGGCGTGGATCTGAAAATGACAGTGTTATCTTATTATTATTATTATTACGATACACAAAAGCTCTAAAGTCATCGCGAAAGTTAAATCAACAGTTGGGAATCGTGAAACGTGGAAAAATCAATAATCTACTGTATCTCTAACAGCAATCAATAATCACCTTCTCATTCCAATAGCGATCCATATCCAGCACGTGCGCGTTTCGCAGTTGACAGAACAGTATTTGCCTAAGAAAATCAATAAATTCTCTTAGAAAATCAATCAATAAAATCTCGCTATCGACCAATCGATACCATACATGGGCGGAAATTGCCGCTGGAAATGAAAATCGGGGGAGGGAAGCAAAAAATGGAGCATTTATACATCATTTTGCGTGTTTTTTTTTGGAAAATCGGGGGGTAGGGTGCCAAAAATCGGGGGTGTATTGCCGCTAGCGGCAGTGGTTCCCACGTATGATCGATACCGTACATTTCCCTGACGGCCGTTTCGAGAGTGCAGCGTTTGTTCGAAGAGTGATGAGCGTGGCGATGGAAGGCGCAGCGGATCGCGGGCGGAAGATCGTGGTAGTTGCGCGCGCCAAGCTGTATTTATTTATTTAATTAATTAATTATTTATTTATTTATAAATCAGCTAAAACATGAATAATGATTAAACAGCAACAACAAGCATTCACACTATTTAGCATCTATTTTTTTACGTATTATAAAGGACACTGTAATCACCTAGCGATGATCCACCTAGCCACCTCATACTAGCTCATGTCATTATGGTACGTCAAACACATAAATTATATTATACGGTAGTTCGGGTATCCAGGATACAGTATGGAGTTGCATTATTACGGTATAAAATCAGGCGGAACTCACTTGGAAATGTCCGCCCTCTTTGGTCCGGTAGATCTTCGTTAGTACCTCGAAGAGCGAATCGATAAAGATGATCCGGAGTTCGAGTGCCTCTGAAAACAATCAATATATCGATCGATCCACACCTACAGTCAGCGTTCAGTAATCAGTGAATCTATCGGGGTACAGTCCCCCCGGGAGCATACGTGGGCAGCATTGTCGCTAGCGGCAAGAACCACCTGGTTTAGCCAAATTCACTCAAAAATGAAAACCATTTAGCTGAAATTCACTATTAAAGTAAATTTTTGCGTCTCACCCAGACATGGGCGCCAACATGGGGGTGCCCCCTGTAAAATTAAGAGTTTTCGAAAATTTGTGGAATGCCCCCTGCAAAAAATGACGTTTAGGCGAAATTTTTGAAGAAAAGGTGAAGGCCCCCTGTAAAATTAATCATTTTTCGTTCGAATGCCCTCTGTAGAATCGAGCTCCAGGTACCTCGCCCATGTATGGTCTCACCCACCCGATTTATGCTCCCGACCCACCCGATTTCAATTTACAGCGGCAAAGGTTGCCCCCATAGGTCGAATAGCTAGGTTATATTCAAAATCCGGTCAGGTTTTTCAATTTTTGGCAAATTTGGCTCAAATGCGGTCAGGTTTTTCGATTTTTCTGAAATTTTGGCTCAAAATTCGGTCAGACTTGGTACTTTGTAACATACTTATCGACCTATGTTGCCCCGCTCAACTACCCCCACTACAAGATTACGGTAACTCTGGGACACGGAATAAATCGATATCAGGCTCGACTCACTGTAGTTCTCCGGGTACAGCAGTGAGATCATGCCCATGGAGGCGTTGTAGTTCTCCGAGAGGATGGCGATGGGCGCATTGGGAAAGTCATGGGTGAGCACATTGAGGAGCTTAAATGGGGGTATTAAATAATAATAATAATAATAATAATAAGAACTTTAATAGGGATTGTCGTCCAATTCCGTTGAATAACAAGAGAATTGAAATTACAGGCACAGTCGATTAATCAAAACTGCGTGAAACATGCCTCTCACAGGTGAAAAAAAACTAATTTAATATGTAATATGTTTCGTGATAAGAAGCATAATATTTATTAGCTATGATCGATAAATAAATGAAAATCAATCAATAAAACAAACAATCAATCAATAACCACTCACATCGCTCTTGAATCTGTTCAAATCGGTGACATCTTCAACGGGGAAGGACCGGGGCTCGATGAACCCGTTCGGAATTCCCGTCTCCTCGACTGTAAAACATTATCGATCATCAATCACGAATTCACACACATAGTTTTTAAACGAAAAAAAAGTTAAAACGAAAATTCAATAACTTGTGCTTTCCGAAATCTTACTAAAGCCGAGCAGATATAATGTTGAAATAATGTACATCAAAAATGCAAGTAATGTTCCTTTATTTGATGGATACACTTTCATATTGCAAATAAGTTTTGTCTTAATTTGCATATTAAATGAAATAAATTTTAAAAATGAAAAAAAAATGAAAAGATACATGACTGGTGGAGCTCGTCGTACATTCGTTGAGTGAAGTTCTCATCGGTAGTCAGTCGCTCCTTCTCGAACCTCCAAGCATATTTCATTTTTATTTCATTTTAATCCAAAAGCCACAATGAACATTCTCTTAATTTCGCAATATATTTCCCCGTTTTCAAAAACAAACGAGGCAATTTCGATGAGGTAAATAACATACTGAAAGATGGTCGAGAGGAGCTTCTTGAATCCACTCGCAAGGGAGAACTGGAGCAGCTGAAATCATACAAATCATTCCACAGACTATAAAGGAATTCCGTAACATCATACCACACTACCGTATTCACACACGGAATACCACAACCCACAGTGAATACCGTAACGCACACTGAATACCGTAACCCACAGTGAATACCGTAACCCACAGTGAATACCGTAACCCACAGCGAATACCGTAACCCACACTGAATACCGTAATCCCGACCACATACCGTAATCTCCGCCGGACACGCGCGGTCGCCCTTATCCGAACTGGCAAACTGCGACACGTACAAGAAGAGGAAATTGAATCGGCGCATGCCCTCGGCGTCGTCATCTTAATATGCATGGTTTATTATTATAAATAACAATCAATTAAATACATACATTTTCGCCACACCCACAATCTATTGTTTTTGCGAAATATAAACTAACCCGAAATTAGAACAAAACTGTACTCGGATCTGACCCAACATGGGGATGATTCTTACTAATCTCGATCTGCCGTATATTAGGTGGGTTTCGAGTCTCAAAACTGACCGCATCGACAAAAAATGCTCACTCACATAATGGACGAGCGAAAATGTATGATTAAATATTATTTTAAATATGCTTACTTATGGAGAATTTGTCATTGTACTTCGATCCGTTCAGAATCTTCATCCTGGTACTCTCTTTCAATTTATTGATCAGAATGCCCACCTCCTCTTTGGACGTGCGCTTCTGAACATAATAATAATAATAATAATAATAATAATAATAATAATAATAACAATAATAATAATAATAATAATAATGATAATATCTTAATAATACATGGACTCGGAATAATCGTCATACATTTTCGTACGACGTGAATAAATTATTATTATTATTATTATTATTATTATTATTATTATTACATTTTCATACCTTCACAGAGTGAGAATCGACCCACTATATACTTCCCATTTTCAGGATCTATCCACTATATACATATACAGCTCATTTTTATGCGAAAGAGAACAATTTAAGCGAAAAAAAAAACGATTTTTCTAGATGGAGCCGCAATATATGTAAAAAAATTCCGGTGAGGGCGCCGAAAATGTATGAATAACCGTAAATCGCTGCCGTAACCCACATACAATATTAGCCTGTCGTGACCCAAATACGAGCACTATACGAACTTACCCATAACCCAAAATACAACCATAAAGTGGTGAAAATCACTACTACCGTACATTTAGCTCCCAGAAAATCGATGATATTTCACCCTACAGTAACAGTATCAGTGCTGTGTGCCGGGAGTCAAATCAAAACCATGCACTTCAGGGGAGACTGAACAGAAGCGTGCAAAACAACCGTGGAGTATCGACAATTATTTATTTATTTATTTAAATAAATAAATAATTGTCGATACTCCAATAACAAACACCACACACATGGTAGTAGACAAGTGGCTGGCCTCTGGCGGGGAGTGCAGGTGGTGGTCTCTGGCCTCCCTTTGGCCGTCGTTGCTGCCCCAGATCGGCCAGGTATCCCGCGTCGTCGCGTACTTCCAGCCACATGGCCGAGATCCACTCATTGTGCTCCCTGTTCCGATCCTCGTAGTCACAGCCGTAGCGTGCACGGAACAGCGAACGACCCTCCTGTCAAAGATCAAAGATCATAGTGAAAGATCAAAGTTCAACGTGAATGATCAAAGATCACAAACCTTAGTGAACCACATCCAGTACTTGTTGCTGCCCTTGCCTCCCTCCTTCGTCTTCTTCTTCTTCCGGTCCATGCCAAATCTAGCGCCAAACTTGCTCATAATCGTGATGAGAAACGTGAATGTGCCTGGATGCATTTATTGAGTGGTGTGATGCAGCGGAAAAGCCGTGCACAAATATACAAACAAACAAGGGATGCAGTTTGAGTATAGATAATATCAAAGCTCAGGTAAACTTCTTGTGGGTGCAAAGAGGTTAATAATGATCGCGCACGAGAAAATCGTAAACAAATTTATCCAAAAATCACGAGAACATAAAGAACATAAACAAGAGGTGCACACGATATTTAGCATAGCTTATGATTAGAAACGACAACAACAACGATAGATTGCACTGTTCAAAAGTAACGAAAAGTTCAAAACACCATAAAAATATTCGATACTCTCCTCTTTTACACACTCTCTCGCACTTTTTTCGCTTCTTTTCTTTGCGAGACTTTTGAACACGACAAAAATCGATAATTGCAATCTTCTGAAACTAACAAACCAACCACTTTAATACACATGCACTAATACAGCACACAAATGAACGTCCGTGCAGTGCTCTTCGGTGTGCAAGGTTACCGTAACCCGCGGCAGTCATTATCATTCCCACAACCGTAACCGTTAATTAAACCCGAACCATGGCCGGAACCGTAGGCTAATCAGGACCGGAGATTAGACCCGAACCGTGGATTATACCCAAGTGCAAAACCGGAACCGGATCCGGAACCGGAAAATGACCCACAAAATAGTAGACGATGGGTGCGATGGGGGTGGGCGGGAACATGGTCTGGATACGCGTCTCATGCTCCGCCAGTGCCTCCGCCATCTCATCCGGTTTCGTGAAGAGCGCCGCACGATACTCCGCATTGCTCGCCTGAATACGGTAGAGTTATCGTTACAGTAACCGTCAGAGCATACGATAGGTACAGTAACCGTCAGAGCATACGGTAGGTACAGTAACCGCCGTTGTCAGGGTATAACCTGTCATCTGGTGATTCCGATAATACCACCCGTCATGAATACCGGGTGTACCGGGACCGGGTACCGGTAACGGCTAACAGTGCCGGGTGGGGGTATGGGATTGGTGATGAATTCCGTAGCCAACTAACCTGTCGTCGCTGCTGGACCAACTCCTTGGCGTTCTTCCGAGCGGCTAAATCCTTGTAGTAGGCCATCTTTTCGGGGTCATTCTTCACCTCCTGAAGAGGAAGAAGAATCATTATTGATTATATTTAATCTTTAATCTTAAATATTTTATATCATATCGATCGATAACATCATAGGGAATATCCCTGCTATAGCACAGCAAGAGAGGGCAAGGAGGCTTGGTGCATACGCTGCCCCGGTGGCTCCAGGTTTCGCGCCTCTTATATCATCGCTGTCGAAAACGAAGGTTTTGATAAGAATGTAGGCCAGCAGAGTGTCCCATCAAAATGTTGCAATCACACACCCCATACATGTTCTGCATTTAAACATAATAATAAATATTTAAAAAAATAAAAATTTGAGAGAATTTTGGCTAGACCGGTTGTGTCGTGGTACAATATAACTAACCTATGTATATATTTCTTTAAAATAATGCACATTTTATGTGCATGCAAACCTATACTATGTACATCTATTATTATAATATTGCTAATTTAATAATACACGTGGCAGTGTTGTTGGTCTCGCCATGGATTCAGTCAACAAATGATAGTATATTTATTATATTACGGTGTTAGCTTATATTGTAGATTACGATAATTAGATTACGGTATCAATGCTTACATTGTAGATTACGGTAATGAGGGCCTGATCATCCTTGTCAATGTGATCGAAGGGACGAGCGTACTGTCGTTGAAAGATCGCCCGACCTTCCTGCAAAAGTGAAGAACACCATGAAACTGAATTATCAGTTAAAAAAAAAATTGTTTTCACATTTGTTTTTATTCACTAACGCGAAGTTATTTTTCCGGGGGGAAACCATACATACAAATCAAATATTTCGTAGTAGACGGAGAGACTTGAAACTTCGTTTATCACCTTTTTCGCGGTTTTAACCCAGAAAACAAGTTTCAAGCCTCTAGCTAGTCAGAGAACCGAGATATTTGCTTTTTATAGTGTTTTTTTCCAAGAAGGCAAAACCAACATCCCTTCGCGTTTTCCGAGTATCCCACACACCCTTTGTCTTATCAAATAAAGATATAAAAGCTTATCGCGCCTTATGCTTTACATGTCACACTCGTAATACTCAACAAATATTATTATTATTATTAAAATTATTGTTTCATATTATACAAGCGTAAGTGTATCAAAAATAATGACAAAAAACTATTTTGTAATTAAATGAAACAAGTAGGATTCGTGTTTCGCGCCTGTTTCTTTACAAACGGGACCATCAAACGGTTCCCTAGAAACAAATTAAAGCAGTAGACCCACATACCGCATTCAGCCACTCCATATAGGGGGCGGTCTTGCCTTGTCCTCTCTTCACTTTGACGCGACCACCAAACATACTACAAGGATACTATTGTTATTCTTACTATTATTATTAATATTAATAAACATTGAATATCAATGGGTATAGTGTAATACAGATAGGAATCTGAGCGTTCATAAATGTTTAGACTTAATCTATTGTATTTCTTGTTTTATTCTTTCTAATATATAATGTAGTGAATTCGACAGAATAGAAAAGATAAATAAAAAATCGAAAATATATCATTAAATAAGTAAAAATGGAGATGCAAACCCTTTAGAGATAAATCAATCGACACTTGAGAGGATCTTTGCAACCATTTATCAAATGTAACAAGGAAAAATAGCTTATAAAAATTGACTTATTAAAATCTAACAATTAACAACAACTCTGTAGTTGAAATCCTTGCATGATCACGCATACTAGTATAATCATGCATGATTCGACATTCCATGCATGATCATACATGGAATATCCATCGTTCGTGATCATGCATGGATCTTCCGTGATCATGCACGAATTTTCCGTGATCATGCATGGAATGACAGAATCCATGCATGATCACGGATAATCCATGCATGATTCGACTATATTTCATGCATGATCATGCCACTAATAGCACAAATTTTACTTGGATCATGCAAGGATTTCAACACCAGAGAACAAAAACAACAAAAAGTACAACGTAATCACAGAGCTTTCAACTTCTTTTTCTTCGATTTCTTCAACTTTCCTTTGATTTTGCTCGATTCAACGTTAGAATCAATCAACAATTCACTTTGATCCACATCAAACCCATTCGGAAAAGCGTCATTCTGAATTTTTTTAGAAATCATTTAAAACGTCCAGTTTGAGTTTATAAAATAAGAATTAAGTGACGGAATTTTGAAATTTGTTTGTGATGAGTTTCAATCTATCAACATTCATAAAGAAAAGGAAAATGTTCATTTAAAGTCATCATTTTTTTTTCAAAAAAAGAGAAAAGCAAACATTTTCTTCGTTCATCCTCTTCCCCTTTTTCTTCTTCGTCACTTCACTTCCAATGCTCTTCTTCTTCTTATTCCTCTTCACCTTCCCATCCATCGCTGGCGATGGGCAATCCTGGAAAATCAATCGATATTTAATATTTAACATAATAATAGTATATAATGGGTATAAAATAAGAATATATAATGGACTAGTGGACTCATTTGTCACGTATTGTTGTCGACAACTACACCACTCTCTCTATAACCAATGCGTGACATGAAACCAACTGCTTGCAATCCTTCGTCGTTCATCATCATCATCTTCTTCTTTTTCCTCTTCTCAATCGACTCCTCGGGTGTGACGTCATCTTCGACTGCGACGACAATCTGGAAAATAAACAAATAATGATAAAAAAAAATAAAATATCAAAATAAATAAATGATGATTCAACAACGATCAGGAGAATAATTGCAATTAAACTAATAACACTAATAGATGTACAAGTATATTTTTGCTTGCACAATAAATATAAAAGATTTTTATCTATAAAAGTTTGAAAATAATGTGCCCAAGGGTGTTTCGGTCACATAATTGAAAAAAAAAGGTAAACGACTATATCACAACTGTGGCAGCGTAAGAAAATGGATAGATTTTTTCAATGATCTTTTATTTTGATCGCGGTTGATAGAGAGAATCAGATGATACTAGATGAAATAAGGCTTACGAACCCTCCATGAAACATATTTGCCATAGGTCGAATAGCTAGGTTATCGGTTTTCAAAATCTGGTCATGTTTTTCGATTTTTGGCAAATTTGGCTCAAATTCCGGTCAGGTTTTTTTCGATTTTTGTGAAATGTTAGCTCAAAAACCGGTCAGGCTAGGTACTTTGCAACATACTTTTCGACCTATGATATTTGCACGGGCGGGCATTGCCGCTGGAAACGAAAATCGGTGGGTCGGTCGGATGCAAAAAATTGAGCATCGACAGCGGCAGTGGTGCCCACGTATGTTTGCACGCTAACTAACCCATGCGTCTACTTTGCATTCCAATCACACCAAACTTCGTTTATAAATATGAGAAAAATCGTCAAAAATCAATACAAATCACGCACCTCTACCGCATCCTTAATCTTCTTCTTTTTTTTCTTCACTACCGCAATTGGTTCTTCTTCCTCTTTCACAGCTTGCTCTGCCTCCAACTTCCGCTTCAGCTTCTTCATTTTGCGTCCTGATAGATTCTTCTTCTTGGGTGGTCGCTCTACGATATCTGTAAAAGAAGAAAGATCTGATCAGGGTCTGTTTTCGAAACTAGTTCAGGAGGTCCAAATCATAGATCGATTAGCTAGGCTAACGGTTTCCAAAATGCGGTCAGGCTTTTCGATTTTTGGGAAATTTTGGGCTCAAAATGCGGTCAGGCTTGGTATTTTGTAATATACTTTTCGACCTATGGTCCAAACTGGTTCTTTATTATCTCAGTTCGATTCAAACTTTCCAGTACTGTTCATTCGTATTTGTGAACTTTATCGACTATAGTATATTGCAGGAGAACCGACATGAGAGATGAGATAAATCGTAGACTTTATAGCTGAATCTTTATTTATTTATTTATTGGATACACCCGTAAACAACTAAAATAAACAACTACAATCTCATGCGCACCACAACTCTCCGTCTCATTTCTATTCAATCATTCATGCGCTCTATAGTTTATGGATAAATAAATTAGCCCACAATGGGAGACAACCATAAGTCGAATAGCTAGGTTATACGTTTTCAAAATGCGGTCAGGTTTTAGGATTTTTGGCAATTTTAGGCTCAAAATGCGGTTAGGCTTGGTACTTTGTAACATACTTCTCGACCTATCAAGACAATCTGCGTTATGAAATCAATCCATAAATATCACAGAACCAACCTATATGATCATCTGACTGCGCAACCATTTCGTCTTCCTCTTCTTCTTCTTCTTTAATGTCCATCACAATCTCCTCGCCCATATCGAACAATCGTTCCGTTCGACGACGCTCATCGTCTCTGCAGATTATATTGATTGAATATAATATTTAATTATATATATATATATATATATTAATATTTAATATTATTATTATTATTAAAGAATGTTAATTTAATTAATCATTATTACTGCAACTATGCAACTCCGCTAAGACATCATGGAAGTTCAGACGACTGATCGATCGATTTCTATCACAATTTGCAGTAAGCATAAGGATATATTTGAAGGCGCTATTTTATTTCACCAAATTGTTTTTGCGAATTAGACTATATCTTCTTCAGATCAGTAGATAGTTCTTTTCACTTCTTCAATAGTTTTATCCCCCATTTTCAAAACAGTCAAACCAAGTGGCTACCCACTTTCGACAGGAAACTGTATACGCATAGATCACGCAGCTCCAAGCCTTATCATTCTGTCTCTTGGCAAAAGTGAACAATAGAAGGGCACAATGCTTGTCATTGCTCTTTAGCAGGTAACAAAGCTAATTGAATCCATAAAAAATAAAGACAAACTGCTGGGCTACCATAAGGATATATTAACCCCAAAAATCCTAATGAAATATGAATATTTCAAAACATTTCTTTAAAATATACTTGACACCCTAATATCATAATATGCGTTCATTACAGTACTATAAGGCAACCGTATCCTGACACACGACTACCGTACACTCACTCGATACGCTTCAACGCCTGCTCGACTCTCGTCGCGACGATGTCATCGCTCGTGATATCGATTAGTCGACCGAGAATGCCTATAAAGATCGATCAATCAATCAATAAATCAACCTTGTCTTTCCGCCCGCATCGATAAACTCAATCACAAATCATAAAATCATATACTTACATTAGCATAACACTATCACATGTATTATATTACAAATATATTGTATCATCTACGAATATACTACATGTATATGCACACCAATCGTTCAAAAAGAATCAACGTTTCCAAATTCGGGCGCAATGATATAAAAGATCGGAAACCTGGATCCGCCTGGAGCCTCCGCTTGCCTCCTCTCTCATCCAATCCCTCTATGGACGAATACAGCCATTGAGAGGCGTTCGAACACGCAGATAGCACACTGAAAGCTTATTTATTTATTTATTAGATAAATAAATAAATAAATTATAATCAAGCACTGCCTAGACTAATAATTATTAGTTTCGCTTCTTCCTTAGGTATCACCTCCAGTATCATACACTTTCAATGCGAGGATTGACCCACCATATGTGGATCATTTTCAGCCACTTTATGCGAAAATAAGCTAAAAATGACGATTTTTAATCGGAAAGCAACGAATTTTCTAAATCTACTCACCATATTTCGAAAATCGACCAAATATAGAAATATAGCGGCAAGGATACCGAAAATGCATGCTCCAGTATTCACCCCCAACGTATTTACACCAACATCTTGCGATAGAATTTTCTCTGTGAGCAGAACAGGCAAGATAATGAAATCCAACCATATCATTCAAAGCAGCTCAAAATAAAGATGGAAAAGTATGTCAGATTCCGGAATCCTACCCAAAGGTCGAAAAGCTAGGTTATTGATTTTCAAAATCCGGTCAGGTTTTTCGATTTTTGACAAATTTGGCTCATAATCCGGTCAGGTTTTTCGATTTTTGTCAAATTTTGGCTCAAAATCCGGTCAGGCTTGGTACTTTGTAACATACTTTTCGACCTTTGATCCTACCAATCAATAATTGTCTACTATTTACCCTTCAAATCAGTCAATATCCCCTCCCCGCTACCGTACCTCTTCATTTCATCTGTCAGATCTTCACCATTCTCGATCGTCCATTCTCTCAATCGATTGAAAATATCGATTGACCGTCGGACATCAAATTTCGCCCTTGATGAGATATCAGCCACGAGGCCGATCAACAGACGCGATAAGGCGAGCTGAAGAAACAATAACCTCCTTCTCATAATATTTGATGGAAGAAATAGATAAACTATTTACTGCACGTTACACTACAATGATAAATATTCGTGCCTATAGTTTGGATGAGTTAGGGCCGTTTTTATGCAAAACGAATAAAGGAAGAATAGAGGGTGACATGGATGAAATATAATAGGAAGATAAATACGAGATCTTAGGCACGAGATAGACACAAGGATGACGAGTTTCTCTCAGAGTCATAACCATACGTGGCATTGTTGCTATAGCTATAGTGAGAACACCCACTCGGTCAAGGTTGCCCACGTATGGACGCAAATGAGTACCGTATCCAGTATTAAATAACTACCGTACTCAGTACTTCAATAACTACCGTACCCAGTATTCAATAACTACCGTACCCATTATTCAATAACTACCGTACAAATTATTCAATAACTACCGTACCCAGTATTCAATAACTACCGTACCCAGTACTTCATCTCCATATGTCCAATCATCGCATCTGCCGCGCAGCATGACAAATGACAGATCTGAAAAGATAAAGAATATTCAAAAACATTCTAATCAATAAACAAATGGTCAAGGCATATTAATGTTCATAGGAGGTTAATAAAAAATATTGTTGCAGCGCATAAAGCTTGTAATGCTGAATATTCCACTATCCTTGATATCTTTTTCAAGAGTGTATGAGACTAGGTATATATGATTTTTATTCAAACGTTTCGGGGACTATTTCTCTATCATCAGTGAACGGTAACTACCTCAAACTTGGGTGATTAAACCATCCTTGACATATAACAGAATCGATAAAAGTAATCGATAACCTGAATGAATTGCCTGAGTCTAGCAACGATCGCGGAAAGAACGTAGAGCAGAACGGAAGAACGAGGAGCATATGACGATGAGAGTTTCTGCAAAAAATCAATCGATGTCATACATTTTCATACCCTCGCAATGCGAGGATTGACACACAGTATATGACACATTTTAGGCCATTACGATTTCTAAGCGAAAAAATAATGATTTTTTTTAAAATCGACCCATCATATTTCGAACATTGACCCAGTATATTAAAACAATGGCGAGGGTACCGAAAATGAATGATCAATATAATCATTACCGATCGATTTAGAATGAAAATCAATCAAGAATCAATACTATCAAAAAATTAAAGAAAGAAAAAATTAATTAATCATTACTTTCGTTATCTATCGATTTAGAGCGGAACAAGCACAAATATAATAGGAAGTAATAAAAATAAAAATAATTTTTAATAATAAAAATACCTGATTCAGCGTAGATATGAGCCCTTTCAACGTATCGTTATCAACCTTCCTAGTGTGGCTAGAATCAATCAATAACCATTCAGTTATACAGTAATCGATACGTACCGTATGACATCCTTCACGTAAATCCAACAACGAAAGTGTCGCAGAGGAGCGGATCTCTTGAAGACAACGCCCTCCATGATGTGCTCGAGATCGTCACAGAAGCGAGGAGTGAGATGATCATGCTGGATTAATTATTGATTGATTATATGATAATATTAAGAAATATCTTGTGAAACATTTTCTTTGCTATCTACGTTGTGGCATAGTATTTTATGTAATTCACCACGATATCAATTATTCACTATTATAAGATATCCTTGCGATGCATAAATTATTATTTTTATTTATTATTATAAAATATAGTCAAGGGAAGTATTAATCGTGATGAAACACGCCAAAGGGCATGTAACCTGTTTGGAGACAAATAAAGCGAAATTTGAGGTGCAAAAGCGGAAAAAACATTAAGAATTACTAACCAGATCTTTGATGATTGCATGCAGCCGTCGAACGGCATCCGATGAACTCTCTTGAACACAGAATATATTACTGTTTGTGCTCGGAAGAGAATAGAAAGGGGCTGAAACAAGTCTTCGTTGAAGAAATCAGTGACTGTATATGGTTAAACTCACAGAGAAGAACGTCGGGAGTGTTCATGAGATGTGCTTATCATAGAAGCATAAAAGACAAGTGATAATTAATGCCTAGTGGTGATATCGAGGAAGATTTCAAGGAAGTTTGAATTGTTTTGCATTTTGAAGAAGCCGGGAAAACACACACATATTTTGCGAAAGATACAAAAAGTCGTCCGTTATGTACGCACGCACTACACAACCTACCGCGAAGTGATTTATTTATAATTATATTTATAATTATATATTTTTCTTATAATTATATTGTTTTATTTTTATTTTTCTTAAAGTTATTACATCATCGACAATGCAAAGCTTCATTTACTTATAAAGCGAATAGCCACCCACAGAACTTATTTTAGAACAATCTCAAATATAATAGACAGAAGAAGACGATGATAACAATATCATTATCAATATATATTATATTATCAATAAATTGTTTATAGTATATTGTATATCAATATATTGTAAGAGCAGCTAGACGACAGGGTTGATCACAATCGATAGTTAGACAGAGACGCAAAGTCATCGTGAGTGCTGATCATGGGTATAAAAGGGGCTGAGGAACAGTCGTTTTCAGTCGCAGTCGAACTTATTATCCTCCTTCTGGAGAAACAATTTGGTAACTATTAGGAACTTTGGGGAGCCTCGGGCAGTAAGGACCTCTCTACCCGCCGATATTCTCCTCTTCCTTATTCTCGATAGTACCTTCTATCCATCTCCCCGTCCCTATATCTCCACTTGTCTTACTATTCTCTACCTCGCCACTTCCTCTCTCTCCCTATACTTCTACATCTCCCTCTCCCTCTCCCTCTGCCTGTTTATCTCTCTCTCTCCCTCCCTTTCCTCCTCCCTCACCCCCTCTAGATCATAAAGTCGAGAGTGAGAAACAAACTCCGATTATAGCGTACATTATGTGGCGTTTGGAATTTGAGTCTTGACCATCATTAGAATGTGCATAAACATCATTGTATAAAATTAAGTTTATTTACTAAAACCGTAGACTGCAAACGGGACAGAACTAGCCTAATGAAAGCAAGAAAGGGAATGTGTGGGACGCGTGTTTTAAATTTTAAAGTACAATAAAACTGGGTTACATTGGTCTTAAAAATACAATTACAAGTACAAAAAATATGAATAAAATTACGATAAATTACAAACAGAGACTTATTACGGTAGAAACTCTATTAGAATTGGTTACGGTAACATTAGCAAATGAGGTGTCAGCAGTCATCAGTGTCGGAGCTCTGAAATGAGAGTAAATATTAAAGGTCAGAGATCAAAGATCAAAGATCAAGTACCAACCTCATCATCGCCCATTGTGGTTCCATCGCTATCTTCATTTTCATCAGATTCTATCTCACTATCACTATCAGTGTCGGGATGAATAGAGAATGGAGTTGAAGGGAGTGAATAGACGAGATCATCAGGACCACCCACGTTGATCTGTCAAAGATCAAAGATTAATATTGAAAATACCAAAGATAATGATACAAGATCAAAGATCAATATGGAGAAATGATCAACAATCATAATTAATTATTAATAATTATCTATAAGATTACAGCAAAAGGTCAAAGATCAAAGATCAAGGATCAATGATGTAAAGAACTAACCTCTGATTCACTACCATCATCAGTCTCGCATTCATTCTCATCCTCAGGCTCTTCTTCTTCTTCATCAACCTTATCTTCTCCATCATCATCTTCATCTTCTCTCCTATTATCGATAATTTCATTGGGATACTGTAGTTGCTCCTCGGTATACTGTATCAGCCGTCTTCCATTCATTCGAATTTTCTCCTCTTCTTCCTCGTCGAAACCTCCCAACATGGCTTGATACCAGATCTTATGTTCCTTAGAAGAACTGGCAGTGGGCTTCTTGGCCTACAAAAGATCAAAGATCAATAAATAATCAGAGAATAGAGATCAAAGATCACTTACTCCGATTCTATTATAGACGTAGTTTGGCGCAGATTCAATTCGGGCGCGTTTAGTCTGAAAATATGGATATATCTTTTAAGTATTTCATTTTTTAAAAAACTATTTTTATATTTTTTAAATCTTTTTTTAAAAATTAAAATTTATGATATGTACCTGAACTGGAGTGTGGTCATCATCTGTCTCGCGAATTCTTTTGACGGTCTTTCTCTAAAAATAGTATAGTTTAGTCTATGTTTGATCTTTGATCTCATACCTTGTAGTTCGGGTTCACTCTACTATATTTGTCCATATTGCTCTCGGTAAAGAGTCGTCGACTGGCCCTCCTCAAGCTCTTTCTGAGAGCTTCCTGAAATGTAAAGGAGTTTATCTACCCATATATCAATCAGTTAATGAATTATTATAACAATCCTCATAGGTATCATAAGTCGAATAACTACGTTAAAGATTTGCAAAATGCCGTCTGGTTTTCAGAAAAATCACAAAATTCGGTCAGGTTTTTACAAAATGCGCTCGTGTTTTCACAAAAAATACAAAATGCATTGAGGTTTTCACAAAATGCGGTCGGGCTTCGTAGTTTGCCATGTACTTTTCGACCTATAATAGGTATCTCATTTTAGGACCTAAAATCCAACATACAATTGTAAACAAAATTAAGGATAGATTGAGGTATAAAATAATTAAATAACAATTAAAAATATGACTGACCAATCTAATGCTATATTCTTCTTCTACGGGTAGAGGAGTTCTCTCAACTGGGAAAGTAAACATAGTTTCAGAGATAAGACGATACCACTACTTGGATAGTGGTCTAAAATGACCTCTATCCACTCATATGCGAAAGGCCACGCCTCTTACCTGATCAAGACACGCCTAGTTTCCCTGGTGGCACTTTAGCCATGTCTCTCGATCCAGAATTAAATCCTGTGGCAAAGCTTACTACCTTGCCATCCTTGGTTTCTTTCGTCCGTTAAAGAGTGGAAGAACTAATAAGATGGATATGGAGTGAGAAATAGTGTGATATCCGAAGAAAGACAAGATTAGGGCCATGGGAAATAGAATCGAGATGAGATTGAGTACCTGCGAGGCGGGTATTTACTTGTCAACTTAAAAGTGATACAATTCGTAGTGTGAGCGATAAAATAAGAAGAAACGAAAAGAACTGTAACAGCTAAGTCACATTATTACTGTAATACTGTAACTAATACTGCACTGTAATACTGTACTGTAATACTGTACTGTAATATTGTAATAATAAGTATTACTGTAGCTACTACATTACGAATATGGGAACTGAAAAGCATGTAAAAATGATTCAAATGTTGCTAACAAGGGAATGCCTTGAGACCACACTCACCGAGCTGGTCCAAATTTTACTGGAGATACACCTCATATAGGGATGAGGTTTGGCGGTATCAGAAATTGCAAAGCTCTTCTTTGAAATTTCAAAATTAATTTAAAAATCGACAAAAACAACGTGAACACAGATTTTTTTTCAAAATAGCATTCTCCTTTTTCACTTTGATGTTATGGTGATACTTCTGATAAAGATGTGCACGCTGTAAAAATTTTTTGTCGATTTAAAAAAAAAATTTAAAATTTAAAACAGGAGCCTTGCAATTTCTCATAATGCCAAACCTCATCGCTATATGAGTTGTACCTCCAGTAAAAATTGTGACCTGATCAGTGAGTGTGGCCTCAGGGAATTCTCTATTAAACAGCAAAAAAAATCCTATTAATTAATTACTTTTTTCCTATTAATAATTCCAATTCCTAATTCCTATTAATATAATTCCTATTAATTACTATTAAACAGTATATGGAATAACATCTCCTTGATCAAAATTGATAAAGAAATGAAAAGTCAGAGAAATCTTTTTGTGCCTTTTTGTGGATATCAAAATTGGATCACGAGTGAGTTATCACTGAGTTTGCTATCGTGTTCAAATTTCCATCTTCAAATTTAAGTATAAATCTAATATATTAGTTATTAAATTTAGAACGATTAACAAAATTTAATTTTTTTGCTTCTATCGAACCGTCGCATAGTAATTAACATTCAAAACTTTATTTTCATAATAACTCGACTCTTCAATTAGTGAATAAAAAGTGGCCGAAGTAGCAGTTTCTTGTATTCGAACGAGGAATCGATTGGTACCACTCCCGAGTCGAACGGAAGCAGAGATATTTTTTTACCTACCCAACATAAGAAAAAATTTAAATAAATCACTGTGAACGCTGTTTTGTGAAAACGATATACGGTAGGATTTTCTACAGTATACCACTTTTGCAGCTAGATCTATGAAATGATCCAAACAGTGCACATTCGCTAGCACTTTTAGATTAAAATTCTACAGTATGCTACAGTAGACCGATTCTGCAACGGAGCTCTCCCGATTAATTTTTTCACTTTTGTCGTGCATAACTGCATTGGGCAAACACATCCACAATTTAAAAAAAACAAAGATAATACATCATCGTGAAAGTGAAAAATGCTGAAACAGGGAATCTTGTGAACTTTTATCAAAATTTTTGACAAATGTTGAAACGATTGAATCCGTTCAAAGAGATTTTACTCGAACACTATTCAGTCGTTGTTCTATTCCTTATGATACATATCTCAATCGTGTTCACTTTCTAGATTTAATTACACTCGAATATAGACACGTGATTGCAGATTTACTTTTCCTATATAATTCAATCCATCAAAATTATGAGTACAATTGCTCTTTCCTCTTTAAAGTTGTTCCCGCTTTGCATCTGAGGAACGGCAATTCGTTGAGAATTATTCTACCCATCAAAATATCAACCACTTCCCATTCAACATTAGCCTCACGAACTATTGATATTTGGAATGATCTCCCTGATGCTATTGTGCAGGCGTCACCAGCAGTCTTTCGTAATCATGTAAAAAATATACCATATAATGTGATTTTCCCTGAGGTACATATTCACTCATGAAATGTCTGAGTAGGAAAGATTCCGACTGCCTCTTCCTCCAACCCCCGTCTTCCCACATTTCACCGATTCGCCTTGGCGACGGACATCCTTCAAAAACACATCTAACAGATATTCCCGATCCCATCCCCGATACGTTCACTTGAAGGAATAAATACTATTATTATTATTATTATTATTATTATTATTATGTTTTAGTTTTTTTTCGTTTTGACGGTATACAGAGGAAGGTAGGAGTGAACATCGAAAAATATTCTCAACTTCATTCTCAACTTTTGAAAAAAAAGTCCGTAAACTAATCTTTTTATTTGCTGTTAATCAACATTTGTATCATTTTGCTTGCCTCGCAGTACTCAATCTCATCTCGATTCTATTTCCCATGGCCCTAATCTTCTCTTCTTTCGGATATCACACTATTTCTCACTCCATATCCATCTTATTAGTTCTCCCACACCATAACGGATGAAAGAAACCAAGGATTGCAAGGTAGCAAGCTTTGCCACAGGATTTAATTCTCGATCTAAAGACGTTGCTAAAGTGCCACCAGGTAAACTAGGCGTGTCTTGGTTATGCAAGGGGCGTGGCCTTTCGCATATGAGTGGATAGAGGTCATTTTAGACCACTATCCAAGTAGTGGTATCGTCATTTATTATCTCTGAAACTATGTTTACTTTCCCAGTTGAGAGAACTCCTCTTCCCGCAGTAGAAGAATATAGTATTAGATTGGTCAGTTATATTTTTAGTTGATATTAAAATATTTTATGCCTTAATCTATCCTTAATTTTTCTTACTATTGTATGTTGGATTTTAGGTCCTAAAATGAGATACCTATCATAGGTCGAAAAGTACATGGCAAACTACGAAGCCCGACCGCATTTTGTGAAAACCTCTATGCATTTTGTATTTTTTGGGAAAACACGAGCGCATTTTGTAAAAACCTGACCGAATTTTGTGATTTTTGTGAAAACCAGGCGGCATTTTGCAAATCTGTAACGTAGTTATGTAACGTTATTCGACCTATGATACTTATGAGGATTGTTACAAAAATTCATTAACTGATTGATATGGGTAGATAAACTCCTTTACATTTCAGGAAGCTCTCAGAAAGAGCTTGAGGAGGGCCAGTCGACGACTCTTTACCGAGAGCAATATGGACAAATATAGTAGAGTGAACCCGAACTACAAGGTATGAGATCAAAGATCAAACATAGACTAAACTATACAATTTTTAGAGAAAGACCGTCAAAAGAATTCGCGAGACAGATGATGACCACACTCCAGTTCAGGTACATATCATAAATTTTAATTAAAAAATGGTTTAAAAAATATAAAAATAGTTTAAAAAATGAAATATTAAAAAATATATCCATATTTTCAGACTAAACGCGCCCGAACTGAATCTGCGCCAAACTACGTCGATAATAGAATTAGAGTAAGTGATCTTTGATCTATATTCTGTGATTATTGATTGATCTTTGATCTTTT
Source organism: Parapristionchus giblindavisi (assembly GCA_943737045.1). NCBI lineage: Eukaryota > Metazoa > Nematoda > Chromadorea > Rhabditida > Diplogasteridae > Parapristionchus > Parapristionchus giblindavisi. Next base: position 284,586 of record CALSFV010000341.1, read on the forward strand.
GCAGGCCAAGAAGCCCACTGCCAGTTCATCGAAGGAGCACAAGATCTGGTATCAGGCTATGTTCGGAGGTTTCGACGAGGAAGAAGAGGAGAGAATTCGAATGAATGGAAGACGGCAGATACAGTATAGCGAAGAGCAACTACAGTATCCCGATGGAACGATCGATAATCTGAGAGAAGATGAAGATGATGATGGAGAGGATAAGGTGGACGAAGAAGAAGAAGAGCCTGAGGATGAGAATGAATGTGAGACTGATGATAATAGTGAATCAGAGGTTAGTTCTTTACAGTATTGATCCTTGATCTTTAATCTTTGATCGTTGACCTTTTATTGTAATATTTGATCTTGTATCATTATCTTTGGTATTTTCAATATTAATCTTTGATCTTTGATCTTTGACAGATCAACGTGGGTGGTCCTGATGATCTCGTCTATTCACTCCCTTCAACTCCATTCTCTATTCATCCCGACACTGATAGTGATAGTGAGATAGAATCTGATGAAAATGAAGATAGCGATGGAACCACAATGGGCGATGATGAGGTTGGTACTTGATCTTTGATCTTTGATCTTTGATCTTTGCTCTCTGATCTTTGATCTTTGCTATCTGATCTATAATATTTTCTCGTTGGTACTTGATCTTTGATCTTTGGTCTGTGCTTTTTGATCTATAATCTTTTGAATCATTTCAGAACTCCGATACGGATGACTGCTGACCTACCGTAATCTTCATAAACTCTCTACCGTATTCAGTATCTGCTGTATGTAATTTGTCGTACTTTTCATCATCCTTTTGATGTGATTGTAATTGTATTTTTAAGACCAATGTAACCCCGTTTTATTGTACTTTAAAATTTAAAACTTGCGACCCACATCACTCCATTCCTTGCTTTAATTAGACCATTTCTGTCCCGTTTGCAGTCTACGCTTTTAGATCTCCCATCTTTGATCTTGATTTTCTCAGAATTCTCATGATGACTGCTAATACTCGTAACCTATGTACTCTCGCAATTAGTAGATGCTGTAACCTAATTAGTCGTAACCATAATAATCATTCCCATCGTATAATGTGTAGTTTAAGACCTTTTTTTATTTTTATTCTCCCTCTCATTGTTTGCTCACTATAGCAATTCGGTCTCGTTTTGATTGACTATCCATCTCCTAAAAAACACTTTCAAATAAAATTTTAAATGCCTCTTATTAATTTTCACTTTTTTTTATCACAGCCCACTAACATCTTTCTTACTTTCTTTAAAGGGGCCGAAACCTTTGTCAACGGTCTCTTCAACGCTCTACGCTCTCTCGTTGTTAGAGAACAGAGAAATAGTGTGCGCGAAGAAGAGGCCATTGAGAGAGGCCACTCTCCCTTTAAATAATCTTGATTACGGATTTCCCATTGCTATTCCACCTAAGCTCTTAATTTGCGATTTAGAAAATAAATCATTTTTTGCAATGAATCATTTTACTCAACAATCAGTCGATAAATGAATGTTAATCTTCTCTGATATCGATCAAAAATCAATCGGTATTGTGAAAACAAGTTGTTTGAGAGATTGATTCAGATTGCGCGCCCAAGCTGATTTGACTTTTAGTATTGAAAATGCTCTCTCGCAGACAGAGAACGCGAGAAAGTGTGACCAGAGCGGAGACCTTCAAATTAACATTGGATATTCCTTTGAATCAATTGAGAGCCCTCTACAGGGAGAAGAGAATCTAGAGATGCATCCAGCGAGATCTCTCTCTTGGCATTGTGCCAACTAAACTTTCTCATATGAGTTCTAACTTCTTCTCAACATCTCCTTCGCCACTCAAGACAATACAAACTCATCCGTTGTATCTCAAAGAAACATTCACAATTGACTCCCACGGATGGGCGGGATAATAATAATAATAACTTTATTATGCTTTATTAATTATTATGTTATTATTCTTTATTATGCTTATGCTTTATTAATATTATTACGGATGTAACTATCAATCGATTATTGGTTTACTACTTAGGGCTTTATTAGCAGACTAGGGAAAATACAGAATAATACAAGGCCAGAGAAGGGCACATCTCGTGCGAGGATCAAGGGAGAACCGATCTAGACTGATCGGGAATCTAGATATAAGAGTGGGCGGGGCCAGACACGAGAGAGCATTAGAGATATAGGTAGAGTGGCGAGAGAGAGTATTTACATGATGACATATTCTAATCAATATGCATAGGGAATAGAGATGATCAATGTACATAGGGAATGGGGTATCTACACAACACCTCCCCTCTAAGATGGGACATCTTATAAAACATGAAACAATGGCAGAACGAGAAAACTACAATAAATCAACAAGACCACTTCGTGGTAAGTCTTCTTCGTTGAATCAACATTGTGCTTCTTCGGAGCTTTTCTCGTTCGTGTTGATCATCTCAGGTGCGATTGACGTTGCTGTTGCATCGTAGATCTCGTCAGGCTTGCCCTGGATGCTGGTGAGTGCGTCGGTGATACGGTAGATGAACGTGGTGGCGATACTGTAGTTGTTGCAGCTGCCGTCGGAACTGTCGCTTTGACATCATCATCCATGATGACCACATCATCATCGTTCACAATCTCAGGCACACCAAATGTGTCGATCAAGATATTCATAGATGTCTCTTCACTGTGAATCATTCATTCTCAATTGATTCACATGTACTCTTTATGTTCGCAGATTCACATAGATCTCGAACATCATTGAACCTTTCCTTTTCAGCAAGGTCGCCATGACCTATTCCCACTGATCAGGACCAGAGTACTTCTAGGAGTAGACAGCATATCCTCTTCAGGATTTCCTTCCTATGATATCACCATTTATGATCGACCTGGTTGGTCATTTACTTTATGACCTTGAAGGCTTCTTCAGTCTTCATATATGCTGCATGACTATCTTCCGTAGCCTCGGCACGCATATCATCGATCATCCTTACATGATCGGTCGATGGTCAGCTTCACTGTGACCTTGAAGACCTCTTGGAGCGTCTTCCATTATGGTGCATGACTCTTCCGTAGCCTCGGCACGCATATCATCGATCATCCTTACATGATCGGTATCATCGGTCATCTTACTCGTGACCTCTTAGACTTGCATAGTCTTCATACGTGCTGGTCGACCATCTTCCGTAGCCGTAGCCAGCACATTATCAATCATCCTTTCATGATCGACATCGTTGGTCATTCTCATTGTGACCATGAAGACCTCATTAAGCATCTTCACACATGCTATTTCACTACCATGCGTAGTTTTAGCGAACATTTCATTGATATCCGGTCTGGAGCTGTCGGCGCAGACTATCATGCAGTTGGCCGTTGAACAATCGAGCAATCCGATTTGCTTCCACACCTCATCTGACGTGAGTGAGATGCTAGCTCCCTTATCGATTTGTAATCGATTTCCTGTGCTGACGCACATTGACACTGTAGTGTTGGTGTCACCTTTATCGACACGCATCATTTTGATCTCCTTCAGATCACCACTACCATCCATACACACCTCAACATTCTTGCCACATTTGCTGTAGGTTGTATCCGTGTGTCTTCCTCGACCGATATCCGAGTCTCTCCTCTTGATGAGTCAGCCGTACTGCTGCTCAAACTCTCAACTACCATCTGTAGTAGAGCTATCCTCTCATTCATTGAATGAATGACCTCCTTCTGTGATGTAATCAGCTCCTTGAGCATTCGTACTGTCTCTATAGCCATTGTACTGATTGTATTTCGATTGATGACGAAATCACAATTTCAATCGATTGGTGAGTTACTAAGTCTCTTTCAGACTGATTTCACTCCACCATCTCTGCATCACTATCTGCCACTGTCTTGGTTAATTTCACCAGATGATGAAATTACTCGATCAACTTTCCACCGCAAGGATGCAACCACCAAATCAAAATTTGGGCAGAGCCTTCGGCGTACTTCGATCAGACACTTGCCACACCTAGTAGCTAGCCACACACAGTAGCAGTGATCAGTCCTAGCCACACACAGTAGCCTGATCAACCAATTTGCCACACCTAGTAGCCATCAGCCTCTGCCACACCTAGTAGCGCTGATTACACGATTTGCCACACCATAGTAGCAGGCCACACCATAGTAGCACTCACAATAGTTACCACTAGCAAGCTAGCAGCATACACTTCACAACGAGACAAAGCAAAATGAAAATAGTTCGTATACCTTAGACAGAGACATTGTTGTCCTTGGTGAGTCCTGGTCGCCAGTTGTTATGTATTGAGCTCGTCCCCGTTGTCGTGTATTGTAGTGTGAGTGCACAAGGGTTTACTACTTAGGGCTTTATTAGCAGACTAGGGAAAATACAGAATAATACAAGGCCAGAGAAGGGCACTTCTCGTGCGAGGATCAAGGGAGAACCGATCTAGACTGATCGGGAATCTAGATATAAGAGTGGGCGGGGCCAGACACGAGAGAGCATTAGAGATATAGGTAGAGTGGCGAGAGAGTGTGCGGATCAGAGAGACTGTAGTCTGATCGCGCACGTGCACGTATTTACATGATGACATATTCTAATCAATATGCATAGGGAATAGAGATGATCAATGTACATAGGGAATGGGGTATCTACACAACAGAGTGTAAAAAAGATAAAGGTACAACCCGTTATTCAAGGCACACGAAGTCCTGCGGGTGATCGCTGCTAGGCCAGTGATAATTATGATAACAATAAAGAGTCTATACTGTGTCATAGTCAGGGCTGGGACAGAAAATTTTTTTTTTCTGAAATCAGAAAACAGAAATTTCTGTTTTTAAAAAGCAGAAAAAACAGAAAATTCAGAAAAAAAAAGAAAATGTCATAAAATCATTGATTTGCCTTCTTTTCTTAATGTTTTTATTATTTTGGTTGCCAAACCAATTTCACATACATTTTTATCTAGACTCCACTGGAAAGCACCAAATTGTAACACTATAGAATCGAAACGATACCAGCTTCATTTGACTACATACAACACCGAGATACCAAAGTCCGATTATGAATATTTCGGCCGTATATACACAGAGATTAAATGTGACCGAGTAGGAATAGTTTGCGAACGATTTTCCATTATTCTGGCAAATGCGTACCTGTATGTGGCAAATAGCTGGTTTTTTAACTACTATTTACCAGAATTTGGGCATATCGTGTACACAATTAGTAAAAGATGGAAAATATGATGCCATATTTGGGCCAATTTACTCTCTTTGTGCAGTATTTGAAAAAAAGCTTCATAAATGCAACACTAAATGAGTTTTTTTCCTTTTCTTTCAAACTATTTCAAAAAATAATATTTTCTGAAAATTTTCTGTTGTAAAAATATATTTTCTTTTTCTGGTCAGAAAATTTTCTGGTCTCAAAAATGACCAGAAAACAGAAAAAACAGAAAATTCAGAAACAGAAATTCCCAGCCCTGGTCATAGTGTGGATAGTATGCCAGTGTTGTGCTTGGTTATAATAAAAATTAAAAAAATATAAATAATAATAATAATAATAATAATAATAATAATAATAATAATAATAATAATAATAATAATAATAATAATAATAATAATAATAATAATAATAATAATAATAATAATAATAATAATAATAATTATAATTAGCGGGCGGGATAGCGTAGTGGTTGTGAGCGCTGCCTATAATTAGAGGATCACGAGTTCGATCCCCCGCCCTGCAAGATCCACCCAATACCGAGGGGGTTAAGAAATGTCGGAAGTGGTGTCAAAACCACGATCTAAATCCTCCACTGTGAGCTCCAAACACAGTTTGATCATAGGCCATGGCCACTGGTCCTTCAGATCAGGATAGGCCCTCTCAGCCAATAGATTGGAGGCGCTAACACTGCGACTCAGCGGTATAGTGTAACTCCAAAAAAAAAAAATAATAATAATAATAATAATTATTATTATTATTTCCTTATGCCTTATGCCATTTTTCCACTTGTCTTACTATCCTCTACCTCGCCCCTTCCTCTCTACATCTACTTCTACATCTCCCTCTCACTCTCCCTTTTTATCTCTCTCTATCCTTTTCCTTCTCCCTCACCCTCTCTAGAACATAAAGTCAGAGTGAGAAACAAACTCCGATTATACCGTACATTATGTGGCGTTTGGCATTTGAGTCTTGACCATTAGAATGTGAACAAAGTTCATTATATAAAATTAAGTTTATTTGATAAAACCGTAGACTGGACAAACGGGACAGAACTAGCCTAATGAAAGCAAGAAAGGGAAGGTGTGGGACATGTGTTTTACATTTTCAAGTACAATAAAACTGGGTTAGATTGGTCTTATAAATTACAATTACAATTACAAAAAATTATGAATAAAATTACGATAAATTACAAACAAGAGACTTATTACGGTAGACACTCTATTAGAATTGGTTACGGTAACATTAGCAAATGAGGTGTCAGCAGTCATCAGTGTCGGAGTTCTGAAATGAGAGTAAATATTAAAGATCAAAGATCAAAGATCAAAGATCAAAGAAAAAGTACCAACCTGATCATCGCCCATTGCGGTTCCATCGCTCTCTTCATTTTCATCAGACTCTATCTCACTATCACTATCAGTGTCGGGATGAATAGAGAATGGAGTTGAAGGGAGTGAATAGACGAGATCATCAGGACCACCCACGTTGATCTGTCAAAGATCAAAGATTAATATTGAAATGACCAAAGATAATGATACAACATCAAATATTACAACAAAAGGTCAAAGATCAAAGATTAAAGATCAAGGATCAATACTGTAAAGAACTAACCTCTGATTCACTATCATAATCAGTCTCGCATTCATTCTCATCAGGCTCTTCTTCTTCATCATCAACCTTATCCTCTCCATCATCATCTTCATCTTCTCTCAGATTATCGATCGTTCCATCGGGATACTGTAGTTGCTCTTCGGTATACTGTATCTGCCGTCTTCCATTCATTCGAATTCTCTCCTCTTCTTTCTCGTCGAAACCGCCGAACATGGCCTGATACCAGATCTTATGCTCCTTGGAAGAACTGGCGGTGGGCTTCTTGGCCTGCAAAAGGTCCAAGATCAATCAATAATCAGAGAATAGAGATCAAAGATCACTTACTCTAATTCTATTATCGACGTTGTTTGGCGCAGATTCAGTTCGAGCGCGTTTAGTCTGAAAATATGGATATATATTTTTTGAATATTAGATTTTGATTTTTAAATAATTAAAAATAAATTTAAAACATAATTAAAATTTGTGGTATGTACCTGAACAGGAGTGTGGTCATCATTTGTCTCGCGCTTTCTTTTGACAGCCTTTTTCTGAAAAGTGTACAGTTTAGTCTGTGTTTGATCTTTGATCTCATACCTTGTAATTCGGGTTCACTCTAGAATATTTATCCATATTACTCTCAGTGAAGAGTCGTCGTCTGGCCCTCTTCAAGCTCTTTCTGAGAGCTTCCTGAAATATAAAAGAGTTTATCTACCCATATTTCGATTAGTTAGGGAATGTTAGTCACAATCGACATAGATCTCTCATTTTAGGACAGAAAACGAACATACAATAGTAAACAAAATTAAGGAGGCATAAAATAATTAAATAACAATTAAAAATATGACTGACCAATCTAATGCTATATTCTTCTACTGCGGGAAGAGGAGTTCTCTCAACTGGGAAAGTAAACATAGTTTCAGAGATAAGACGATACCACTACTTGGATAGTGGTCTAAAATGACCTGTATCCACTCATATGCGAAAGGCCACGCCTCTTACCTGACCAAGACACGCCTAGTGTCCCTGGTGGCCACAGTATTCTGGTTCAAGCCATTTTGTTTCCATAGCGAGACAAGCGAAAGACGATTGCATTTGAGAGAGTTTCTATGTTGAGCGGTCGTTTTTGCTTTCACAGCCTATAGAACATTGTGTGGCACTTTAGCGACGTCTTTAGATCGAGAATTAAATCCTGTGGCAAAGCTTGCTACCTTGCCATCCTTTGTTTCTTTCATCCGTTATGGTGTGGAAGAACTAGTAAGATGGATATGGAGTGAGAAATAGTGTGATATCCGAAGAAAGAGATGATTAGGGCCACGGGAAATAGAATCGAGATGAGATGAGTAATACCTGCGAGGCGAGTATTTACTTGTCAACTTAAAAGTGATACAATTCATAGTGTGAGCGATAAAATAAGAAGAAATTTAAAGAACTGTAACAGCTAAGTCACAGTATTACTGTAATACTGTAACTAATACTGCATTGTAATACTGTACTGTAATAATAAGTATTACTGTAGCTACTACATTACGAATATGGGAACTGAAAAGCATGTAAAAATGATTCAAATGTTGCTAACAAGGGAATGCCTTGAGACCACACTCACCGAGCTGGTCCAAATTTTACTGGAGATACACCTCATATAGGGATGAGGTTTGGCGGTATCAGAAATTGCAAAGCTCTTCTTTGAAATTTCAAAATTAATTTAAAAATCGATAAAAACAACGTAAACACTTTCAAAATAGATTTTTGTGATCAAATTTACACATATGAATGCATTTTTCACTTTGATTACGATGTTATGCTGATACTTCTGATAAAGATATGCACGCTGTCAATTTTTTTGTCGATTTAAAAAAATAATTTTAAAATTTAAAACAGGAGCTTTGCAATTTCTCATAATGCCAAACCTCATCGCTATATGAGTTGTACCTCCAGTAAAAATTAGGACCTGATCAGTGAGTGTGGCCTCAGGGAATTCTCTATTAAACAGCAAAAAAAATTCCTATTAATTAATTACTTTTTTCCTATTAATGATTCCAATTCCTAATTCCTATTAATATAATTCCTATTAATTACTATTAAACAGTTTATGGAATAACATCTCATTGATCAAAAATTGATAAAGAAATGAAAAGTCAGAGAAATCTTTCTGTGCCTTTTTGTGGATATCAAAATTGGATCACGAGTGAGTTTTCACTGAGTTTGCTATCGTGTTCAAATTTCCATTTTTGTCTTCAAATTTAAATATAAATATAAAAAATATATAAATATAATATATTAGTTATTAAATTTAGAACGACTAAAGAAATTTAATTTTTTTGCTTCTATCGAACCGTCGCATAGTAATTAACATTCAAAACTTTATTTTCATAATAACTCGATTCTTCAATTAGTGAATAAAAAGTGGCCGAAGTAGCAGTTTCTTGTATTCGAACGAGGAATCGATTGGTACCACTCCCGAGTCGATCGGAAGCAGAGATATTTTTTAACCTACCGAACATAAGAAAAAATTTAAATAAATCACTGTGAACGCTGTTTTGTGAAAACGATATACGGTAGGATTTTCTACAGTATACCACTTTTGCAGCTAGATCTATGAAATGATCCAAACAGTGCACATTCGCTAGCACTTTTAGATTAAAATTCTACAGTATGCTACAGTAGACCGATTCTGCAACGGAGCTCTCCCGATTAATTTTTTCACTTTTGTCGTGCATAACTGCATTGGGCAAACACATCCACAATTTAAAAAAAAACAAAGATAATACATCATCGTGAAAGTGAAAAATGCTGAAACAGGGAATCTTGTGAACTTTTATCAAAATTTTTGACAAATGTTTTAGTTTTTTTTCTCGTTTTGACGGAATACAGAGGAAGGTAGGAATGAACATCGAAAAATATTCTCAACTTCATTCTCAACTTTTGAAAAAAAGTTGAGATTATTCCGTGAACTAATCTTTTTATTTGCTGTTAATCAACGTTTGTATCATTTTGCTTGCCTCGCAGATACTCAATCTCATCTCGATTCTATTTCCCATGGCCCTAATCTTCTCTTCTTTCGGATATCACATTATTTCTCACTCCATATCCATCTTATTAGTTCTCCCACACCATAACGGATGAAAGAAACCAAGGATGTCAAGGTAGCAAGTTTTGCCACAGGATTCAATTCTCGATCTAGAGACATGGCTAAAGTGCCACCAGGTAAACTAGGCGTGTCTTGGTTATGCAAGGGGCGTGGCCTTTCGCATATGAGTGGATACAGGTCATTTTAGACCACTATCCAAGTAGTGGTATCGTCTTATCTCTGAAACTATGTTTACTTTCCCAGTTGAGAGAACTCCTCTTCCCGCAGTAGAAGAATATAGTATTAGATTGGTCAGTCATATTTTTAGTTGATATTAAAATATTTTATGCCTTAATCTATCCTTAATTTTTCTTAGTATTGTATGTTGGATTTTAGGTCCTAAAATGAGATACCTATTATAGGTCGAAAAGTACATTGCAAACTACGAAGCCCGACCCCATTTTGTGAAAACCTCTATGCATTTTGTATTTTTTGTGAAAACACGAGCGCATTTTGTAAAAACCTGACCGAATTTTGTGATTTTTGTGAAAACCAGACGGCATTTTGCAAATCTGTAACGTAGTTATGTAACGTTATTCGACCTATGATACTTATGAAGATTGTTACAATAATTCATTAACTGATTGATATATGGGTAGATAAACTCCTTTACATTTCAGGAATCTCTCAGAAAGAGCTTGAGGAGGGCCAGTCGACGACTCTTTACCGAGAGCAATATGGACAAATATAGTAGAGTGAACCCGAACTACAAGGTATGAGATCAAAGATCAAACATAGACTAAACTATACAATTTTTAGAGAAATACCGTCAAAAGAATTCGCGAGACAGATGATGACCACACTCCAGTTCAGGTACATATCATAAATTTTAATTAAAAAATAGTTTAAAAAATATAAAAATAGTATATCCATAAAAAATATATCCATATTTTCAGACTAAACGCGCCCGAACTGAATCTGCGCCAAACTACGTCGATAATCGGATCAGAGTAAGTGATCTTTGATCTCTATTCTGTGATTATTGATTGATCTTTGATCTTTTTCAGGCCAAGAAGCCCACCGTCAGTTCTTCCAAGGAGCACAAGATGTGGTATCAGGCCATGTTCGGCGGTTTCGACGAGGAAGAAGAGGAGAGAATTCGAATGAATGGAAGACGGCAGATACAGTATACCGAGGAGCAACTACAGTATCCCAATGCAACGATCGATAATAGGAGAGAAGATGAAGATGATGATGGGGAAGATAAGGTTGAAGAAGAAGAGGATGAGGATGAGAAAGAATGCGAGAATGATGATGATAGTGAATCAGAGGTTAGTTCTTTACATCATTGATCCTTGATCTTTGATCTTTGACCTTTTGCTGTAATCTTATCGATAATTATTAATAATTAATCATGATTGTTGATCATTTCTCCATATTGATCGTTGATCTTTTATCATTCAGATCAACGTGGGTGGTCCTGATGATCTCATCTATTCACTTCCTTCAACACCCTTCTCTATTCATCCTGATACTGAGAGTGAGATAGAGTCTGATGAAAATGAAGAAAGCGATGGAACCGAAATGGGCGATGATGAGGTTGGTACTTGATATTTGATCTTTGCTCTCTGATCTTTGATCTTTGCTCTCTGATCTTTGATCTTTGCTATCTGGTCTATAATCTTTTCTCGTTGGTACTTGATCTTTGATCTTTGATCTTTGCTCTCTGATCTTTGATCTTTTGAATCATTTCAGAACTCGGATACGGATGACTGCTGACCTACCGTAATCTTCATAATCTCTCTACCTTATCCAGTAGCTGTTGTAATTTGTCGTAATTTTCATCATCCTTTTGATGTATTGTGTTTTTAAGACCAAAGTAACCCCGTTTTATTGTACTTTAAAAAGTAAAACTTATGGCCTACATCGCTCCCTTTCTTGCTTTCATTAGACCATTTCTGTCCCGTTTGCAGTCTACGCTTTTAGATCTCCCATCTTTGATCTTGATTTTCTCAGAATTCTCATGATGACTGCTAATACTCGTAACCTATGTACTCTCGCAATTAGTAGATGCTGTAACCTAATTAGTCGTAACCATAATAATCATTCCCATCGTATAATATGTATTTTAAGACCTCTTTTATTCTCCCTCTCATTGTTTGCTCACTATAGCAATTCGGTCCCGTTTTGATTGACTATCCATCTCCTAAAAAACTCTTTCAAATAAAATTTTAAATGCCTCTTATTAATTTTCACTTTTTTTTATCACAGCCCACTACCATCTTTCTTACTTTCTTTAAAGGGGCCGAAACCTTTGCCAACGGTCTCTTCAACGCTCTACGCTCTCTCGTTGTTAGAGAACAGAGAAATAGTGTGCGCGAAGAAGAGGTCATTGAGAGAGGCCACTCTCCCTTTAAATAATCTTGATTACGGATTTCCCATTGCTATTCCTCTTTTAACTTGCGGTTTAGAAAATAAATCCAATTTTTTTTAACAATCATTATCTATGCACATTTTACTCAACAATCAGTCGATAAATGAATGTAGATCATCTCTGATATCGATCAAAAATCAATCGGTATTGTGAAAACAAGTTGTTTGAGAGATTGATTCAGATTGCGCGCCCAAGCTGATTTGACTTTTAGTATTGAAAATGCTCTCTCGCAGACAGAGAACGCGAGAAAGTGTGACCAGAGCGGAGACCTTCAAATTAACACTGGATATTCCTTTGAATCAATTGAAAGCCCTCTACAGGGAGAAGAGAATCTAGAGATGCATCCAGCGAGATCTCTCTCTTGGCATTGTGCCAGCTAAACTTTCTCCTAAGAGTCTAACTTCTTCTCAACATCTCCTTCGCCACTCAAGACAATACAAACTCATCCGTTGTATCTCAAAGAAACATTCACAATTGCCTCCCACGGATGGGCGGGATAATAATAATAATAATAACTTTATTATGCTTTATTAATTATTATGTTATTATTCTTTATTATGCTTATGCTTTATTAATATTATTATGGATGTAACTATCAATCGATTATTGATTAAAGAGTGTAAAAAAGGTAAAGGTACAACCCGTTATTCAAGGCACACGAAGTCCTGCGGGTGATCGCTGCTAGGCCAGTGATAATTATGATAACAATAAAGAGTGTATACTGCGTCATAGTGTGGATAGTATGCCAGTGTTGTGCTTGGTAATAATAATAATAATAATAATAATAATAATATTAATAATAATAATAATAATAATAATAATAATAATAATATTAATAATAATAATAATAATAATAATAATAATAATAATAATAATAATAATAATTATTATTATTATTATTATTATTATTATTATTATTATTATTATTATTATTATTTCCTTATGCCTTATGCCATTTTCCCGCTTGTCTTACTATCCTCTACCTCGCCCCTTTCTCACTCATCTACTTCTACATCATACATTTTCGATACGCTCGCCGTTATTTTTATGTAGTGGGTCGATTTTCGAAGTATGATACGTGGATTTAGAAAATTCGTTATTTTTCGCTTAAAAATCGTCATTTTTAGCATCTTTTCGCATCAAGTGATTGAAAATGAGCGATATATAGTGGGTCCTCGCATTGCAATCCTCGCATTGCAAGGGTATGAAAATGTATGCTTCTACATCTCCCTCTCCCTCTCCCTTTTTATCTCTCTCTATCCCTTTCCTTCTCCCTCACCCTCTCTTGATCATACAGTCGAGAGTGAGAAACAAACCCCGAGTATACCGTACATTATGTGGCGTTTGGCATTTGAGTCTTGACCATTAGAATGTGAACAAAGTTCATTATATAAAATTAAGTTTATTTGATAAAACCGTAGACTGGACAAACGGGACAGAACTAGCCTAATGAAAGCAAGAAAGGGAAGGCGTGGGTCGTGTGTTTTAAATTTTAAAGTACAATAAAACGGGGTTAGATTGGTCTTATAAATTACAATTACAATTACAAAAAATGGTGAATAAAATTACGATAAATTACAAACAAAGACTTATTACGGTAGACACTATTAGAATTGGTTACGGTAACATTAGCAAATGAGGTGTCAGCAGTCATCAGTGTCGGAGTTCTGAAATGAGAGTAAATATTAAAGGTCAGAGATCAAAGATCAAAGATCAAGTACCAACCTCATCATCACCCATTTCGGTTCCATCGCTCTCTTCATTTTCATCAGATTCTATCTCACTATCACTATCAGTGTCGGGATGAATAGAGAATGGAGTTGAAGGGAGTGAATAGACGAGATCATCAGGACCACCCACGTTGATCTGTCAAAGATCAAAGATTAATATTGAAAATACCAAAGATAATGATACAAGATCAAAGATCAATATGGAGAAATGATCAACAATCATAATTAATTATTAATAATTATCTATAAGATTACAGCAAAAGGTCAAAGATCAAAGATCAAGGATCAATGATGTAAAGAACTAACCTCTGATTCACTATCATCATCATTCTCGCATTCTTTCTCATCCTCATCCTCTTCTTCTTCAACCTTATCCTCTCCATCATCATCTTCATCTTCTCTCAGATTATCGATCGTTCCATCGGGATACTGTAGTTGCTCTTCGGTATACTGTATCTGCCGTCTTCCATTCATTCGAATTCTCTCCTCTTCTTTCTCGTCGAAACCGCCGAACATGGCCTGATACCAGATCTTGTGCTCCTTGGAAGAACTGGCGGTGGGCTTCTTGGCCTGCAAAAGGTCCAAGATCAATCAATAATCAGAGAATAGAGATCAAAGATCACTTACTCTAATTCTATTATCGACGTTGTTTGGCGCAGATTCAGTTCGAGCGCGTTTAGTCTGAAAATATGGATATATATTTTTTGAATATTAGATTTTGATTTTTAAATAATTAAAAATAAATTTAAAACATAATTAAAATTTGTGGTATGTACCTGAACAGGAGTGTGGTCATCATTTGTCTCGCGCTTTCTTTTGACAGCCTTTTTCTGAAAAGTGTACAGTTTAGTCTGTGTTTGATCTTTGATCTCATACCTTGTAATTCGGGTTCACTCTAGAATATTTATCCATATTACTCTCAGTGAAGAGTCGTCGACTGGCCCTCTTCAAGCTCTTTCTGAGAGCTTCCTGAAATATAAAAGAGTTTATCTACCCATATTTCGATTAGTTAGGGAATGTTAGTCACAATCGACATAGATCTCTCATTTTAGGACAGAAAACGAACATACAATAGTAAACAAAATTAAGGAGGCATAAAATAATTAAATAACAATTAAAAATATGACTGACCAATCTAATTAGATATTCTTCTACTGCGGGTAGAGGAGTTCTCTCAACTGGGAAAGTAAACATAGTTTCAGAGATAAGACGATACCACTACTTGGATAGTGGTCTAAAATGACCTCTATCCACTCATATGCGAAAGGCCACGCCCCTTACATGTCCAAGACACGCCTAGTTTACCTGGTGGCACTTTAGCGATGTCTCTAGACCGAGAATTAAATCCTGTGGCAAAGCTTGCTATCTTGCCATCCTTTGTTTCTTTCATCCAATAAGATGGATATGGAGTGAGAAATAATGTGATATCCGAAAGAAGAGAAGATTAGGGCCATGGGAAATAGAATCGGGATGAGATGAGTACCTGCGAGGCGAGTATTTACTTGTCAACTTAAAAGTGATACAATTCATAGTGTGGGCGATAAAATAAGAAGAAACTTAAAGAACTGTAACAGCTAAGTCACAGTATTACTGTAATACTGTAACTAATACTGCAATGCAATACTGTAATCCTGTAATAATAAGTATTACTGTACTTATTACATTACGAATATGGGAACTGAAAATGATTCAAATGCTGCTAACAAGGGATTGCCTTGAGACCACACTCACCGAGCTGGTCCAAATTTTACTGGAGATACACCTCATATTGACCGTATAAGAGAGCTTGTCTGAGGGAATTGACTTTCTGACCGGGGGAGGTGACATAGCGAAAAATAAATTTTTCTGTTTGAAGTGGAATAAAATAGTGCACTGCGAGGCGACCTCAGCCACACATATGAGAAAGTTTGATTTTGTGTCTGAAGGTTACTGTAGGCGAAAATGTTCGGTAGGTCGAAAAAAATATTTCGGCTCTCAAGCATCCGATCGACTCGTGAGTGGTACCGATCGATTCCTCATGCGAATACAAGCAACTTTTACTTCGATCACTTTTTAATCCGGACTTCGAAGAATCGAGTTATTACGAAAATAAACTTTTGAAAATTAATTACTATGCGACGGTTCTCTAGAAGGAAGAAATTAAATTTGCTTAAATCGTTCTACATTTAATAAACTACCTTATATTAAAATATGAAGACAAACAAACCTGGTCAAATTTGGTCACGAACGCAAAATATGATAGTAACTCAGTGAAAAAACTCACTTCTCGATCCTTAGTGCACTTGTCATACTGTGGACACCTGTCTCTTTTCACGGCTCTATGCCCGGCCTCTCTTATAGGTTTAATTTATTTTGTTTTTATTTGTTTATTATTTAAAATTAAAACACACAATAGGGAAAACATTTTTTAAACAGAACAAATTAAGCAAGAATAAAGCAATTAATGGGGCCGGGTATAGAGCCGTGAATAAGACAATATGCGCAGGTGTTTGAATCTATGCATGATTCAAGTAAAATTCGAGCAATTAATGGTATGATCTAGCATGGAAATACTCGAATCATGCATGGGTTATCCGTGATCATGCATGGATTCTGAGACTCCATGCAAGATCACGGAAAATCCATGCATGATCATTGAAGAGACATGTATGATCTCGAACCGTGAATATCCCATGCATGATCATGCATTTATTGTCGAATCATGCATGATTATACTTGTATCCGCGATCATGAATGGATTTCAACACCAGAGTGAGATAGCACCAAAATAATATCGTGAAGTAGTCTTAGACTGAGTCACTGTCATATTTTTCTTTCATATACAAACTTGACCTCGTTTGTTAGTCTACATATTTTAATATAAGGTTTGGTATTAAATGTAGAACGAGTTAAGCATATTTATTTTTTTCCTTCTAGAAAAAAGTTATATAACAATTGGTGCCCTGTCATATTATCTTATCCCTGTCATATCTTATACACGGCCCCATTAATTGCTTTATTCTTGCTTAATTTATTCTGTTAAAAAATATTTGTTTCCCTATTGTGTATTTTAATTTAAAATAATAAACAAGCAAAAACAAAATAAATTAAACTTATAAGAGATGCCGGGCATAGAGCCGTGAAAAGAGACAGGTGTCTACAGTATGACAAGTGCACTAAGGATCGAGAAGTGAGTTTTTTCACTGAGTTACTATCATATTTTGCGTTCGTGACCAAATTTGACCAGGTTTGTTTGTCTTCATATTTTAATATAAGGTAGTTTATTAAATGTAGAACAATTTAAGCAAATTTAATTTCTTCCTTCTAGAGAACCGTCGCATAGTAATTAATTTTCAAAAGTTTATTTTCGTAACAACTCGATTCTTCGAAGTCCGGATTAAAAAGTGATCGGAGTAAAAGTTGCTTGTATTCACATGAGGAATCGATCGGTACCACTCACGAGTCGATCGGATGCTTGGGAGCCGAAATATTTTTTCTACCTTCCGAACATTTTCGCCTACAGTAACCTTCAGACACAAAATCAAACTTTCTTATATGTGTGGCTGAGGTCGCCTGGCAGTGCACTATTTTATTCCACTTCAAACAGAAAAATTTATTTTTCGCTATGTCACCTCATATGTGAGTTCCCTCAGACAGGCTCTCATAAAATACATTTGTTTATTTGGTACGAGAGTAGCCAACCACTGCCACAATGAATTTCTATGTTTAGAGAGAGAGCACCGGTGAGAGAGTAGGTAGATCAGAGAGAGAGCGAGGAAGGAAAGGAGGAAAGAGTGGGGAGTTAATCGATAGTTCTTCCTCTGTTTAGCAGCAGTAGCAATGCAATTATGCAAGTACATTTTATACGGACAATATAGGGATGAGGTTTGGCGGTATCAGAAATTGCAAAGCTCTTCTTTGAAATTTTAAAATTAATTTTAAAATCGACAAAAACAATGTAAACACTTTCAAAATAATTTTTTTGTGATCAAATTTACATATGAGAATGCATTCTCCTTTTTCACTTTGAATACGATGTTATGGTGATACTTCTGATAAAGATGTGCACGCTGTCTATTTTTTTGTCGATTTTAAAAAATAATTTTAAAATTTAAAACAGGAGATTTGCAATTTCTCATAATGCCAAACCTCATCGCTATATGAGTTGTACCTCCAGTAAAAATTATGACTTGAAAATTAGGACGGTGAGTGTGGCCTCAGGGCACACTCACCGTCCTAATTTTCCCTAGTAAGCAGCAAAAAAGAATAGTTTATGGAATAACATCTCATTGATCAAAAATTGATAAAGAAATGAAAAGGCAGAGAAATCTTTCTGTGCCTTTTTGGGGATATCAAAATTGGATCACGAGTGAGTTTTCACTGAGTTTCTGACGTAGTTTGCTATCGTGTTCAAATTTCCATTTTTTGTCTTTAGATTTAAATATAAATATAATATATTAGTTATTAAATTTAGAACGATTAAAGAAATTTAGTTTTTTACTTCTATAGAACCGTACCATAGTGATTAACATTCTAAACTTTATTTTGATAATAACTCGATTCTTCGAATCCTGCTGAATAAAAAGTGGTCGAAGTAGCAGTTTCTTGTATTCGAACGAAGAATCGATTGGTACCACTCCCGAGTCGATCGGAAGCCGAGATAATTTTTTGACTAACCGAACATAGAAATTTTTTTTGTTTGCAATTTCCACTCATATGCCAGTTCTGTCAGGCAGTCTCATAAACAATATTCCTCGTGTTAAAGGTGGTGTCCCACGAATATTTTCGTGAACAAACTGTGGAGACAGACAGGCAGCAAAATTTATTCTAAATACAGTACACTATTTCTTTTATGATGATTCAGCATATTGATCGCTAGAAACATAAATGAACTATCAGGCCGGTGCAGGGAAGGGCGCGCTTTTTGAAAATTCAGTAAATTCGGCAATAGGTTTCGAACTTGCGTCAAACGGGTAACGAGCCTGAACGTTTGCCACTGTGCTATAGGACATGTGAGCGCTTGCTCTAACTTTTCGCATTTCACTTTGCTTTCCCACAAGAGGGGTGTAGTGATTTACATGAACATTCGTGGGCCACCATCTTTAATCGTTGCGGGAGTCCGCAATGCAAACTCAAGGATATTGCTTTAGATGCATGTAAAATAGAATAATATAATAGGTTAGCTTTCCCATGTGTCCAATCAGTTTATCTCCGGGCAAAAGGTAAATATATACAGAGGAAGATGGGAGTGAACATCGAAAAATACATAGAACAAAAAGAAGTATTTATATATTTATTTATTTATTCCATCGCATATAATAAGAGGGGGATAATATAATATAATGAAAAGTACTGCAAAAACTTGATCTAATTCCGTTAACAAGATCGCCTTCTCAATTCGATTCAATTTGTTATATCAGTCACTAAATAACAGGTTCATTTACAATAGTCGTTTATGTTAATCTAAAAAAAAACGCATGGATCTTAGTTACTAAATTTCAAAATAAGATTGTTTATTGAATATTGAGCAAGTCACTTGTATAATTTTACTACACTTTGGTAATGTTCCTAAGCAAGTGTTATCACATTTTCGCGAGAACTATTGTGTCTTTGATGTTGTGGATCTTTGCCTTCGCACTTTGAACTTTCCGACAATTAAAAAGCTCAATTTGAACATATCGACCACGAGATCCCAAACTTGAATTTTGAAAGCCTCAAAAATGCAGAGAAAGAGATAATCGAGTTTATAATTATTCTCAACTTTTGAAAATATAGTTGATAATATTCCGTAAACTAAACTTTTTATTCGCAGTTAATCAACATTTGTATCATTTTGCTTGCCTCGCAGGTACTCAATCTCATCTCGTTTCTATTTCCCATGGCCCTAATCTTCTCTTCTTTCGGATATCACACTATTTCTCACTCCATATCCATCTTATTAGGTCTCCCACACCATAACGGATGAAAGAAACCAAGGATGGCAAGGTAGCAAGCTTTGCCACAGGATTTAATTCTCGATCTAGAGACATGGCTAAAGTGCCACCAGGTAAACTAGGCGTGTCTTGGTCATGTAAGGGGCGTGGCCTTTCGCATATGAGTGGATACAGGTCATTTTAGACCACTATCCAAGTAGTGGTATCGTTTTATCTCTGAAACTATGTTTACTTTCCCAGTTGAGAGAACTCCTCTACCCGCAGTAGAAGAATATAGTATTAGATTGGTCAGTTATATTTTTAGTTGATTTTAAAATATTTTATGCCTTAATCCATCCTTAATTATGTTTACTATTGTGTGTTCTATTTCGGTCCTAAAATGGGAGATCTATGTCGATTCTGACTAGCCTTAACAAATCGATATATCATTTCTTAACTAATCGCTATATGGGTAGATAAACTCATTTATATTTCAGGAAGCTCTCAGAAAGAGCCTGAAGAAGGCCAGTCGACGACTCTTTACTGAGAGTAATATGGATAAATATTCTAGAGTCAATCCGAATTACAAGGTATAAGATCAAAGATCAAAGATCAATCGCAAACTAAAGTATACCCATTTCAGAAAAAAACCGTAAAAAAGAATGCGCGAGACTGATGATGACCACACTCCTGTTCAGGTACATACTTTAATTATGTTTTTAATTTATTTTAATTATTTTAAAATCAATAAAATCAAATATTCAAAAATATATAATCATATTTTAAGATTAAACGCGTTCGAACTGAATCTGTGCCAAACTACGTCGATAACAGAATCAGAGTCAGTGATATTTGATCTATATTCTGTGATTATTGATTGATCTTTGATCTTTTTCAGGCCAAAAAGCCCACCGCCAGTTCTTCCAAGGAGCACAAGATGTGGTATCAGGCCATGTTCGGCGGTTTCGACGAGGAAGAAGAGGAGAGAATTCGAATGAATGGAAGACGGCAGATACAGTATACCGAGGAGCAACTACAGTATCCCAATGAAACGATCGATAATAGGAGAGAAGATGAAGATGATGATGGGGAAGATAAGGTTGATGAAGAAGAAGAACCTGAGGATGAGAATGAATACGAAACTGATGATGATAGTGAATCAGAGGTTAGTTCTTTACATTATTGATCCTTGATCTTTAATCTTTGATCTTTGACCTTTTGCTGTAATCTTATCGATAATTAATCATGATTGTTGATGATTTCTCCATATTGATCTTTGATCTTGTATCATTATCTTTGGTCTTTTCAATATTGATCTTTGATCTTTGACAGATCAACGTGGGTGGTCCTGATGATCTCGTCTATTCACTTCCTTCAACACCCTTCTCTATTCATCCCGACACTGATAGTGATAGTGAGATAGAGTCTGATGAAAATGAAGAGAGCGATGGAACCGAAATGGGCGACGATGAGGTTGGTAATTGATCTTTGATCTTTGCTCTCTGATCTTTGATATTTGCTCTCTGATCTTTGATCTTTGCTATCTGATCTATAATATGTTCTCGTTGGTACTTGATCTTTGATCTTTGGTCTGTGCTCTTTGATCTATAATCTTTTGAATCATTTCAGAACTCCGATACGGATGACTGCTGACCTACCGTAATCTTCTTTAACTCTCTACCGTATTCAGTATCTGTTGTAATTTGTCGTACTTTTCATCATCCTTGTTGAAGTGATTGTAATTATATTTTAAGATCAATGTAACCCCGTTTTATTGTACTTTAAAATTTAAAACTTACGACCAACATCACTCCTTTCCTTGCTTTAATTAGGCTATTTCTGTCCCGTTTGCAGTCTACTGTTTTATATCTCTCATCTTTGGCATTGATTTTCTCACAATTCTCAATTCTCAATTAACAGTCGTATAAGAATTCTGACAATTACAATTGTCAGAATTCTTATACGACTGTTCCAGCTACCAAATCCAGCTATCAGCTACCGTAGCCTGCGTACTCTCGCAATTAGTAGATGCTCTATACTAATTAGTCGTAACCATAATAATGATTCCCATCGTACAATATGTAGTTTAAGACCTCTTTTATTCTCTGTCTCTCATTGTTCCTATGCTCTCCATCTCCTAAAAAAATCTTTTAAATCAAATGGCCTCTTTTTATTTTTTTACTCACTACCCCATGGCATCTTTGTTGCTTTCTTTAAATATTTTTTATGACGGATTTACCATTGCCCCCTCCCCTCCAAAGCTCCGAACTTTCGATTTAGAAAATAAATCATTTTTTTGCAATGAATCATTTTACTCAACAATCAGTCGTTAAATGAATGCAGATCATTTCTGATTTCGATCGAAAATCAATCGATATCATGAAATGAAGTGTTTGAGAGAGTGAATCACTGAATCAGATTGCTCGTCCAAGCTGATTCCACTTTCTCAGTCGACGGGAGAGAAAAAAACATTGGGTTTTCCTTTGAAGGCGCACCCCAAGCAAATTTGACTATCTGAATTGGCACTACTCCCTCGCAGACAAAGAAAGCGAGAGAGTATGGCCAGAGCGGAGACCATCAAATTAGCATTGGGCATTCCTTCAAATCAATTGAGAGAGGGACAATCGAGATTCATATAGCGAGATCTCTTGGCATTGTGCCAACTAAACTTTCTCATAAGAGTTCTAACTTCTTCTCAACATCTCCTTCGCCACTCAAGACAATACACAAACTCATCCGTTGCATTGTATCTCAAAGAAACATTCACGGGTGGGTATATTACTATCAGTCGATTGTGGAATAAACAGTATATACGGTGTTATTTTCAATGTGTGGATAGTATGCTAGTGTTGTGCTTGGTTATGTCATAGTTTACGAAAAGTAGGGTCATATATAATAGTTTATCAGTCGATTGTTGAAATGACTAATACAAAAGTACTTCAAGGCACACCCGAACTAGGTTGAAACTCTCCGATCTGGTAGTGCTATCTTTATTTCTCGGTCTATGAGAGAGCGTTGCCAGAGCAGTGAGTAAAATTGAATGATTGAAGTATGTTTCAGAACTTGTTCATCTGTTCTATCATTAATCTTGACGACGGTTGTCTTTGCGCTTTGGTTTACACAAAAACATTATGATATATAGTCCCGCACGTTCGCGCCCCCTAAACGCGGCATGCTGAGTGCAGCATCATGCCAATGGTGCTAATCAGTTTATCTCCGGGCAAAAAGCAAACATATGCAGAGGAAGATGTAGGAGTGAGCATCGAAAAATACATAGACCAAAAAGAAGTATTTATTTATTTATTCCATCACTTATAATGAGTACAAATAATGTACGAATAATTGATCTAATTTCGATAACAACATCATTTTTTTCAAATATCAGGTTCATTTACAATGGTTGTTTATGTTAATCTAAAAAAATCGTTTGGATCTATACCAAGATTGTTTAGTGAATATTGAGCAAGTGCTATCACATTTTCATGACAACTATTGAGCTTTTAATGTTGTGGATGGGACGACAAGAATCTCTGCCTTCCCACTATGAACTTTCCGACAACTAAAAAGCTCAATTTGAACGTACCGAATTCGAGAACAAAAATTTGAATTTTGTCAGCCCCAGAAATGCAGAGAAAGATTAGCCGAGTTTGTTTTTATTCTCAACTTTTGAAAATAAACTTGAGATTATTCCGTAAAATAATCTTTTTATTTGCTGTTAATTAACATTTGTATCGTTTTTACTAGCCTCGCAGGTACTCATCTCATCTCGATTCTATTCCCCATGGCCCTAATCTTCTCTTCTTTCGGATATCACATTATTTCTCACTCCATATCCATCTTATTAGTTCTTCCAAACCCTAACGGATGAAAGAAACCAAGGATGTCAAGGTAGCAAGCTTTGCCACAGGATTCAATTCTCGATCTAGAGACATGGCTAAAGTGCCACCAGGAAAACTAGGCGTGTCTTGGTCAGGGGCGTGGCTTTTGGCATATGAGTGGATAGAGGTCATTTTAGACCATTATCCAAGTAGTGGTATCGTTTTATCTCTGAAACTATGTTTACTTTCCCAGTTGAGAGAACTCCTCTTCCCGCAGTAGAAGAATATAGTATTAGATTGGTCAGTCATATTTTTAATTGTTATTGAATTATTTTATGCCTTAATCCATCCTTAATTATGTTTACTATTGTGTGTTCTATTTCGGTCCTAAAATGGGAGATCTATGTCGATTCTGACTAGCCCTAACAAATCGATATATCATTTCTTAACTAATCGCTATATGGGTAGATAAACTCATTTATATTTCAGGAAGCTCTCAGAAAGAGCTTGAGGAGGGCCAGTCGACGACTCTTTACTGAGAGCAATATGGATAAATATTCTAGAATCAATCCGAATTACAAGGTATAATATCAAAGATCAAAGATCAAAGATCAATCACAGACTAAACTATTTTCAGAAAAAGGTCGTCAAAAGAATGCGCGAGACAGATAATGACCACACTCCTGTTCAGGTACATTTTAATTATGTTTTTAATTTATTTTTAATCATTTTAAAATCAATAAAATCTAATATTCAAAAATATATATCCATATTTTCAGACTAAACGCGCTCGAACTGAATCTTCGCCAAACTACGTCGATAATAGAATCAGAGTAAGTGATCTTTGATCTATATTCTCTGATTATTGATTGATCTTTGATCTTTTTCAGGCCAAGAATCCCACTGCCAGTTCTTCCAAGGAACACAAGATCTGGTATCAGGCCATGTTCGGCGGTTTCGACGAGGAAGAAGAGGAGAGATTTCAAATGAATGGAAGACGGCAGATACAGTATACCGAGGAGCAACTACAGTATCCCAATGAAACGATCGATAATAGGAGAGAAGATATAGATGATGATGGGGAAGATAAGGTGAACGAAGAAGAAGAAGAGCCTGAGGATGAGAATGAATGTGAGACTGATGATGATAGTGAATCAGAGGTTAGTTCTTTACTTTACTGATCCTTGATCTTTAATCTTTGATCTTAGACCTTTTGCTGTAATCTTATCGATAATTAATCATGATTGTTGATCATTTATCCATATTGATCTTTGATCTTGTATCATTATCTTTGGTATTTTCAATATTAATCTTTGATCTTTGATCTTTGACAGATCAACGTGGGTGGTCCTGATGATCTCGTTTATTCACTTCCTTCAACACCCTTCTCTATTCATCCTGATACTGAGAGTGATAGTGAGATAGAGTCTGATGATAATGAAGAGAGCGATGGAACCGCAGAGGGTGATGATGAGGTTGGTACTTGATCTTTGCTCTCTGATCTTTGCTCTTTGATCTATAATATTTTCTCGTTGGTACTTGATCTTTGATCTTTGGTCTGTGCTCTCTGATCTATAATCTTCTGAATCATTTCAGAACTCCGACACGGATGACTGCTGACCTACCGTAATCTTCTTTAACTCTCTACCGTATTCAGTATCTGTTGTATTTTGTCGTACTTCTCATCATCCTTGTTGAAGTGATTGTAATTATATTTTTAAGACTAATGTAACCCCGTTTTATTGTACTTTAAAATTTAAAACTTACGACCCACATCACTCCATTCCTTGCTTTAATTAGGCTATTTCTGTCCCGTTTGCAGTCTACTTTTTTAGATCTCTAATCTTTGGTATTGAGTTTCTCACAATTCTCAATTAACAGTCGTATAAGAATTCTGACAATTACAATTGTCAGAATTCTTATACGACTGTTAATAATCCAGCTACCGTAACCTGCGTACTCTCGCGATTAGTAGATGCTCTATACTAATTAGTCGTAACCATAATAATGAATCCCATCGTATAATATGTAGTTTAAAGGGAAGGAGCAGATCAAAACAAGTATATGTTGATCTGCTAATTACGCCATGTTTGACATATTCACGGTGAAAAAATAATTTAGAAAAAATAATTGAACGCTTTTTGAAATTTCAAAATTTTGTATTTATTAAATCGTTCCGACTATGACCTCTGATTTACGGTCATCTGTTAAAGACCGTGCGAAGGCGTCTAGCTGCAGCTATAGCTGTCCGCCGACAGATTTGACCAGACTTTTCACTTATTTCCAATGTTTATTGCTGTTATTCCGTTATATTTCTACTGTTGAACTTTTGAGCTGTTAATGAAATCCTGTTTGAACTCGCAATCATTCATCTTTCGTCGTTTTTTCTCTCGTTTCACGTGAAAATAGTGTAACTGTTTGCTCTGTTTTTCTTCACAATTCAATATATTCACTACTATACATTATCTATTCTTGTTTTCCATGTTATGCATCGTTACATTTGCCTTACGTGCCGACGCCGTAACACCCTCCGCCGCATCTCCGTTCTTACGGCGGAGGTTACGGCGTAGGCACGTAAGCTTACGTAAGGCCAATGTAACGATGCCTTACCACCATTCTTTTTCATCTTCTTTGTCGATCCTTTTCCTAATTTTCTTGCTCTTCTTCCTCCTCCTCCTCTTGCTGCTCTTCTTCTTCTTCTTCCTTTCCCATTTCTTCCTGTTCTTTTCCCGCTTCCCAGTTATTCAAATCATGTTAGTTCAATCATAATGCCATTTGTATAACTGTGTGGTGAACAGATCGTAATGGAAATAGCGGTGATCCATTTATCATGCTCCCTTTCTTCCTCCTTTTCCTCTGATTATTCAAGGCGCCCATAACGGACGGACCGCCAAGTAGTGGCCGCAAAATGACGGTCTGTCGGTTTCGTGATTATTCTTCAATTTCATCTTTTTTTCTCTTCCTTATCGTCTTCTTGCTCATCGATGATCATCTTCTCATCTATTTCTCATGCTCATCTATTTCACGTCCTAAACGATTAAGTCTGCTATCTTCGCGTATCCTAATGGGTTATTGATTTATTGAAAGGTTTATTGGTCTACTTTCTTCGTATATTGATTTTTCATCGTGGCGCCACAGATTATTAGCCTTTAATTCTGATAGAACAACGATAGACAGTTTTATCACTGTTTTGGTCATTTCTTGTGGCATTTCATGATATGTGATGATGAATCGATAAGAACGTCTTGATTTCATGAATGAAGGGACAAGTCTGCATAGGTGAACTTTGGAGGAGAGAGTGCCCGAAATGTTGATTTCCGTTAACTGGAATATTGATAATTTTATTGTTATTGTCTATTGTTGTCCTCTTCTCTAATCGCGTCGCTCATTTTTCAATTTGTCTGCTTCGGTGTCTTCCTTTAGTGCTTTTATTTTCCCTGCGTTTTTACCTAGTCTGTCGTTCTGCCTTCCATCGTCTAGTATCCATCGTTTGTCTGCCAATATTGATTATTTCTTATCAATGGATACATCGTTTATTCTCGTTAGCGTGGCTAATATCTTGAATGTTATCATTCAGGCCCCGTATTCGTCGTGGAGATGGATGGCATTATCTTCGCCAACGAGAGTGGAAGAGACCTTGCAGGCTGGTATGGAGAAATTGCTGCAGACGTCGATAGGAGTACCAGCCTGCAGGTCTCACCCGTTATCTTCAATCGTTTGATTATTAATGTTTATGTTTCATATTAGAACAAATTAATTGTTAATGTTGCATTTTAATGAACAATAATTCTTTGTATTTCTTCATTGTTTCACATGAACATATGAATATGAGCTGGGAATCTAGATCCCGGGTGTAGAGAGGAATTGAATCTTGTAACTTTTTCAAACAAGTCATCCGAGTGTCCTTCGAACAAAGCAAATGGGTGATACGTTTCTGAGAATACATTACTATGTGGTAAATATTGACGTCTTTTGATATATTGTTATATTGGTAGATCGTCGGACATAATTGTGATGCGTTTCGAACACCACCTAGCTTCTGTTCATTTTGCTATCAATATTTTCAACCTCTAAAGTATCTCTTAACTCAATCTTAATCATCTGACCCATTCTTTTGTTATGTACAACCGGTAGGATCACTCGTATAATCACTTATTGCAAGACAAGCGGGATAGTGACGATTCTTAATTATGCGTGGGATAGATTTTGCGATAGAGATGTGAGAGGCAGTGAAATAATTGCCAATTTTAATCATACAAAGATGTTTAACAACTTTGAGAAAGGAAAAAAAAGAGTATTCATCAGAAAATACTCGGTCACAGTAATGTTAGTAAACGGCGCATCGGCCACACCGCGCGCACTCGCTAAGTGTCCGCCGACTTCCACCACGTAAAAGTTTGAAGAGCTATGCCCATTAACAAATTTTTTCAAAAAATATTTATATTGATTTTGGGTAGCGGAGTGATTCAAGCTACCATCTGAGCTCAACTTGATTTGCTCTTCATCTGGTATCAGGCCATGTTCGGCGGTTTCGACGAGAAAGAAGAGGAGAGAATTCGAATGAATGGAAGACGGCAGATACAGTATACCGAAGAGCAACTACAGTATCCCGATGGAACGATCGATAATCTGAGAGAAGATGAAGATGATGATGGAGAAGATAAGGTTGATGAAGAAGAAGAAGAGCCTGAGGATGAGAATGAATGCGAGACTGATGATGGTAGTGAATCAGAGGTTAGTTCTTTACAGTATTGATCCTTGATCTTTAATCTTTGATCGTTGACCTTTTATTGTAATATTTGATCTTGTATCATTATCTTTGGTATTTTCAATATTAATCTTTGATCTTTGATCTTTGACAGATCAACGTGGGTGGTCCTGATGATCTCGTCTATTCACTCCCTTCAACTCCATTCTCTATTCATCCCGACACTGATAGTGATAGTGAGATAGAATCTGATGAAAATGAAGAGAGCGATGGAACCGAAATGGGTGATGATGAGGTTGGTACTTGATCTTTGATCTTTGCTCTCTGATCTTTGATCTTTGCTATCTGATCTATAATATTTTCTCGTTGGTACTTGATCTTTGATCTTTGCTCTCTGACCTTTGATCTTTGCTCTCTGATCTTTGATCTTTGCTATCTGATCTATAATATTTTCTCGTTGGTACTTGATCTTTGATCGTTGGTCTGTGCTCTTTGATCTATAATCTTTTGAATCATTTCAGAACTCCGATACGGATGACTGCTGACCTACCGTAATCTTCTTTAACTCTCTACCGTATTCAGTATCTGTTGTAATTTGTCGTACTTACTTTTCATCATCCTTGTTGAAGTGATTGTAATTATATTTTTAAGACCAATGTAACCCCGTTTTATTGTACTTTAAAATTTAAAACTTACGACCAACATCACTCCATTCCTTGCTTTAATTAGGCTATTTCTGTCCCGTTTGCAGTCTACTTTTTTAGATCTCTAATCTTTGGTATTGAGTTTCTCACAATTCTCAATTCTCAATTAACAGTCGTATAAGAATTCTGACAATTACAATTGTCAGAATTCTTATACGACTGTTAATAATCCAGCTACCGTAACCTGCGTACTCTCGCGATTAGTAGATGCTCTATACTAATTAGTCGTAACCATAATAATGATTCCCATCGTATAATATGTAGTTTAAGACCTCTTTTATTCTCTGTCTCTCATTGTTCCTTTGCTCTCCATCTCCTAAAAAAATCTTTCAAATCAAATGGCCTCTTTTTATTTTTTTACTCACTACCCCATTACATCTTTCTTGCTTTCTTTAAATATTTTTTATTACGGATTTACAATTGCCCCCACCCCCTCCCAAGCTCCGAACTTTCGGTTTAGAAAATAAATCTTTTTTTTGCAATGAATCATTTTACTCAACTATCAGTCGTTAAATGAATGCAGATCATTTCTGATTTCGATCGAAAATCAATCGATATTATGAAAAGAAGTGTTTGAGAGAGTGATTCAGTTCGCTCGCCCAAGCTGATTTGAAACTCTACGCTCTTTCAATAACCTCTCACTTTCTCAGTCTGCGAGAGTGAAAAAATTAGCATTGGGTTTTCCTTTAAAGGCGCACCCAAGCTATTGACTCTCCGAATTGGCACTACTCTCACGCAGACAAAGAAAGCGAGAGAGTGTGACCAGAGCGGAGATCTCCAAATTAGGTATTCCTTTAAATCAATTGACAAAAAATCAATTGAGAAAAATCAAGAGATGCATCCAGCGAGATCTCTCTCTTGGCATTGTGCCAACTAAACTTTCTCATAAGAGTTCTAACTTCTTCTCAACATCTCCTTCGCCACTCAAGACAATACAAACTCATCTGTTGTATCTCAAAGAAACATTCAGAATTGACTCCCACGGGTGGGCGGGATGTAACTATCAATCGATTATTGATTTTTTCTTGTTTGTGTCCTATGTATTGTTCATTACGTACCAGCATAATAAAGTTATTATTATTAAAGAGTGTAAAAAAGGTAAAGGTGAAGCCCGTGATAATATACACACGGAGTGATAACTGCTTGGTCAGTGATAATTATGATAATAATAATAATAATAATAATAATAAAAATAATAATAATAATAATAATAATAATAATAATAATAATAATAATAATAATTATTATTATTATTATTATTATTATTATTATTATTATTATTATTATTATTATTATTATTATTATTATTATTATTATATTTCCTTATGCCATAGTCTATGAGAGTTGGGTCATCATCTAGTTTATCAGTCGATTGTTGAATTGACTAATACAAAGTGAACTTCAAGCTACACCCGAACTAGGTTGAAACACTAAACTCCGGCGATGTTCTCTCGCTTTCTCTGTCTACGAGAGAGTGCGGTCAGAGCGGAGAGTAAAATTAGCTCGAGATGTGCCTTGAATGATTGAAGTATGTTTCAGTACTTGTTCATCTCTTCTATCATTGATCTTGACGATTATTGTCTTCTCTGTTTTGGATGTACACAAAAACATTATGATACAGTGAACACTAGTCATAAAGAATCAAAGTGGCGAGTGAAATAAGCTCTTGTTGTGCCTTTAAATCTTGTAACGATGCATAAACGAAAGATCCCCTCGATAATTCCACTCCGTTCATCAAGAGATCGAGTTATATTTGGTAGAATGAGTTGCTAAAGGTAATAGAAAAGGTACAACCCGTTATTCAGACACACGAAATCCTGAGGGGTAATCAATGCTAAGTCAATGATGATTGATCACTCCAGTAATGAGTGGAATGAGTTGGTAATAGATATAATTTATTCATTTATCTAATTACTCATCCATCAGTTAACATGAATAATGAGAGAAAAAAGCGACAATGAGGATGAGTGATGGAGTTCCGTCGCTTTAAACGATTTCGGTTGGTAATACTGATAATACTGATTACAGCATGAAAGTGTCACATCCATGATACCCTATGCTTTTTGGGATATCATTATACCCGTTAATGTGCAAATCGTGCAAGTAGGGAAATTAGAAAGAGAGAGTGATAAACAGTGTGATTAAAAGTTGGTTGTGTAATAATTTTTTAAATGATTTTTTAAAATAGTCTAAAGGCGACCCGGTGTTTCCTTCCTTTGTTTCAGCACTCCATATTTCTGAAATCCGTTAGGCGGTGTTACATTTTTCAAAACGTAACGACGGAGAGGGTTACGGCGTGCGCACGTTTTGAAAACGTAACACCACCTTACAGCGTTCTCAGTCAGTCTAGACAATCAATTGAATCGTTCCCATCGACAAAGACAATATGGCTACGAGTAGGCGGAAGAGCCGTATCTCGTCCATATCCTCCGTCTACATCTCTTCTCAACAAGATATGACTCAACCCCTCAACCACCTCTTCACCCCTCCCTTACACACTCAGACATACTATCAAACAGAAGCGGTCGTTGCTCCACTTTTTGCTGTTTCACACTCGACCAACCAACATTTTTGCGGTTTTTGCCCCTGAAAATCACGGATTTTCGCGGTTCCAGTGCTAATTTGTGATCGTTTATCTCCATCTTATCCCTAAACTTATCTCGTTTGACGTAATAGTAATCGTGTTTGCGGATCATCTATTCATGTTGTTTGCTCTCTTAGTCTCCCTTACCGTAATGTGGAATGGACTCTCGCCTCGTAATTTCGTGCGCGATACGGTATTTATCGATTGGAAGTGATATTATTGAGTACAGTATGAGCGTAGATGAAGTCGATTGTGTGGCTCATTTCTGACAATGGGAAACGAGAGCATGAGCGACAATGTTAATACGAATGAGTCGGTATATCCTGATCAAGAGATGAGTTCCGTGTGACGAGAGCAGAAAACTTTTAAAAAAAACGTTTGAAAAGAAGGATTCGTAAATATTGTTAGCAAAGAAAACTGATTCCAACCATTTTATTGTAATCTAAAGACCAGTTGAAGATTTGAGACCCATCCCTTGTTATAATAGAAACACTTAAAAATTTGGTTGTTTCTGGTACACGGCCTAGTGTTTTACATCGAGTGTAGGAGTTCACAACACAGGAGAAGTATAGTGCAGAACAATAACCTTTAGGTTCAAATCAGTGGAAAATAAGTTCCTCTTTCTTCTTCTTCCTCTTCCTCCTTTTCTTCTCTCTCAGTATCGTATTTTGTTCAACGAACAGATGATAGCAAAGCAGACTGCGATGATCGATTCCGAATGATCTTTGATCTTCGAGCTTTGATCTTTGATATTTGATCTTTGAATTGCAATTTCAGATCTTTGAACTCCCTTGATCTGATCAATTATTAATTGATCAATCGTGTTTTAAGAGACATTGTTCACAAATTCGTTTTGTAATTTTTCCGCGTTGCTCCATATCCTTTGAACTTTGGTCTTTGATCTTTGATCTCTGCAGATCGAACCAGCAAGATATGGGCCAGCAGCCGTCCAAGCCATCAATGAGAGGTAACTTTTGCGGACCGTATCCGTTGATTAGTCGTGTGCTTACGGCATCCGGCAATTCGTAGAACCGTAAAATAGACACGACCATAGCGTAATGGTCTGTAATGATAGAGTCTTGAAGAACTGATCCGGTCAAAGCATTCCCACGCTGTAGTGCATCTCAGCGATCGGTTACATCGCTAACTCTTGAATCTCTCCCTCTCCCTTTTTCTCCTTCTACCTCTTGAATCTCACACTCTCCCTCTTGAATCTCTCTCTCTCTTTCTCCCCCTCCCTCTTGAATCTCTCCCTCTCCCTCTTTCTCCCTCGCTAGTACCTCCCTTCTCCCCCTCCTCGTCCCTATATCTCTACTTCTCTCACTCTCCTCTACCTCACCCTCCTCTCTCCCATCTACTTCTATATCTCCCTCTCCCTCTCCCTTTTTAACTCTCTTCCTCTCCCTCTCCCTCTCTCTTTATCTATCCTCTCCTTCTCCATATTACTCATCACTTCTCCAGTATGTCTTGTCGATCATTCCGAGCATCCAAACCGCTGTCTACTCGCTGTCTATCGCTTCTCGGCCTTTGGCTAACATAAGATCAAAGTGTAAAACTAGATTTCATGTTCATGTAAAGATTAGCATTCTCTACGATCGCAAAATGATTCATAGTATTTATAAATTATAAATAATCGCTGTGAAGCCTTTATTGACCTTGCATCTGACAAAACAGTATATGATTAAATCTCTCCCTCCTCTCTCACTCGCACTGTAGTCCACGTACCTCTTGAATCCTCATCTGTGGATCAATCTTATATCTCTCTCCCTCTCCCTCTTGCTCTCCCTCTCCCTCTCCCTCTCCCTCTCCCTCTCCCTCTCCCTCTCCATCTCCCTCTCCCTCTCCATCTCCCTCTCCCTCTCCCTCTCGATCTTCCGATCTCCTCATCCGAATGCGACTCTTCTTTTTCGTATCCCTCCCAACATGTGTTTCGTCAAAGCATCGTCAAGTCGATCAATCAATAATCGATCGATATTGAGTAGATCACATTCATTTCCGGTCCGACCGAGGCCTAAGATCCACCCACACCCTTCTGCCTCTTTGTCTATCATATTGTTGTCAAGTTCAACACTCTCTCGCACCTCTTAATCGCTGACGAAATCGCTGGAACCTCGCCGAGCTAGAATTTTTATGTAATATTTTATGGTTTCTGAGCGATCGATAATTATTATTAACACCCGTCAGATATATCTTTCTCTATTTCTCATATTCTCTCGGTTTCGTAGACTCTCTGACTATCTCTCGTTCTCTCCCTCTCAATCCCCCCTCCCTCTCTCGGGGTTCAACATTTTCTGTCTGCAAAACTCTTCGACTACTCCAATCAACACCTTTGCGTCGACAAAAATAGATTATCTGTAAAAGTTTATTTTTTTACGTGTTTTGAAGTCAAGCTGGGATCCAAAAATTTCTATACGCAAAAAAAAATCATAATTAGGTTCTTTAATATTTGTTTTTCATTTCCGGTTCCCTTTAAGTAAGAAATGTTTTAGTAATGAGATATAGAGATGTGTCAAAAGCGTACTCGCATTCTCTGTTGTTTTCGATGGTTTGTTTTCTCCTTTTTGAGAACAATAATAATAATAATTATTATTATTATTTAAAAAAAGAGATTTTGACGGAGCGTTAGTAACTGTTGGAAACCCGAAAAAAGCGAGTTTCCCAGTTCTAAAATGTACCGCCCGCGAATTCAAATATCGATTTTCCATTTTCGGTTTTCCAGGGTATTTTTTAACACTTGGAAACTCGCTTTTTTCGGTTTTCCACCAAATTTTTAACGCGCCACAAGAAGATCGGAGTAAACGAAATTAGTTTGTACGATTTCATGGCTAGAAGGAACCTCACATTCCCCCCCCCCCCCCGCAAAATCACTATTCTCATTTGTTTTGTCTTGATTTTGATCTCTTCTTTCACAGTATCCGAAACTAATTTGATCGATCAATCTATCAATTAATCCATCAATCACGCGTCTCCCTCTTTCATTTCCTCTCCCCCATCTCTCTCCCTCCATCTCTCCTCCATCTCACTTTCTCTAACCTTTTCTTTATCATGAATTGAGACATGAGCCTGACGCATGATTTCAATGAAGAAAAAAACAATTCAATGAACTGTTTTAAAGACCCACCCCAAGCTCATTTTACTCTTCGCATTGACAATACTCTCTCGTTGGCAAAAGAAAGCGAGATATTGTGGCCAGAGCGGAGAGTTTCAAATTAGCTATGAGTGTCCCTTTAATAAATTTGATCCAGATCATGATAGATCAATTTTCTAAAATTGTCTCTAAAGATATGTTCATACGTCTCTCTCTCCCTCTCCTTCTCTCTCTCTCTCTCTCCCTCTCTCTCCCTCTCCCTCTCCTTCTCTCTCTCTATCCCTCTGACTCCCTCTCTCACTTTCCCTACCTCCATCTCTCTGTCACGTTATCTGCATACCTCTCTACCTCTCTTTTGTCTCTCGGTTCTCTCTTTCGTTTAGTTATGTTTTAGTGTTCCATTGCAAAAAAAGAGGGAAAC